>BSBK01003107.1:0-582500 GCA_027943335.1 Chamaecyparis obtusa | reverse complement strand
GGCTTCATGATCCATGATTATGAACTCTCATGCTTTGGAGAATTTGTGAACTAATGCTTGGATTGATAGTTGTTTTCCATGATTTCAAGATTTTATTAAGTAGAAAACACTTCAATTTGGGTTTTAATGGAAGAAATTAGGATTTCATGCTCTCATTTAGGTTGTTTACATACACTTTGAATCTCTCATTTTAGTGTAGATTGTCACTATTTTAAGGGTTAAATCTGAGAACCACTAACCCCTATTTCATACTCACATTAATTAGAGAGCAATAGGATTCTTTTTCTTGTTAGCATTTTCAATTGAATCTTCATTTTCCTCTAACAAGTGATGTTATTATCCTATTGAAGTGTTGTGTTGCAGGTCACAAACTCACACACACATTTTTGGCGCCCACCGTGGGGCTGAGCCCTTGATTTTCTATGTTTTTTTGACATTTTAGACAAATTATCGCCATACTAAATTTGACAGAGGATTGCATTTGGTAAGATCATCCGCATATAGTATTCCTAGATCGTATCCCATATTCCATGATCGCATCTGGTTACAAGGTCGCACCTATTTGAAATATAGGATTGCATCTTGCAAATCTGGATCGCTTTTGGGAAATTGGGTCGTATGTGGTAAATAGGGTCATTTTTGGTAATTTGGGAGGAAAATCTAGGATTGCATCTAGGGTATTTTATGGCATTTTTGGGTTTTTTGACACTTGATTAATTGCATTATTGATGTCTCTGGTTTTTGGCAACTTGACTGTGGTTTTGCAGGTTTAAAATGATAGAAAGTTCATAAATACTAACTTTTGTCTTTGACTTGCTTAAATGATAAATGAACAATTGTGCTTTTGTTTTCAAACATCTAATGAAAATTTGATCTCATTTTGTAAATCAATTAGAGGATTATGCTCTTTTCTCCTTGAGGGAAAATCAGAAACTCAAAAATTGGCTTATATTTTGGAATTAAGTTGAGAAATGAAGACTAACAAATTTGCATGATTATTTTTCCTTAAAAGAATTATCTTCAGATTTTGAATTTTCTAACCCTCTAATAAGCTAATGGGTGATCTTGGTGTTCTTGATTGATTTTGACAACTTAACAAGTGTTTGCAGGACATTTGTCCAAGACCCAAGAAGGGAAACAAAAGACTACTAATGCTCATTATGCAGGTTGCCTCTAAAGAAAATCAACAAAAGAATTTCGCGCTTGTTTTGTAGGAACTTAAAAAAATTTGAGATCAAGTTGCAAATCGACTAGAGGATTATGCTCTTTTCCCCTTGAGGGAAAAATAAAAACTCAAACATTAGTTTGCCATTTGGCATCAAATTGGAGTAATTGAACTCTTACTATGCATGATGTGTTTGGGACTTGTGATATAAGTTAGGAGATTATGTTCTTCTCCTTCTTGGAGAACCAAAAATCCTGAGCTTACTATCCCTTGTCTATTTTCTTTATTGTACACCTTTAGAGGGCCTGCTGGTTGAGGAAAAAATCTCTTGGGAATGACCCAAGTGGGGACAAGTCTTTCACCGACTCTTCCACCCCACTATAAAATTTGATGCTCCTTCAAGGTTAAAGCCTTGGGAGACATGATTCATCTTATCTTGGGAGATTGATGATCAATCCCAATGACTGACTTGGATTTGGTGTAGAGCGGAGCCACTTTAATCTCACTTCTCGAGACTACACACTTTCAGGTTCCTATAGGGTTAATAGCCTCAATTCTGCTTGTGGGACTATGTGAGATGGTTGTGAATGGATGCCTTCATTAAAAGCTTTTTGTTAGATGCTACCCGGATCACCCCCAAAAGGTTGTTATCACTTGTGCGAGGCAAACAGTAATTGCCCCAAGACATTCACCATATCAAGGCCCCATCGATGTTAACACTTGGAAAATATGGCCTCTAATATCCATTGAGTGTTATTGGACTGCGATATTCTAAGGAGTCTTTGGGTGTGTTCCTAAGTCAGTGAACAAGTGGTTTCAATCTCTACCTAGTATAAGGAAGGTTAGGTGTTTTTGCTCTAAAAATGATTGCTTGATGTGTCTTAAATACAAACTCAGTTAATTTCCCCCAAATGGACAAGCACACAACAATTTTCAAGCACTTACAAACACCTGACAATCACTGGAATCTGACAGACATGACACATTTTTGGAGAAACATTGAAATTGCAAAATCTTGGTCATCATAAAATCGCATCCTGTATTCCTAAGTCGCACCCCATATCCTGGATCGCATCTGTTCAAAATAGGATCATTTTTGGTATCTACACCCTTTCCTGAGTCGCATCTAGTTACTACAACATTTCCTAAGTCGTATACCATAATTCTTGGATCACATCCGGTGTTCCAAATTGTTTGCCAGTAACTATTTAGGATCACATTTGGGATAGGGAGAATTTTTGTACATCCTAGAAGAAAAAGTTTCACATTTCCAGATACCCATTTGGTCAATTAGTAGGTTCCTGTTGCTAAAACATAGTCATTTGATGTCCAGAATGAGTTATCTTTGACAACATATTGTTACCTTACATAGTCTGAATCTACATTGTCTCCTTGTGAAGTCAGTTAACCCAATCAGTCACAAATAAGCTCTTAGCTCATAAACATGGCACTTTGACACCCTATTGATGCTGAAACTTTCAAATCCACTTCTACTTTGGTTCCCAACTCATAAGCAGGGCATTCTAACCCCATTTGACATTGGATCCATAGAAACATTTCAAACCCACTTTTGCATCCTTGAATTCACAATCAGACATTGCAAAATTATTAGACCCACCTTTAAACACAAGACTCTCGTTGGTTACTCAATCCAGACTGCATGGTTGTTACCAGAAACAAGACTTACAATTTGTAAACAAACCCGTTCTCGGGAAGAAAACCTAAATTCACATTGGAAATGGGAGAAACTTTGGAACCCAATCCATTACATATTGCTACACCTAATACTACTCATACAACAATACCCAAATCTACAAACATGGATGATCAAAAGGAATACTGATGGGATGAAAGATTTCATGCACAAAATGAAGAAGTAGAACATGAGGAACAAAAACAAAAAGCCCAATATGATGATGATGATGATGAGGATGATATGGATGATGATGACATGGACCCTATGAAAAAGGAATACAATAGAGCTTTGAGCAGCAAAAGATTTCACAAAATACTTGAAAGAGCCTTGGAAGAAAACAAAGAAAAATACTTCTTAGAGCTTGCTTCCCGAGTTGTGAAATTTCCCAAAGACTATGATGTGGAACAACTCAAAAAAAAGATGGATATAAGTGCTATGTTAATCCTAAATAGATAATTCCTTGCTATGAAAGCAGAAATTCAAGAACTCAAGGATGCAAAGGATAAACCAAAACAACAATATTCTTTGGAGCACATATGTCCTTTCCCTTTTGATAAAGGACTCACAATGATTCCATTTCCCAAGAATGTTATGATACCAAAATATGACAAGTACATGGGAGATTCTAACCCTCAAGATCATGTGAGGGAATTTTATACAAGTATGGAGTTCATGCATGAACAAACATACCTTATGAGGCTATTTCCACGAAGCTTAGGTGGACAATCTATAGAATGGTTTTCTAAATTGCCTATTGGAATCAATACATTTGATGAGTTGGTGCAAAAATTCATACAACACTACTCCTACAACATCCAACACACCATCACCATGTTGGATTTGTGCAATACTAAACAGAAAATGGGAGTCATTCTTGAGTTTCCTACAACGATGGAGAAAGATATTTGCACGATATGCTAGAGAGATTCCTAAAAATGAAAAAATGGACATCTTTGTTAACAATTTGGTTCTAGAAATGAACTTCCCAATTAAATTACAAGGACCACCAAGCTTTGACAAAATGATTGATAATGCTCTCAAGATAGAGGAAGTTCTAATCAAGAAAGGTGAAATTACCATTCACAAGGAACATAAAGACAAGTCTTATACCACCAAAGACAAGTACAAATATGCAAACAAGAACAAAAATGTGGTTAATGATGGAGTGGTTGATGCTCCTAATTCAAAACCCAAACCAAAGGCTTTTAATCTAACCACAAGTCTTCAAGCAAACAAGAGTCCGACTCCTACTGAGACTCCAAAGATGAACAATACTTTCAACAAATCTCGAAGAGAACCTTGGGCACCACGGCCTAGGAGAACATTTACTCCATTGGGAGATACCTTGGAAGTGATTATGAAATCACTTGTGGAAAATAACATTATTACAATCCCAAAACTAGGTAAGCCTTGGGATCCAGAAGATAAACCTAAGTGGTGGAATGATAACGACTATTGCGATTACCATCATAATAAACGACACACCACTAATAATTGCTTAAAACTGAGACATGTTATTTAGGATCTTATTGAACAAGGGAAAGTTAAGGTAGATGGACATCACATGAATAATGATCACAAGGAATTTCAAACCCCGCTACCAAACTATGAAAAAGGAGAAACTTCTAAAAACAATAACATTCACTACACGTACACTAATAGTGACAATGTAATCAACATGATGGAACCATGTGACTATTCCATCAACATGATCACTCTTAAAGGGGTGAAAAGAAAAACTGAATCTACCAATGCCGTAACACGAAGCCAAGAAAAACTTACTCTTAAAGGCATCTTAGCATCTAACACACCACCTACAATAGCAACAACTTCTAAACAAGTGGTTCCCTCTCCAAAATTCAATCTTGTGGAACAATTGCAAAAGACACTTGCACAGATATCTATCCTAGAATTGTTGAAAATTTCTCCTAGTCATAGGGAGATTCTTGATCATGCCTTATTAAGCACACATGTACCAAAAGACTTAGATGTGGATAGATTCTAGGCCATGGTTGGCCACATGAGTTCACCACATTATCTATCTTTTTCAGAAGAGGATGATAAGTCGACAAATCAACCACATAATCAACCCCTTCATTTAGAAGTTCTTATTCATAAAAACTGAGTCAAGCATGTCTTGATAGATGGAGGTGCTGGTTTGAACATCTGTACTTACAACTTGGTACAACAACTGGGTTTCTCCGAGCATGCAATTGATCCTAGGAGAAAGATAACAATCAAGGCATATGATGAGGAAGAGAGATCCTCCAAAGGATTGGTTGTCTTACCCATCAGAGTAGGGCCTGTAGAGCAAGATGTTCTTTGTCAAGTTCTTGATTTACCCCTTTCTTACATTATTCTTCTTGGAAGACCGTGGATACATTCAATGCAAGCAGTGCCTTCTACATATCATCAATGCCTAAAGTTTCCTCATAATGGAGTGGAGGTGACTATTCTAGCAGATACCACACATACTTGTAATAACCTCAAAAAAACTAAAAGCATGGTTCCCCATAACAAGGAAGGGTCCCCCAAGGTAGAAACATCTAAAGACATGGTCTTGAGAAGCTTTGCTCAGAAGATCAATATCCAAGAAACCAACATGGGAGAGTACAAAATAGATCCTACAACATCTTTGACAGATCTATCTATATCTCCTAGGACACAAGGAATGCCCTCATCTACATCTACACCTTCAAATGGTAGTGCTCTAACTATACATGAAGGAACTGGAATGGTAAAAGCAAAAATATCCTTAGAAGAGGAGAATGAAGAAAAGGCTATCTTGCAATGGCTTTACAAAGAACCCGAAGCAGACGGGAATGTGAAACATGTTGAGGTCTCTTCGAGAAAATATGGGAAAGGATATGACCTTATGAAACAAATGGGGTACAAAGGAAAAGGACCATTGGGACAAAGTAACCAAGGACTAGTGGAACCCCTACACATGGATTTCTGAAATCCTAAAGACAAGACTGGACTAGGCTTTAGAGAAGCTAGATTTCATCCTACAGTAGAAAAAGGTCTAGTATTTGATACATCATGAGATTTAGATGATGAAGAAGAAATAGTAGGACAACCCATTCCTTATGAAAGGTTGTTACTCTTACAAGGAGACCCAAAGGCTACATTCCTTGGTACAAGTATTAGACAAGAATCAGAAGGAGAACAAGAAGATGGGCCTGATGAAGAACAAGAACGAGAACCTCTTATCATAGATACACCACACTTTGATGAAGAGCCTGAAGCAATGAATCCACAAGAACCATTGCAAGAAGAAGAGAATCATGCTGATGAAGAAAATGAGGTGCCTATGACTATTGCCAACTTTTTGGGAGTCTCAGATTATAGCTAGGTGGATTCACATGAGTATGAATGGGATGTCTTTTCTGATGCAACCATGGACATAGAAATAGATGTGACACACAAGTTTGCTCCTAGAGTCTTGATGGAAGAAGGAGAAAGTTCTAATGTTAGATCCCTAGAGTTAGATCCATATAACATTAACATAAACTCTAATAATAATGAATCTGACTCTAATAATCCTAACACTTATCTAGAAGAAAACTTAGTAGCTGATGTTTTGCAAGTTATAAGCGATGATAACAATGTGGTGTTGTCTCTTGAACCTATTGTATCTTTGTCCTTAATAGATCCTGACTTGATAGACTGGGATGAATCCATAGACACAAGCTTGTTATCCTTTGACAATTACTATTCCATAGCTTGCTATCTTAATGCTTGTGAACCATTCCATTCTTCCACTAGTGCAACGAGCAAAATCATGACTGAGTAGGATATCAAGTTTCTCAGTCTCAAAAAGAAAAATAAAATGAACAAGAGATCTGATGGTGAAAACCACTTAGTGGCAGTATCAGATCCTAAAAGAGAAAAATAAAAAGATGTATCCAATGGTGAAAACCCCCTTGGGGCACCAAAGGATGGGATGCTTGATATCCTCCCAAATCATTTCCAAGAACGGTCCTCAGTTTTGATTGAACCAACACAACCCATTAATTTGGGAACAACAGAAAATCCTCAGTTAATTCACATAGCTCAATCATTGACAAAAGATGAGAAAATCCAATTCACCAATTTCTTCAAAGAAAAGAAGATCAACTTCACCTGGTCTTACTCAGATATGCCTAGATTGGATATGGATTTGATTATGCACCATTTGTCTATTTCACCAGATGTGAAACCTGTCAAGCAAAAAATTAGAAAAATGAATCCACATGTGGCATTACTAGTGAAGGCAGAACTGGAAAAATTATTGAAGGCCAGATTTATTAGAGCAATTGATTATGCAGAGTGGATCTCCAATATAGTTCCTATTTCAAAGGTGGACAAATCAATAAGAGTGTACATAGATTTTAGGGATCTCAACAAAGCTTATCCTAAAGACAATTTTCCACTCCCAAACATAGACATGATTGTGGACTTAACAACAGGTTATGAGATGTATTCCCTAATGGATGGATTTTCAGGGTATAATCAGATCAAGATTGCTCCTGAGGACCAAGAGAAAACAACATTCACTTGCACATGGGGTACATACTGTTGGAATGTGATGTCGTTTGGTCTTAAAAATGCAAGTGCCACATATCAAAGAGCAATGACCACAATCTTCCATGACATGATGCACAAGAATATGGAAGACTATGTTGATGATACTTTGGAAAAATCAAGGATGAGGTCTACACACATAGAGGATCTGAGGAGAATCTTTGATCAAATGGAATAGTTCCAATTAAGACTTAATCCTAAGAAGTGAGCATTTTGCATATCATCTAGAAAACTCTTAGGATTTATAGTTTCAGCTAAGGGAATTGAGGTGGATCCTGCAAAGGTGAAAGCAATCCTAGACATGAAACCGCCAAAGAATATTAGTCAAATGAGAACCTTACAAGGCAAGCTACAATCTATAAGATGGTTCATATCTCAGTTGGTTGATAAAGCACAACCTTTCACAAAGTTGATGAGGAAAGGAACCACATTTACTTGGGATGCACAGTGTGAGGAGAATTTTACCCAAGTTAAGAACTATTTGATGACTCCTCCAATTCTAATGGCGCCAATTTATGGAAAACCTTTGTTGCTCTACATATCAACCACAAAAACATCACTAGGTGTGCTCCTCGCACAAGAAGATGAGACCAAGAAAGAACAAGCCATATATTACATCAATAGAACATTGGTCACATATGAGCTAAACTATTCAATGATAGAAAAGGCATGCTTAGTGGTGTGTTTCCATCTCAGAAACTGAGACACTATATGTTAGCACACAAGGTGAAACTAATGGCTAAAATTGATCCACTCAAGTACTTATTGAATAAAGAAATGCTTACAGGAAGACTGGCTAAGTGGGTTTTGATTCTAAGTGAGTTTGATATTGAATATGTGGACAAGAAGGCTATTAAAGGGTAGGTGATTGCTGATCAACTTGCTGAGACACCGATGACTGATAATAAGCCATTATTGATATAATTTCTAGATGAATCAATTATGCATCTAACAGAACACCCCTGGAAAATGTACTTTGATGGGTCCTTCACACAACAAGGATCAGGAGCTGGTTGCTTATTCATTACACCACAAGGGTATAAGATCCCAAAATCTTATAAGATGATATTTTCCTGCACCAACAATATGGTGGAATATGAAGCTCTTGTGAATGGGCTCAAGCTTGCAATAGAGTGGAAAATCATTGAATTAAACATATGTAGGGATTCATAGCTCATCATCAATCAAGTAAATGGTGATTATCAAACTAAGGATGAAAAGCTTATGCCCTACAAAATAATGGTGGATGATATGAAAAAGTACTTTGTCTTCATCACTTTTCAACAGATCCCAAGGTCAGAAAATAGAGCAGCTGATGCGATGGCTACTTTAGCATCTATGTTACAATTGGAAGAACACCTATTTCGCTATGACTTCCTGGTGGAAGAACTCCCTTTTCCAGCTTATGATTCCCCTACATGTCAAATTGTCTATGCCCTTGAAACCTAAGTGTTGTCCAGATATGCCTCTATCTATTCTTATCTCATAGACCAAATCATTCCTGAAGGCTATTCTAGAAATGAAAAAAGATCTTTTATAAGAGCAGCATCTCACTATGTGATCATCGCTAATGACTTGTTTAGACGTAGTCTAGATGGCACGCTTCTTAGGTGTTTAGAACATAAAGAGTCTAATCATGTATTAAAATAAGTTCATGAAGGTGTATGTGGATCACACTCAAATAGTTTTTCATTAGCCAAGAAACTCCTAAGGGTTGGATACTATTAGCCCACCATGGAAAAGGATGCTATTCATTTTGCAAAAACTTGTAAAAAATGCCAGATTCATGGTAACCTCATACATGCACCAGCTAGAGAGCTAATTCCCTTTATAACACATTGGCCATTTCAACAATGGGCCTTTGATTTAGTTGGTCAGATCTATCCCAATTCATCAGGAAGACACAAATACATCATTACCGCAATTGAATATTTCACAAAATGGGTGGAAGCTATCCCATTGTCCAATGCAACAGGAAAACAAGTTTCAATGTTCATCTTGAATTACATCATTTTCCGTTATGGCATGCCCTCATCGATTGTGACTGAAAATGGGGGACAATTCAAGAACAAAGACATAGATGAGCTGTGTCTTCAATTTAAAATCACTCAGCACTGCTCCTCAATCTGTTACCCTCAATGTAATGGACAGACTAAGGCATCCAAAAAAAACATTCTAAAAATCTTCCATAGGACAGTAAACAAATCAGGAAAGGATTGGCATTTACAAATAAATCCAGCCTTATGGGCCTACAGAATGAGCATAAGAACTCCAACTGGTGCAACTCCATTCATACTAGTTTATGGGTCAGAAGCAGTCTTACCAGTTGAAGTAGAGATTCCATCACTAAGAGTATCACTGAAACATTTAGTCACTGACGAAGACTATAGAATCTCTAGATTGCAAGAGCTTGAATTGCTAGATGAGCATAGACAACAGGCATTTGATCATCTCAAAGCTTACCGAAAAAGAATGTCAAGAGGATACAACAAGAAAGTGAAACCTAGAAGCTTTCAGATTGGGGATCTAGTTCTCAGAGAAAATCCAAAAAACCAACAACATAGAGAACAAAAGGGAAAATTTGAACCCAATTGGCTGGGTCCCTTCATCATTACAACAACATTTGGATCAGGAGCCTATCAGTTGGCTACCCCTGAAGGAGATGTGTTGCTAGATCCTATCAATACTTTGCATCTGAAAAGGTTTTATGCCTAACATTCTCAAGGAAGACCTTGTACAGTGAAAATGGATCCTAAAAAAAATAAAAAACAATGGAAAAAGTCCTAAAAAATGACTATCTTGGTGAAAACATAGCAATAGGCACCTTGGTGAGTCCAAAAAAAATGGAAAATAAAAAAAACAAAAAAAAGTGAAAAAGAGAAAAAAGTGTCTTGGTGAAAACCTGGTAAACAGGCGCCATGATAGCAAAAATAGAATAAAACTTTGGCCAAGTGGTGAAAACCTAGTAAACAAGTGCTACTTGTAATCAACGCTCTATCTATCAAGACAACGCTTGCACATTTGGCCAATGTAAATATCAGCTTGTATATATTTTCCAGTCACTTTCATGACACGCCAAGTCCTAAAAGAACTTTCAGACAATTGTACCTTCCTAAGACTGGAATCTATCCACATTAGGGTCCTAGGTAAACTATTTTTCTAGGGGGCATTGGATTACATTCACAATCACATTTTTTGACACAATGATACATCCACAATGACAATAAACTACGAACACCGGTATTTCTCAATACCACCCTTGTCTGCAACTGACTATAAACTACGATAAATGGTGTTTCTCAACACCCACTAGCTAGATCTCAAAATGTGTTTCTTAACGCAACATCATGATGAAAACAATGTTTCTAAACACTACAATAGGTGAGACGCTTATCAATGAAGACATAAATTGTTGGTAATAATTCTTAAGCATGTGTTTGCAAAAATGAATCAAGAGTGTTTTTCAACACTATAATCACAATTGTCTGTTTATATTCTATACATACAATGACCATGCTAAGGGATAAATAATCTTTCTTTTTCTTATTATCAATTTTTGCTAAGTTATGCTTCCACGAGTAACTCGATGATGTTTTTGGACTAAGAGAAACGAGGACTGGGGGCATGACATTTTCTTTGTTTTTTGTTTGTGGTAATAAATCCAATGATCTAAGGTAATCATGGGGAATGGGTGTCTACTTATAAGTGCCTCCACCTTGTAGTGGAATGCCATGTATACCTCGACCTATTTCCTATGAAAGCCTTAGTGAGGTTGGATCTATTTCCTTGCCTGTTTAACAACTAACAAAGATACATCAGGAAGTAACTGACAACATTTATAGCTGGGTGCTTTAATGTTTAGGTTGTCTTTCAACATGGAAAATGATGAGGAGGTATTCATATTTTCATAATTTCTAAATCTATTTGTGAAAATTGTACTATCCTCTAGAGGTCCCGCTAACACAAAGGTTCTATGATGAAAACAACCCGCTTTGAATAAAACAGTGACTGTCCTAGGTGTCTAGGTGCATTTCATATTAATTGCATTTCATTTTAGTTGCATGTCATATTAATTTGCATTAGGATTCATTTAGATGCATTTAATTGTCTTTAGTTGCATTGAAGTTCATTTTAAATTGCATTCATTTTAATTTAGCTGCATTCATTTTAGTCTTGCATAAGCTTGAAAATGTGGATTCAACTATTAGAGGTAATGTTATCAATTGAGATTTATTCTAAAAGCAATGATGTAAGTTGAACATCTATCTAAAGCATTCATGGTATGAGCTGAAAATACTTAAATATTAACCATTTGACCAAGTGCATCATGGGATTATAAGCAATGGAATAAAAAAATGACGGAGTAAAAATCACTGATATTCATTTGCATTCATAAATCATTTCATATCATAAAACCACTTGCATTTTGCATCCACATTGATCCATACATAAATAATATTGAGATGTCCATACATAGTATCGCAATACATCTCATACGTCCATACATCCATACATGCACGAAGCTTTGAAAATAACAAAAACATGAGCATATATCAGTGAAATGTATTATGACATCATTTTATCATCACTTTATCTACTCTAGACCAAGTACGACTATCACATCAAAAATCTCAAGCATAAAAAAAACATCATATATCACATGTGCAGAAATTGAAAGCATGAAAGATGAGACACATCAGATAAAGAATACCAATGGCAGAATCAGTACGAGCATCAATATATAATCAAAAATGTCCATGAGCAAGGGTATCTATCAAAGGTCACCAATTGATCAGAGTATCAACATATCAAAGCATGAAATAAAGTATCAAAAGCATGAAACAGAGTCCAGGAGATATAACAGTACAAATGATACAAAAAATGGTATAGATACAAGATATGTCATGATATACAAGATGTCCAGAAATACAACATGAATAGTCTATGTCCCACTGGCCCCCTCATCCTTTGTAGGAGGATCAAGAGGGGGTGCATCTAATCTATGACATGGTGGTGGTGGCATGGCACCCTCTGACTACTGAGCAATGACCGAATACAATGGGGCTCTTTGTGCAGTAGGAACCACAGCGCAATACAAGGTGAAGTAATAAGTGGCCCGCTATCCCTGATGGGTGGCTGTATGCACATATCTATCCCTCTCAACTCTCAACTGTGCCAACTGAGTATCCCTATCACCTCTCAGCTAGGCTTTTGGTGTATCTCACTTAGCTTGAACTTAGGCTAGCTATGAGTCCCTCTCTAATAACTGTGCCATGAGGGTAGCCACCTATAATCTCAATGCTGCTCTCTCCTGCTCACACTGTGAAAGTCTATCACCATCACCACCTGCTGAAGGATCCTGCCACGTTTGTCACTAATCTTGATCTCCTCCAACAGGTCTCTATGCATGCTGATCCCTATGTAATAATGGTCCTATATCCCTCTAGGGAGGGGTGACCCGTACTCTTTGCTAATGATGACTAGTGTCACCTCCTGAGGCCCATCGTCAGCTACCACCCACTGCTCCACCTCCACCACCTCTAGCATCTCCTCCATCTCCTCTACCTCCATAGGCTTTGCCTCCATCTCCTCCCCCTCTACCAACATCTTTGCCTACATCTCTCCCACCGTGTCCACCGCGAGCTCGCCCGACAACATCATCCTTAGGATCGTAATCAAGAGAATCCTCAATGCGTGGAATAACATCATCAGGAGTAGTGAATCGAGATAAGGATACCTCATGTAGTGGGTATGATACTCATCGATCACCCCAGCATCATGGACACTAACCTAATAATCCCAAGCTACAACCCGCATCTGTGCAATCTCGTGAATGGCTATCTCATATACTAACCGGGCTCCCCACTAAGCCTCCTCACTCCTGATGCATGCATATCTGTAGGACTCTTGTGACATGCCCTGTATGCATCCATACTGATGGTAGAATCAAGTAACTAGAAACTGCTCAATCACATAGTACGTCTACCCGACAAAGTACTGACTCTGAAAGAAAAATGGCATCTATCTAACATCTGAGGGCCAAGCCTCACAATCACAGTATGCTCACCAATCTACCTCAGTCACACCATCTAATAGATGGTGCTAGTACTCTAACTTACCTAGGTGGGGCTGCTGAATGAATCCCAAATACATGTAAATATATGGCAACCCGACGTCGTGATGCCTATCAATAATAGGGCGAGTCATAGGGATGTGCTCCCATGCCCAAATCTATAATATAATGCTCCCTATAGTCATAGAGTAGGAATACTGATAAAATACCTCATGTAACTCATGATACAGGTGAGCTAGTATGCAACTACCCCAGGCATACCTCCCAGGAGTCTGAATCATCTGCCCTATAACATGGGACCAACCGCACATAAAACCATGCTAGCCCCTATCTGGCATCATGATGCCTCCTATCAAACTAGCTAGATATACAGGAAGAGGGGCATAGTTGGTGACCATGTGGTCCCAACTCAGATAACGACCATCGATCGTATCATCTCTAAAGAGTCTCTTAGCATCAACAATCGCTGCAAGTCCAAAGGCCTCATACTCAATGTAGTTTCCCATCACATATACATGCAAAATCCTCCACATGTCCTTAGGTGTAACCGTCATCTCACCAGTCGGTAAATGAAAGGTGTTGTGCTCTGAATGCCATCTCTCTGCCAGTGCTGTGAGCAGACCTCAATTTACTTGAATGTGAGGTAAATCGCCTAAACTCCATAAATCACAATGTCGTACTATCTGCTACTCAACATCACTCAATTGATCCAAAAGAGCCAACACCTGGGCCAGTCACAGTGATCTAAAGGATACAGCTAGGAAATTGACCTACACAATAGAAAATAGGGGCACTATGTCAGAGTTAGACCAAAGGTGGTTGACGCAAAAATGCTCAAAAAGATCATAAGGACAAGTTAACTGCACTCAGAAATCAAACAAATCAGATGCAACTCTGAAATCCTGGATGCAATTCAAGAAACCCTGTATGCGACCCTAAAACTAAATGCGATTCAAGAAATACCAGGTGTGATCCATGAAATACGGGGTGTGATCCGGTATACCAGATGTGAACCTTTTCTAAAATTTGGTCAAAACAGTTTGAATTTTCCTAAACACGACTCGATGGGGTGCGATCCAAGAAATATCGGATGTGATTCAAAATCTAGGAGGTAGCACGGGTTTGACACAATGCGATCTCGTATACGGGATGCGACACAACACTAGTTGGCCTATAAAATGCATAGAAATGCGTGAAATTCAAATTTTTCAAATTGAAAAGATTCGTTTATCAAATAATCATAGGTACCTCATAATGCCTCGAGTGGTTATATCATTTGGCCCTCTCAAATCAATGCTTCTCCATAGGGAACACCATGTCTGCTTAGAGCTCTGTGAATTTCTAAGGGGTAAAAGTGAAAATGAATAGTAAAAAGTCAATTTTTGGCCTATTTAAGCCTCTTGGGAGCCCTAGGGCCTTAAGGGACTTTCTTCATTAGACATCACAAAGGCCTAATCTCAGGACCGAAATTGAAATAGGTGATTTTTATCATTTCAATGCTGTAAAAATAGAGTTACATAGCAAAGTTAACATCCAAAAGGGCACAAATCAAAATGGTCACAACACGGTCAAATAGGGGCAAAATGGTGTGAAACTGATGCAGTGGGCAAGGCAAGCCAGATTTATATGCTGGGATATCATTTCAACACAAGTCAAGCTTGTTTAATTTTCTCAAATTCTTGGTCAAAATTGGTCAAACAATGCTTTTGGGGCACTTTAATCGATCTAAACAGCTTGAAAATTCTTTTTAATCGATCTATGCTTGACCTGAGGTCAATTCAATCACTGTAATGCTTGACCCTAATCAGTTTATTCCAATTCATTCCACTTTCAGTCCTGAGGGGGCATAATCATACCAAAATCTAATGCTTTGAATCAAATTCTTCAACACCAGGGGCACGATAGTTCTCTTCAATCAAGCCGAGACTGTTAATTTCAACTAAAAATTCTTTTCAAATCTCATATTGACTTTTGTTCAATCAAAGCTCAGAGTCGATATTGTCAATTCCTATTCAATCAAGCTCAGAATTGATAGTTTCTAAATCAAGCAAGAATTTGTTCAATCAAGCTCGGAATTCTTTTATCGATTTTCATTCAATCAAGCTCGAAATCGGTATTGTCAGTTTGCATTCAATCAAGTTCAGAATTGACAGCTTTTTGGAAACCAAGCTAGAATTCATTCAATCAAGCTCATAATTCTTTTATCAATTTTCATTCAATCAGGCTCAGAATCAGTATTGTCAGTTTGCATTCAATCAAGTTTAGAATTGATAGCTTCTTGGAATCCAGGTAGGATTTTGTTCAATCAAGCTCGAAATTCTCAATTTCAAAGTAGTTCTCACTACTCTGTAAATCTCCTGAATCATGCTTTGAATAAGATTTTCTTTGAATTCCTGTTCTATTTGCAAAGCAATTCAAAGAGGGGCAAATGTAATCACCTAAAACTGGGCTAACAGAACCTAGGGCCCTATTTGCCCTTAGTTTGGTATGTAACCTTAATTATGCTAATTTGATCTCTGATTATTAGTATAAATTCTCAAAAATTTATTAAACCTCATCAATTTCTAAATCAATCATTTATCACCAAGGTTCAAGCAAAAATCAAGGCTGTTAACTCTAGGCCTATTTAATTACTTAAACCCCATCAAAAGTAAAGGCTAGAGTTATTAATTATGGCAAATGCATAAATATCTCCTAAATCAAACAAACATAACAAACACAACTCAAAACAAGTAGGCTTGCACATGGATCAAGGATCAAGCTAGGATATATCTCAACCATTCCTCATGGATGCATCTCGACCGCTGATTCTCTTCCAAATCTTATAAAAGAGAGCTTTCAAAGGCTTTCCTTCTTTTTCTAGCTTCTTAGGTTTTTGAAAGGCTTCTTTTGACACATTGCTAATTGCTTCCAATTTTAATGTTTAGAATCTCATTTGCCCATGGATTTGAGGCTTCATGATCCATGATTATGAACTCTCATGCTTTGGAGAATTTGTGAACTAATGCTTGGATTGATAGTTGTTTTCCATGATTTCAAGCTTTTATTAAGTAGAAAACACTTCAATTTGGGTTTTAATGGAAGAAATTAGGATTTCATGCTCTTATTTAGGTTGTTTACATACACTTTGAATCTCTCATTTTAGTGTAGATTGTCACTGTTTTAAGGGTTAAATCTGAGAACCACTAACCCCTATTTCATACTCACATTAATTAGAGAGCAATAAGATGCTTTTGCTTGTTAGCATTTTCAATTGAATCTTCATTTTCCTCTAACAAGTGATGTTATTATCCTATTGAAGTGTTGTGTTGTAGGTCACAAACTCATAAACACAGGAGCATCTTGGGTCCTTGGAAATCCTGTGTCACCAAAAAAATATTTTGAAGTCTATCTGTGTTGGTTGGTTCCTATTTTGACCGAGTTGGTCAATTTCCTTTAGTTACCAAGTATGGTCAGTTATCTCCTGGGTGATCTGCTATTTCACTGGTGCTCGATGATGCTTGTCTATTGCTCGGTCATCCTTGCTTACCAAGTAGTTTATTTTGAGTTTTTGTTGAGGCCGACTTGTGCATTGATTATGAGTCATAGATTTAATGTTGGTATCCATCATTGGGAAGTGTATGGTCCTAGATCTGACTGTTCCTTCCGTTGATTGTGGATCTGAAGGCCGACTCAGTTTGATAGCCTCTTGTATAAGTATAGTTTTTTGGTTAGAGTTTAGGGAGTCAATTTGGGATAGAAGATAGAAGTTAGTAGAATCAAGATGCTTGGCAGATCCTCACATGTTTGAGGACTTCTATAATTCATTATAATATCTGGTCGTAATCGGGAAGGCCTTACAATGCGGCATGTATGAATCAATTTGAATGAAGTTAATATCAATGATCTTGCTTTCTCCCTCTCACTGTGTTCTTGTTGCTTCCATGAGTTTTTGAGTAGGGTTGGATCTATAGGGTATGCCATCATTTGGCCCCTTAGGTCCTTGCCCTTATGTCAGGTGATATCAGAGCGAGGTGAGATCTAGATCTAGGTCTATAGATCTAGGTTTGTAGGTTCCTTCTTGCGAAGCCCTAGTTGAATTATTGTGGGGTGGTAGATTGCGATCTAACCTACAATTGCAGAGGGTTTTCAAGATGGTTTGTGGGAGGCGAGAAGTAGATCCAGGAATGGCAGGCATGTTGAGACAAATTTTTGCTAGATTAAAAGTTGTTGAAACAACCTAGAGAAGAGGAAAACATCTTGAAGATGTTAGTGATGATGAAGTTGAAGTGGAACAAGGTGAAGTGTAATGCCCTACTGAGGTTCCCTTAGCACAAGGACACAAATTACAAAACAAAACATGAATATTTAAAAAAAAAATAAAGTAACATGACATAATCTCATTGATATTATGTAAATACAAATCAAGACAACCAATAGAACATACTACTTTTCATACTCAATTAATAATGATTATCAATATATACCTGAATATTGCAACCATTCCTTTTCATTATAACCACCATGCCCAACACCTGTATCTACACACATGTCTAAACAACTAGGTGCAAAAATTAGATACATGATCATAAACAAGCAATGCAAATGATTATGTAAAATAATTCCATTTAAAGCTTTAAGACAAACCCTATGGGACTGGACCTAAGCCTCGGGAGCTCATCATTGATGGCCTTGCCTACGTTCACGCTGAGAGGCTTCCTAGTTTGACACTTTAGTTTTGAACCATATCATACTAGTTCACCATACGAAGGGTAGAAAACATCATATAAAATAAAATAGTGGGTACACAACCCTTTCTAGGGTAGAGCCCCTAGATAGTCTCTCCATCGACTGGCACCCACTTAGGTGAAACCAAGATGAAATTGTAGTTAAGTATCTAACATATGAACATATCCCAAGGGGTTTTTAAACTTGAAATAAGTTTGAATGAAGGTAATAGAATATTATCTTACTACTTAAGTTCACCCATCACTACCATTTCTACAATATCCCTAATATTATAAGTCCACTCAATTACAAGGAAGAATATAGTATTAAGATCAAAATAGTTACTAGAAACACGTGTAGTATTACTCAAGAGTACCCTCAAGAAAACAGATGAGTAACACAACCCTCTCACAAAACCACTAACAATATACCCCTCAAAGGTCTCGCATACATTAGTTCACTAGGTAGATCATCTCTAAAGACCATTATTAAGGAACCATCCTCCATTCTAGCCTTGAATGGATTCTTACACTCAAGGTTAAATATAGTATATTAAAATAATATCACATTGCTATTTTATTAATTGATTATTCCTATTTAACTATAAGAGTTGGAGTAGTAAATATGCTAGGTTTGATTACACCATTCAATGAGAAAAATGAGTAGAAGAGTGGTTCGATTAAGATGTTAACACTTAATAATTATTGATTTATACACAAGTATTAATTAAGACTCTTTAAACTTGAGTAACATCCTTATCCCACAATTACGATTCTACACCATTAGTCAATTCAATAGGGATGACAAAATACTAAGGGCAAGGCTTCAAAACCATATATATATATATACAATTGCCCCAAATATCACACCTAATTAATAAATTCAAAACTAATTCCTAAATAAACTATCAAATTTACTGAGCCATTCTAATATAATAATCTTAAAATAAATTTAACAATTTTAAATTGATTTTAAGACTAATTATAAAATATCCATAATTAAACATCCTCAAAATAACTATAACTAAATCTATAAATTTTCTATTAAAATTATTCTAATAATCTATTAATTAGCATCCAAGATTCTAATTAATTTTAAAATTAATAAGGACAACTTATCTGAAAGACTAATAAGACAAAGTTAAATAAATATTGAAATTCTAATAAGAATCTATTCCATATTTTAATAAAAATAATTTAGAATTAAAAGATGGGATACATATAAAGAAGAGTTTAAGACCAAATTGTCTTTAACTTGTAAATAATTATAATGGAAAGATGTCATTTATATTCTAGGTAAAGTGTGAATATGGAATCAAATTCAAAATGGTGTATAAAGACTTTGGCCATTTAACATAAGTATACCATTGATTTCAAAATAAATCAAACTTCTAAAATAACTTATAAAATAGTTATATTGGTTCGTTTTCCAAACTACAGAGCAGAGTAAGTTTATGGAAAGGTTTTGTTCACAAGGTGTGAGTGACTCACAGAAATATAGAGTCAAAATTTGAACAGCAATTATAGGAATATAAAACGGTTCCCAATTAGCCCAATACCACTGATCTCAAATGATAAGCATACTGTCCAAAATGGTTTTGATGAATTTATGCTCTAAACCTGTAACCACTACATTTCTAGTGATGGAGATTGAGGAAATTGGATATATTTAGAAGTCATTATTAATTCACATTTAAGTGTAATGGAAGGCAACATCTCCAGAGGTATCATTGCAGACATTGAAAGTATTGAATACATATCATTTGTTCCAACTTTGAAAATGTATGGCTCTATCTAACTGAATCCAAACCAGATATACAAATTTTAAAATTCCGTTGAATCAAAATTGTGTTGTTTAGCCTAAACCGTATATTCTAAACAAAAAGATTATATACAAAATAATTTATTATAATACACTGCAACAATGGAGACACAGTAGTAAACATTGAAGTTTGTTTAAATGTGAGTAATAGTAGACAGAAAAAAAAACAAATTAAATAGACACACCTCAAATACATCCTTGGCAAATTATGATCGAATAAATCCAATCCCATTAATATGCATCTTGAAGACACAACACTCCCTCTGAAAATCAGAATTTTTGGTTCTAAAATCTGGAGCGTCCTACCATGTTAGCATGATACATTCTATTTAATATTCCTCTTTTCCAAAAACTGAAACAATTTTAATAACCATAAAACCCATCGTAAATAAATTTAAGTAATATTTCTCTCTAAAAAAATTATCGAGAGATCTCTATATTACTTACCAACTATTCTTTTAGTCTTAGTTTTAAATTACCTCATACGTAGGATTTTTTTTATTAAGTTAAAGTTATTCTTTTCTAAGGAATAAGATTCCTTAATTTAGTTAGAATCTTCTTTTTAATTATAATGAGATCTTTTTTTTTTCTTTCTTATAAAATTCATTTTATATATAATAATTTGTTTATAGTCTTTTGATAAAAGAATATAATAAAATAAATAAAATTTTTATTTTATAATTAAAATATTTAAAATTATATATATATATATATATATATATATATAGTTTTTTTATTTTAAATATATAATAAAATAATAAAGATCTTTTTTATCAATAACATATATAATCTAAAAATATTTATTACATTTCTTTTAGATTTATAAAGAAAAATATTACATAAATTAAATTACATTGTTTGTAATCTACAACATATTTAGTATATAATAATAACAAACTAATTAAACTATATATTTATGAAAGTCATACAACCATATATATTATTTGCATATTTAGGTCTATGCATATAGTCTAGAAACATCATCTAACAATTTACCATAAGTGATGAAAGGTTTACTTACCATAATAGTTCCTTACCGAATCTGAACTAGAGGGGCACTACATCCTCCCCCCCTAAGAGGAGACTTACTCCTGGAAGTCAGAAATATTGAAATGGAAATACATCTCACATTAGATCTTAAACACATTTTAACCGATATCACATGTATAAATAATCCTTGAATGCATGCACTATATAGAGAATAAT
This sequence comes from Chamaecyparis obtusa, assembly GCA_027943335.1. Taxonomy (NCBI): domain Eukaryota; kingdom Viridiplantae; phylum Streptophyta; class Pinopsida; order Cupressales; family Cupressaceae; genus Chamaecyparis; species Chamaecyparis obtusa. Next base: position 561,266 of record BSBK01003107.1, on the reverse strand, counting down.
CCTTATAATATGGTGAAGCATAAAATATATATCCCAACAAATTTTATTATCACCAGCAAGGATAACTTTAACTTGATCAAACATTATTACGAATAGAGTATAGAGTTTTCCCTTTACTTAGAAAGTAAGAACCAAGGTAAATAGCTTGAACCACTCAATTTTCCTTAAAATATATCAAAATGTTACAATTTCCTTCCCTTTTCAACACATATAAATCAAAATGTTTACTTGCATCTGACATAATGATACATTTCGATCTAAAATGAAACATTGAGCATATACAAATGTTCATTATAAACACTCATATTAGTCCACATCACCGTGATTACACATTACAAGGATCAGGAGTGGATATGCCTCTCTAGACAAGCTCTCACTCCAGGATACAATACCGGTCTCATTTATATCCAAAATCCATAATCAATACCTCACATAGTGGCTTGATGGTGTCTTGGGCCATTGCCAAGAAGGCCCTCCATACAAGTCCACGTGTCATATCCCTTGTTTGTGTAAGGTGGTTAGCCTCCAAGGAACAGACACCACACATAGGAAGGTAGTGGATACTAGCTACATAACAGTCTCACATACCCCCATCCTCAAGGGTTCCCCGCGTCTACTTCCTTGTATACACTTACCAAGTCTGCCTCATATGTTTTTAGTGAGGAATCACAACACAACACAAGACCAACATTAGAAAATTCCAAAAGAAGATATTTTAGCCACCAAAGTTCATAAACAATAGAAATAGAATTATCAATCTCAACAATAAGATAAGAAGAATCCAAGATAAATTTCATAAGTCTTGGCTAAACTATTATAGAAAAAGATAAGAAAATTATTGGTCTACACAACCGAAGATAAAAGAAATTCACCATAAATTGCACATCACATCACTGTGTGACTATATCTAGTCACCTCACGAGGAAGGAGGGAACAACATCCAACTATCACAATAGCCCTTCATGTGGTTGGGCCCAGGCAACACTACCCAGATGGCATAGGGGGTTCACCTCGGCAACACCCCTACATCAGATGGTGCAGAATAAGCATGCCAACCCACCTGACATGACCATACACCAAGTGGAGTAAGCACACTCTGGTCGTATGTCACATGGCAGTGTTCCTTGTGGAGTAGGCACACACAAGACACAACCCGCATAATGATGTCTCTCATAGATCATCATCATAGCTAGAGGTATACATGGCTTGGGCCCACCCATATACCTACCACATCTAAAAACCAAGCATCCATGGGTGCCCCTCTACAAGCATGCAAGCATCACCAATATACTTTCCATCAAGTAGGAAACAAAATACATACATATACTATGCCTTCACATAATCATGTACATGGCATCGTGTTCTTGAGCTCAGCTCGCTACCATCAGCAACATGACATCATCACCTCACACTATATTGGAACAATAGTGGGGCATGGTATCATATTCATTGCATCATGTCGGAACATGTGTGAATATGGTATCCATCATAGCATGGGCTAATAGAATCTCCCTCCACATGCTAGACCACATAGAAATGTACATATCCATAAATCAAATATCTCCTCATAGAGGCTCATATCAAGTACTCGTATTGTGCTCAAGAACTATGGAAATTAGGATAAACACTTATGAACCAAATGTTTAGGTTCCTCATAAGGGGAAGCATAGTTTACTCTTTTCCCTCGAGTAGTCGAAGCTAAGGTCACTTTGTACCACCATTATACGTATGTCACATAAATACCTGAGGAAATGGTGCTACTACTACCCCTCCACATACTAAATTACCAACACTCATGGGTTGGGACTTAGTAGGGTGACAGACAAGAAAACAACACATGAGTGGTATGGCTCTCCCATACCCTTATCCAAAACATAACTTTCATGGATGACACTTATATTGCACCACTCCATGGAACTCAATTAATTACTGGTTATACACAACATCCAACATAAGCACTAGTACTGGTTTTATCACATTTACAAGGAAGCACACAATAACATCACATAGCATCCATATATGCCAATTTTTATTTTATTTTATTTTCTCAATTCACTTTGTCTACTTGGTACAAGATACCAATGACATACTTAATCACATTTCACCTCCTCATGGGAATATGCCAATAGCCAATGTACACATATCAATCTCTGCCATTCCCATAATATGAGACAATAACATCTATTTGCAAAATGACTTCAACTTATATAAGATAAGGCACAAAGAGAAATTATATTTCTTCAAGAGTCATTGAATCAATACATATTTGTTTTAATTAAGGAAATGAAACAGTAAACTTGTACTACATACATTTATTAGTCACATAATAAATTCACAAGTAATCATTATAAACCATTATGGATATTCACTTTTCACCCAATCAAGGACACTAAGAGTGGACCAAGTATCATCTTTTCAAATAAATAAATTAGCTAGATACTTTCATTACACATGATAAATCCCTCCAATAAAGACACAAAAAACCATATAGACATTTCAAGACACTAGTATTCACTAACATAATGACTTCAATACCAATAAGGAAATACATTGAAGTCTCAATTTCCTAATATTGAAATTTGGGAAAGATAATAACATCATTAGTAAACTCACCATAATATTCACATTTCATCTAAATATACCTATTCACCATGTCAAGAACAAACAATTTCCCAAAATAGTCCAGAAAATCTTCGTTCAATAATTGAACCAAAAGAAAATGTACTCCTCTAATTCTAAAATCTCCTAATTTCATCAATATGGTTAAATCCTACATCGGACTCCATCAAAAATACACCTTGGGAGCTTAGGTCATTTACCCAAGAATCTCAAAATCAACAATTTAAATCATATATTTACATTACATATAGATAACATCATTTTATGGCCATTCATCACGAATAGAGAAGAGATATTTATTTTTAATTTGTGGTGATTATTATCAAATAACCCTAATTTAATTCATGTGAGCATTCATGTGTTATAAAAAAAAAATCAATCATGCATCATGTCACATTATCATTTTTATATAAATCCCACGAGAAATAATCTCAATGTTAATTTAGCAAAAGTTCCCCACTATTTATAATTCTTCAACAACATGGCCAAAAGGATTACCCAAGAATTCCAGTGTTGCAACCTAATTAATAAGGTTCTAAATTCATGTTTCATACAAAGATTTGTTTTTTAATTCTATTCTAAAATAGGGAAAAAAGGAAGGAGAGAGATACGATATTTCAATCCTTACAATAACCTACAATACATATATAGTAACTTCATCATTTTGAATATATAAGGAGTACTACCATGGTAATATCTTACTTCTTTATATAAATGTAAGTAATTCAATTCTAACTTGTAAAAGAATCATTAACTAGAATAATTCATCAGACATAGCTATTATGATGTAAATTTAGCATTTATAATAAAATAGAGTGTTAAGCCTTTTCAAATCAATTAAGTAACCTAAAATCACTATAACAAGCACTCGTCATGACAAGTTTTAGAGGAGATAAGATTAGCTACTATCAACACTTAAGGTACATAATAATTTATAATACTAATTTGAGTCTATCTAGGAGTACAACAAGAAGGTGACATAAAAGTATGAGGAATTCATTAACATTTATTCATTAGAAAGATATCCACTATCTATGAAATTACCTAGGAGACTCATTCATTAATTCTAGAATGCAAAATATAAGTAATTGATGTGGGACAACCTAATCATAGAAGAATGGGTAACCTTTTATAAAATAATATAGCATGAATACCAATAACATAGTTCTTATATCTAGGATCCTATCTTGCTAATACAGTGATAAAAAAAAAAAAAACTATGCAAAATATTGAGCAATAAGTGAGCTAAGAGTCCCAGAGTTCCCAGTGTGGAAACCTAGGGCTCTGATACTAGATGTAATGCCCCGCTGAGGTTCCCTCAGCACAAGGACATAAATTACAAAACAAAACAAGAATATTTTTAAAAAAAAATAAAGTAACATGACATAATCTCATTGATATTATGTAAATACAAGTCAAGACAACCAATAGATCATACTACTTTTCATACTCAATTAGTAATGATTATCAATACATACCTGAATATTGCAACCTTTCTTTTTCATTATAACCACCATGTCCAACACTTGTATCTACACACATGTCTAAACAACTAGGTGCAAAAATTAGATACATGATCATAAACAAGCAATGCAAATGATTATGTAAAATAATTCTGTTTAAAGCTTTAAGACAAACCCTATGGGACTGGACCTAAGCCTCGAGAGCTCATCATTGATGGCCTTGCCTACATTCACGCTCAGAGGCTTCATAGTTCGACACTTTAGTTTTGAACCATATCATACTAGTTCACCATAAGAAGGGTAGAAAACATCATATAAAATAAAATAGCGGGTACACAACCCTTTCTAGGGTAGAGCCCCTAGACAGTCTCTCGATCGGCTAGCACCCACTTAGGTGAAACCAAGATGAAATTGTAGTTAAGTATCTAATATATGAACATATCCCAAGGGGTTTTTAAACTTGAAATAAGTTTGAATGAAGGTAATAAAATATTATCTTACTACTTAAGTTCACCCATCACTACCATTTCTACAATATCCCTAATATTATAAGTCCACTCAATGACAAGGAAGAATATAGTATTAGGATCAAAATAGTTACTAGAAACACATGTGTAGTATTACTCAAGAGTACCCTCAAGAAAATAGATGAGTAACACAACCCTCTCACAAAACCACTAACAATATAACCCTCAAAGGTCTCGCATACATTAGTTCACTAGGTAGATCATCTCTAAAGACCATTATTAAGGAACCATCCTCCATTCTAGCCTTGAATGGATTCTTACACTCAAGGTTAAATATAGTATATTAAAATAATATCACATTGCTATTTTATTAATTGATTATTCCTATTTAACTATAAGAGTTGGAGTAGTTAAATATGCTAGGTTTGATTACACCATTCAATGAGAAAAATGAGTAGAAGAGTGGTTCGATTAAGATGTTAACACTTAATAATTATTGATTTATACACAAGTATTAATTAAGACTCTTTAAACTTGAGTAACATCCTTATCCCACAATTACGATTCTACACCATTAGTCAATTCAATAGGGATGACAAAATACTAAGGGCAAGGCTTCAAAACCATATATATATACAATTGCCCCAAATATCACACCTAATTAATAAATTCAAAACTAATTCCTAAATAAACTATCAAATTTACTGAGCCATTCTAATATAATAATCTTAAAATAAATTTAACAATTTTAAATTGATTTTAAGACTAATTATAAAATATCCATAATTAAACATCCTCAAAATAACTATAACTAAATCTATAAATTTTCTATTAAAATTATTCTAATAATCTATTAATTAGCATCCAAGATTCTAATTAATTTTAAAATTAATAAGGACAACTTATCTGAAAGACTAATAAGACAAAGTTAAATTAATATTGAAATTCTAATAAGAATCTATTCCATATTTTAATAAAAATAATTTAGAATTAAAAGATGGGATACATATAAAGAAGAGTTTAAGACCAAATTGTCTTTAATTTGTAAATAATTATAATGGAAAGATGTCATTTATATTCTAGGTAAAGTGTGAATATGGAATCAAATTCAAAATGGTGTATAAAGACTTTGGCAATTTAACATAAGTATACCATTGATTTCAAAATAAATCAAACTTCTAAAATAACTTATAAAATAGTTATATTGGTTCGTTTTCCAAACTACAGAGCAGAGTAAGTTTATGGAAAGGTTTTGTTCACAAGGTGTGAGTGACTCGTAGAAATATAGAGTCAAAATTTGAACAGCAATTACAGGAATATAAAATGGTTCCTAATTAGCCCAATACCACTGATCTCAAACGATAAGCATACTGTCCAAAACGGTTCTGATGAATTTATGCTCTAAACCTATAACCACTACATTTCTGGTGATGGAGATTGAGGAAATTGGATATATTTAGAAGTCATTATTAATTCACATTTAAGTGTAATGGAAGGCGACATCTCCAGAGGTATCATTGCAAACATTGAAAGTATTGAATACATATCATTTGTTCCAACTTTGAAAATGTATGGCTCTATCTAACTAAATCCAAACTAGATATTCAAATTTTAAAATTCTATTGAATCAAAATTGTGTTGTTTAGCCTAAACCGTATATTCTAAACAAAAAGATTATACACAAAATAATTTATTATAATACGCTGCAACAATGGAGACACAGTAGTAAACAGTGAAGTTTGTTTAAATGTGAGTAATAGTAGATAAAAAAAAATAAATTAAATAGACACACCTCAAATACATCCTTGGCAAGTTATGATCGAATAAATCCAATCTCATTAATATGCATCTTGAAGACACAACACTCCCTTTGAAAATCAAAATTTTTGGTTCTAAAATCTGGAGCGTCCTCCCATGTTAGCATAATACATTCTATTTAATATTCCTCTTTTTCGAAAACTAAAATGGTTTTAATAAGCATAAAACCCATCATAAATAAATTGAAGTAATATTTCTCTCTAAAAAAGTTATCGAGAGATCTCTATATTACTTACCAACTATTCTTTTAGTCTTAGTTTTAAATTACCTCGTACATAGGATTTTTTTATTAAGTTAAAGTTATTCTTTTCTAAGGAATAAGATTCCTTAATTTAGTTAGAATCTTCTTCTTTTTAATTATAATGAGATCTTTTTTTTTTCTTTCTTATAAAATTCATTTTATATATAATAATTTGTTTATAGTCTTTTGATAAAAGAATATAATAAAATAAATAAAAATTATATTTTATAATTAAAATATTTAAAATTTGTAAATACTATTTAAAATTTTATATATATATATATATATATATATATATATATATATATATATATATATATTATTTTTTAATTTTAAATACATAATAAAATAATAAAGATCTTTTTTATCAAGTAACATATATAATCTAAAAATATTTATTACATTTCTTTTAGATTTATAAAGAGAAATATTACATAAATTAAATTACATTGTTTGTAATCTACAACATCTTTAGTATATAATAATAACAAACTAATTAAACTATATATTTATGAAAGTCATACAACCACATATATTATTTGCATATTTAGGTCTATGTATATTGTCTAGAAACATCATCTAACAATTTACTATAAGTGATGAATGGTTTACTTACCATAATAGTTCCTTACCGAATCTGAACTAGAGGGGCACTACACGAAGCAGAACCTGCACCTGTGATGGATCAGGGTGAGGAAAGATTCTTGCAAGCATTGAGAAGTTTGAATTCAACACCACATTTCAATCTTCCTGAATATAGTGGGAAATTGGATTATGATGAATTGATAGATTGGATCACCGAGATTGAAAAATATTTTGAGTATGAAAATGTATCTGAAGAGAAGAAGGTGAAAATTGTAGGCACAAAGTTGAAAGGTCATGCATCCTTGTGGTGGGAACATCTACAATTGGACTGGAAGAAGAAAGGCAAAGATAAAATCAAGGTATGGAATAAAATGGTGAATAAATTGAAAGTAAAGTTCTTACCTTGTGATTATCGGATTAAGCTAGTTAGGCGAATGCAAAGTCTAAAGTAGAAAGATAGCTCAGTAAAAGAGTATACTGAGGAATTCTATAGATTAGATATCAAATCTGGACATGATGAGGATGATGTGGAAATAATTGCTAGATACCTGAATGGTTTGAGAGTTTCCATCCAAGAGGAAATCAGTTTAGTCAAGTTGGAGAACATTGAAGAGGCTTATCAATTTGCATTGAAGGTTGAGGAGAAATTGAACAAGAGACATGAACAGAGGCAAAGAGGTCGAGGTGGTAGATTCCCTAGAGGAAGAAGTAGATCCTATGGTGAAAATAGTAGATTTGAACCTAAAAAGACAAATCTGGATAAAGGAAAGACCAAGTGGAAAGGTGAAAGTTCATCTAGAGCCAGAGGCAGTAACTACCGAGGTGGTTATAGCAGAGGTAATTTTTGAGGAACTTGTAATAATTGTGGAGAAGAAGGACATAGATATTTTGAATGTACACATGCTAGTAAGAAGGTTGGTAGTAGTAGAAATGCTTTGGTGCAAGAAGAGTCACCGAATGAATCTGAGAAGGAAAATAACTTGATGGTAAGAAGAGCACTATGGAATGAAAGTAAAAAGGAAGATCTAGTAAGGAAAAGTTTGTTCAAAACCAGATGTAGAGTTTTTGACAAAGTTTGGAAGCTAATCATTGACAGTGGTAGCTCGGAGAATCTGGCATCTGAGGACATGGTCACAAAGTTGCAGTTGGAAAGGTTGGAACATCCAAAACCCTATCAGATTTCATGGATCAAAGATGAGCATACACTCTTGGTAAGTGAACAATGTTATGTGAATTTGAAAATTGGAAATTACTATGATAAGGTGTTGTGTGATATCATGCCTATGGATTGTTGTCATATTTTATTGGGTAGAGCTTGGCAATATGATAGACATGCTATACATGATGGGAGATTGCATAAGTATACTATTGTGGTTGATGGAAGAAAACAAATTTTGTTACCTTTTATGGAAGAACCTATTAGTAATTTTTGCACATCTGTGAAAGTTTTCTTGGTGGAAGGAAGAAAATTTGTTAAGGATTTGAAGAAGAATGATGTATGTTTTTGCTGTGATTCCTAGCAAACCAAGTAAGAAAACATAGGATAATGTCCCTGAGGAGATTGATAAGTTACTCACTAAATACAGTGATATCATTTCTGATAATGTACCTGATGGTTTTCCATCGAAGAGAAGTATTGATCATTGCATGGATCTAATCCCTGGAGCTAGTTTACTGAATAAGGCACCTCATCGGTTGACATCTACCAAGAATCAGGAATTGAGCTGACAGATTCAAGAGTTGTTGGATAAAGGCTTGATTAGAGAAAGTTTGAGTTGTTGTGCAATACCTACGGTATTGGCACCTAAGAAGAATGGAGAATGGTGAATGTGTATTGATTCCAGAGCAATCAACAAGATAACAATGAAGTATATGTTTCCTATACCGAGAATGGAGGACATAATGGACAGTTTGATTAGAGAAAAGTATTTCACAAATATTGATTTGAAAAGTGGGTATCATCATATTAGAATTGGAGAAGGTGATGAATGGAAGACTCCTTTCAAAATAAAAGAAGGTTTGTATGAGTGGTTGGTTATGCCTTTTGGTTTAACTAATGCACTGAGTACTTTTATGAGATTGATGAATGAAGTTTTGAAGAAATTTTTGGGTAAGTTTATGATTGTATATCTTGATGATATTCTGATATTCAGTAAGACCAGAGAAGAAAATTTGTTGCATGTTAGACAAGTTTTGTAGAGATTGAAAGAGGGAAAGTTGCTGATAAATCTGAAAAAGTGTTCATTCATGAAAGAGGAGATTGTATATTTGGGATTTGTAATTTCAGTTGATGGTTTGAAGATGGATCATGAAAAGGTTGAAGCTATTCTGAATTGGCCTACACCTGTGAATGCTAGTGAGGTAAGATCATTTCATGGTTTGGAAAGTTTTTACCTAAAGTTCATAAGGAATTTCAGTTAAATTTGTAATGCTATGACTGATACTATGAGAGGAGATAAAAAAGAATTCAAATGAACACATGGAGCTAATAAAAGTTTTGAGACTTTGAAGTAGAAGGTTGTTGAATTTCTTATTTTAGCATTGCCTGATTTCAATAAGGTATTTCAAGTGGAATATGATGCAAGTGGTAGTGCAATTGGAGCTGTGTTGAGTCAAGAAGGTAAACTTGTTGCTTTCTTTAGTGAAAAGTTGAATGATGCAAGAAGGAAATATTTTGTATATGATCAAGAATTCTATGCTATTGTTCAAGCATTGAAGAAATGGAGACATTATTTGATACCGAGTGAATTTTGTGTTTTATACTGATCATAAGGCTTTACAATACTTGGGTAGTCAGAATAAGTTGAATCAGAGACATATGAAATGGGTTGAGTACTTGCAGATGTGATGTGTGATTTGTGACCTGCAACACAACACTTCAATAAGACATTACAACATTGCTAGCATTAGATTTAAATTGAATTGAAGAAACCAACAATGAAATCGTCCTATTGCTCTCTAGTTAGTGTGAGTATGAAATAAAGATATGATCTACACTAAAATGAGAGATTCAATAATAAATGTATGAAATTGAGCTAAATCTAGAACATAAATGAAAGAATGGATAAATCAAACAAGAAGACTCCCTTCCAAGTGTAGCTCCTATGTTCTCCTTTCTTCTTTGTTGTAATTGATTTGATGTAGCTCCTTTTGATAATCTCGAAATGCACTATGGCTTTGAAAGAAAGATAATGAGGATATTAGAATAGAAGAAGAGGAATTGGATCGTTTAGATCTATAGTAACAATACTCATGAAGGCTTTCTTTGTAAAGGGAAATGAAGTCCTATTTATAGGATTTTTAGGAGAATCAGCGGTCAAGATTTTATGAAAATAAAGGGTTGAGATTCTCTCGTTTGAATTATTTAATTCAAAGTGGGTGAATGGGTGGATCTACTTTGAAAAATGAAACCTACTACCCAAATTCGTATGGAATGCTTAAGTGAGGTTTTGGAGGGGTTAGGAGGCTTCTAGAGGGTAGTTAAAGTCAATTTTAGCTTCGACACTTGATATACTTAGGGTTAGGGGTTGAATTTTGGTCACTGGGTGGCCCAAGACTCATAAAAGAGCCTCCAAAAATGACCCTAAAGTCCAAATCCGAGTTTGTGGAGTTTTGGATTATTTGGACAAAGTATATTTCTTCCATGTGGTTGTTTTTGACTTGAGAGCTTAAAAAAATCATTATTTTAATTTTAGTGGGTGGGTAAGAAAGATGAGTTTGGTGAGAATTAGGAGAAATGTGCTCAAATAGAATTAAATATAATATTTAATTCCAAGTGGGTTAAAAGGGAAATATGAATTAATTTAAATAGATAAATATATTTATTTAAATTAATAGAAGAAAATAGAATTAAATGTAATATTTAATTCCAAGTGAGTTAAAAGGGAAATATGAATTAATTTAAATAGATAAATATATTTTTTTAAATTAATAGAAGAAAAATGATTTAATGTGCTCAAATAGAATTAAATGTAATATTTAATTCCAAGTGGGTTAAAAAGGAAAATATGAATTAATTTAAATGTATTTATTTAAATTAATAGAAGAAAGGAATTTAATTAATTAAAGTACTAAGACTTTAAATTAATCAATCATAGGGTTTATTTGGCCATTATATTAAATGTAGCATGTGATTAATACAGATTTAAGGTTTTCTGCATTTGGCATTAAGTCGAGTAGAGTCAATTAAAAGACATAATTGCCTAGTATAATAGGACTTTGATGATTTAGAAAGATTGATATACTGAGGTTAATTTTGGGGTATTACATTTTGCCCCTCTTTGAATTACTGTGTGAAGCATAGTGGTTCAAAGAATAGTCTGATGTAATGATCAATGTCTAGATTGGGTCTTGATCGACCAAAGATTTGAGATGTTGTTAACGGTACCAAAAATGAACCGATGATTACAAATAAGTGATAAGATGATTGATTCTAAACCTATGATTACAAAGAAGTGAGTGACCGATTCTAGACCCGATTGTCAATAAGAATCACATTGGTATCACATCTGAACCCTTTAGTTATGAAGAATCAAGGAAATAACACTGATGAACCGATGGTTACGAAAAGTTGATATAGTTAACAAGATTAAAGAAATACCAGATTGATATGGATTTTGATGAATCTGATAAGCCCCAAGTGCTGTGTAGATTTCAAGATTATCTCTATAACAAAGTTTTGATTTTTGGAATCTAGGTTAGGTTGCCCAAATACCAATCAGAATTGATTTTCAGGGATTGAGATTAGATTGCCCCAAGCGATGTGCCTTAGTGGATTGACAGAAGAGAGATATGATGCCCCCTCAAAAAATTAGGCGAAAATTGATTTGAGGATAATTTTTTGAAAAGATTGAGGTTAGATAAGATTGATGAAAGGAATGTTAGATGGAGCAAAGAGGATTGGTGATGATACTTGCTTTCATAAGTGCACTTCACGTCATTAGAGCTTTATTTTGATTTTACAAAAGTGGATATGTCATACCTGGCATAGAAAGCTAGGACGATGATCCATTCGCGTAAACAAACACATAGCAGACAGAGAGTGATCTCATCTTTCTTAAGACATATGAACAAATACCTCAGGATCTCAGAAGATCGTCCAACAAGAAGAAGTCAAAAAAAAGACAAGGAAAATATTATGAATAGATTTATTACAGATTTGTAAAGTATTTGATTTTATTTATTTGATTTTTTAGGATTTTTGAAAAAAATATTTGATGTTTTTACACATTTTTCAAGACATTTTACCCCTTTTTTTAAAAAAAAAATAAAATTTTCCAAGGATATTAAAAAGATGGACAAGTAAGAACTTGCCCCAGCATATGATAAGCATGGTCATAGTGACCCATACATTCACTTCACAAGATGAACAAATGGACAACAATAGTGGGTAGAGGAAATAAGAACCACTGGTGATTGTTGCGAAGGAAATTCTTGAGGAGAGAGATCTCAGTAATAGCTAGGCAAGAGTTTCCCCTAGGAGTTGCTGAAGTATAGGGCTTGATGGGACAAGATTTTTGACCAAATGTTACTGCAAGATTGATGAGGATGTGTACATCAGATGAAGAAAATCTCAAGATTTTCTGACAAGATTTATTTTTTAGGAAGAAGTGTCACCGAGCTATATACAACAGTTATAAGGACAAGATGAGCTAATAGCGGTAGGGTGCGTAGGTGTGAATGATTGGTATTTAGTAGGAGAAAAGGCCATGGAGAATTGACAAGAGAAAACACATCAAGTGTATCAGAAAGGAAGGTGAAGAAAGAAATATCATTAGTGGGGAGAAGAAAAGGCAGTAGGCATAATGAAAGAAAGTAGAAGGAATGAAGATGGTGGTGATGAGAGTGTAGATGGGAGATGGGTGAGGCCAAAGCTCATGATAAGATGTCCCTAGAGAGATCTAGGTCCTTTGATGTTGTAGGTGGCATTGAGAGAATGGACGAAGGATGCAGGTGAGGGAAGGCAGGAGGATGCAGGTGAGGGAAGGCAGGAGGGAGCTGATGAGAGAAGGTAGGAGGCCAAATCCTAGGAGCAATATGCCTCATGGAGATCAAACTATCTAATACTCTCTAGCTTCTTCAAATAAGGTCCACAAGGTGATCAACAGAGATGGAATCTTGTCGTACATCGACCAGTACCGAGGTATCCGATATTCTCATTTCTTTGAACAAGGTCAACAAAGTGATCAACAGAGATTGGATCTTATTGTACAATGACCAAGACCAGAGCCAATGGTTACAGCACAAGTAGTAGGACCACAACCAATAATGTGGTGACAATTTGCATTGGTAGAAGACTACAATATGGTGGTGGAAGAAAGAGATGCCTTGCGGTGACAACTGGTAGTAGAAGAAGAAAGGGAAGATCAAGTGGAAAGTGAGGTGACATGGTTACAAGGTATGATGGATAGGGTACAGGAAGATAGTGCTCAAGCTGAAGCATCCCATATGTGGGGGGTGATAGAGGTGGAATGAGCTCAAGTCGATCATGCTCAGGCAGCATATGACGCCTTGCAGGGCAGACTGGAAGCATCCCGAAAGACCATGACAGCAATTGATGCCATGTTAGAGGAAACACAAGAAAAATTGGCTAATGTGATGGAACAAGTGAGCTGTCTGAAACAAAAACTAGATGAAGTGACCACAAACAGGGATCAGTGGAGGTTTTTGGCAGAGACCTACCAAGGTGAACAAGATGTTGCATGGAAGGTAGTAACACTCCTTGGGGCATCTCAGCTGATGATGGAGACTCTATCAGTGATGAAAGAGTTAGCGAAGGTTGGGAAGGAAGTGGCTTATTACAAGGGATTATACCATTAGATAGTCCTAGTGGATTAGAGGTGAGATGGAGGAATGCCACAGAGGACAGCTAGACCAATCAGAGGTATTGGTGTCCATCCACCAAGGCATAGAAGTAGCAGTAGAGGTTCTTCATCATCAGAACCTGGATGGGTGGAGTGGCGACACAAGTGTTGTTTTGTTGGCTGGACACATGATGTGTACCAAATGTAATCACCATGATATATATATAAAAGGAGGATTTCATGTATCCAAATTTTGTTGTTTTTGAATGTATGTATATATTATGATGAAATAATGAACTTTTGATGGACTTGATGTTCCTATGCATCTATGGATGATTTTTTTTTTAGTCTTCTAGTTAAATCAAATAAATGTATCATATTTATTTGATTTGACAGGAAGACCAAATTAATCTTTTGACAAATGACTTATTGGATAATCATCGTAACAAAGCATTCGGTATCTGACAATCACAAGATGTCATACAACCCTCACTGATATTGCTATCATGAGAATATGAATATGACATTAGTCTAAGATTTTTCAAAATGTGATGTAAGCATTAAGGCACAAGAAGCCAGAATGACTTGTTCACCTATTCCTTTTGATTTAGAAAGTTGACATAAGCATCCAAGCACAGTTGCTAGAATGACCTGAATGTTTCCTGCATACAAACACACTAGCCATGCTAGAGTTTCTTCCATTTTCTAAGTGAAAGATAAGCATTTCAATGGTGCTCACAGTGAACCTTACGTTCACTTAACAGGATGAGCATTTTCAATTTCACTTGTAGAAAAAAGAAGTCACTCAAAAATAGACAAGGAGAAGAACCAACCTCACCAAAGTGTCCATATAAAAAGAGTTCGAGGTACACATGGCCATCCAATATGAGATGAAGGCTCTTACAAATAGACACCCCTCTTAGATAGATCCTTTGGGTCATTGGAACAAAACCAACAAGCAGAAAGCAAGAAAAGATTGTGCCCCCGGTCATCACTTTCTGAATCCTATAAAGGACATCATTGAAGAGATCGAAGAGACACAATATGAAAAAAAAAATCTCAATGCGAATCAGTGAGCATACAAGGAGATAAAAGCGTGAAAAGCACAGATTGTTTTCAGTTTGTTTTGATGTTTGATTGTGTTGTTGTAGATGCAAAATCCTTTCTGGAGAGGAGACTGACTGACTGACCCGGATGAAGCTTCAAAAGACTCTGACTGGATATGACACATCTAAAGATATAGTGGAGGCCATAGAATATGACATTGATTGCCCCAAAGTGTTAAGCATTGATAGGATACATATGCTTGAGCTGATTGGTGCATAGACTGACTTATTGAAAATAGGAATGCGGAAACAAACCGTGAGGTATGTACAAACTAAAGCAATACTGAAAGTTGGGAAAGACCAAGATTGCACTAATAGATGGAGCATTTTGAACAAGTGGTGCCCGTTTTGCCAGGCTTTCACCATCTTGGTAGAGATTTTATTTTTGCTACCAAGGTGTCTATTTCCAGGTTTTCACCAAGGCACTTTTTCTTTTTCTCATTTTTTTGTATTTTTCATTTTTTCAATTTTTTTTGTACTTTTGATATTTTTTACTTTTTTTGTGAGTCATCAAGGTGCCTATTGCTAGGTTTTCACCAAGATGTTCATTTTTTTCAGGACTTTTTCCAATTTTTAGGATTTTTTTAGGACATTTTACCATAGACTGAATGCCCTAGGCATAGAATTTCTTTAGATGGAGAACGTTGATTGGTTCTCAGAGCTATTCTCCTTTAGTCATTGAGAGTTGATAGGCACCAGAGCCAAAAGTAGTAGTGATAACAAAGGGACCCAGCCAGTTGGGTTCAAACTTCCCCTTGTGTTCTCTATGTGATTGATTTTTAGGATTCTCTCTCAAGACTAGATCACCAACCTGAAATTCTCTATGTCTGACTTTCTTGTTATAGCCTCTAGACATTCTTTTCTAATACACTCCAAGATGATCATATGCTGCTTCTTTGCACTCATCTAGTAGTTCAATTTCTTGCAATCAAGACACTCTATAGTCATCATTAGTTACTAGACCATGCATTTTAATTCTTAGTGATGGGATTTCAACCTCAATAGGCAACACCGCTTCAGACCCATAAACTAAAGCAAAAGGTGTAGCCCCAGTGGGTGTTTTGATACTTGTTTTGTAGGCCTAGAGAGCTGGATTGATCATGAGATACCAGTCTCTTCCTATTTTATTAACTGTACGGTGCAAGATTTTCAATAGATTCTTGTTTGAAGCCTTTGCTTGTCCATTCCCTTGAGGATAGTAGATAGAAGACCAATGTTGTGTAATCTTGAATTTGGCACATAAATCATCCAAGTCTTTGTTCTTAAATTGGCCACCATTATCTATGATAATGGAATGAGGAATACCATATCTGCATATGATATAATTCAAGATGAACATAGATATTTGTTTCCCAGTAGCTTGTGTTAAGGGAACTGCTTCTACCCATTTTGTAAAATAATCTGTAGCTATGATTATATGGGTATGTCCATTAGAAGAATGAGGATGTATGGATCCTATAAGATCAAATGCCCACTGGTGAAAAGGCCATTGTGTAGTAAAGGGAATTAGATCTGTCCCTGAAGCATGAATTAAGTTACCATGTACTTGGCACTTTTGACAACTCTTAGCAAACTTTATTGCATCTTTCTCCATTTCAAGCCAATAGTACCTAGCCCTAATAAGCTTTCGAGCTAGTGTTAAACCATTCGAGTGTGACCCACATATACCCTCATGGATTTCTTTGAGTGCACGTTGAGACTCTTCCCATTCTAAACATCTAAGTAGTGTACCATCTAGACCTTGTTTGTATAGATCATTACCAATGATGACATATCAGGAGGCATTACGGATTAGGTATCTTTTCTCATGGTGATTAAAGGTTTTTGGAATGATTTGGTCTTGGAGATAGTAGAACATGTTTTTGTAACAGGATGAATCAAGACCTACAATAGTGCAGATCATGCGGGTTTCAGGGGAGTCATATGCTAGATAAGATAGTGCTTCCACCAGGAACTCATAGTGTAGCTTGTGTTCAGGTTGCTGTAATAAAGTAGATAGCATTGCCATTGCATCGGTAGCCTTGTTCTTTGTTCTAGGAATTTGCTCAAATGTGATAGATATGAAATATTTCTTTAGATCATCTACCATTCTTTTGTATGGAATGAGCTTTTCATCCTTAGTTTGGTACACATCATTGACTTGATGGATAACAAGTTGGGAGTCTCCATGAATGTGTATCTCTGTCACTCTTCGCTCAATTGCCATTTTCATGCCATTAAGAAGTGCTTCATATTTGGCAATGTTATTTGTACAAGGAAACTTGAGTCTAAATGCTTTGGGGATTGAGTATCCTTGAGGAGTAATAAACAATATGCCCACTCCAGATCCATTCTATGTATAGGAGCCATCAAAGAATAACTACCATTCTCTAGAGGAAAGATTCATGATAGAGGAATCTAGGAATTCCATATGCATTGGTGTATCGTCAATCATAGGTGCATCTGCCAATTGGTCAGCAATAAATTGGCCTTTAATAGTTTTTCTTTCAACATATTCAATGTCAAATTCACTTAAGAGTGTAACCCATTTGGCTAATCTACCTGTGAGAGTAGCTTTGCTTAGTAGGTACTTGAGTGGATCAATCTTAGCTACCAAATGAGTGGTATGGGCTAACATATAATGTCTCAATTTCTATGATGCAAAAATCATAGCTAGACAAGCTTTTTCAATCATTGAATAGTTCTTCTCATATGCAACCAAATTTCTACTGATATAATATATAGCTCTTTCCTTTTTATTCTCATCGTGCTGCGCTAGCAATGCCCCCAGTGATGTATCTATTGTGGAGACATACAAGATCAATAGCTTCCCTTGAATAGGAGGCATCAAGATAGGAGGATTTGATAGATATTTCTTAATATGGTTAAAGTTGTTCTCACATTCTTCATTCAATGCAAAAGTCATTCCTTTATGTAGTGTTTTTGTAAAAGGCTGTGATATGTCAGCAAGTTGTGATATGAATCGTCTGATAGATTGAACTCTCCCTTGTAATGTTCTCATTTGACTAATATTCTTTGAGGGTTGCATCTCTATTATAGCTTTTACTTTAGTTGGATCAACTTCAATGCCCTTCTTTGAAACTATGTATCCTAAGAGCTTTCCAGATGTAACACCAAAAGCACACTTCTTAGGATTTAGTCTAAGACTGAATTTTTCCATTCTATCTAGAATCTTGCTGAAATCATTGAGATGTTCCACTCTAATCATAGATTTTGCTAAAGTGTCATCAACATAATCCTCCATAGTTCTATGCATCATATCATAAAAAATAGGTGTCATGGCTCTTTGATAGGTAGCACTGGCATTTTTAAGCCCAAATGGCATAACATTCCAGCAAAAGGTACCCCGTGCACATGTGAAAGCAGTTTTCTCTTAATCCTCTAGAGCAATTTTTATTTGATTATATCTGGAGAAACCATCCATCAAGGAATACATCTCGAAACCCATAGTCATGTCCACTATCATATCAATGTTAGGTAGTTGAAAATCATCCTTAGGGCATGCTCTATTCACGTCTCTAAAGTCTATGCATACTCTGATTGAGTTATCTAGTTTTGAAATAGGTACAATATTAGAGATCCACTTTTCATAACCAATCACTTGGATAAATCCAGCTTTTAGGAGTTTCTCTAATTCAACTTTTACCAAGAGTGCAACATGAGGATGCATCTTTCTCAACTTTTGTTTAATAGGTTTTACATTTGGAGCAATAGATAGATGGTGCATTATAAGATCAGGATCCAACCCTAGCATATCTAAATATTTCCATGCAAAGTTGATCTTTTTCTCTGTTAAGAATGTTGTAAAATTTTTCTTTTCTTCTTCTGATAAGGATTGTGCCACATGGATCAACTGTGGTTCCTCTTCTATTCCCAAGTTGATAGATTGAGTGGGCTCAACTAGAACTGGAGATCTATCCTGTAAATGACTCGAAAGGACATCAAATATCTCATCCTTAGGTGCCTCAGAGAGGTTTTCACCTTCAGATACATCTTTTATTTTTACTTTTGTAGGTTTTGAGACTGCCACAAAGTGGTTTTCACCCTCATAACTCCTTTTCTTTTTATTCTTATTCTTATTTTTCTAACTAAGATACTTGATGTCCAACTCCATCATGCTGACACTTGGTTCACTGATGGAAGTCCTCATGGGCTCAAATGCATTTAGGTAGCAAGCAAGGGCATAGTCATTTGGGAAGGTATAAATACCATAGCTCAGATTTGTGGAGGTTTGATCAAGAAGGTTTGGATATCAGATAGTCAAAGCGGGGAAAGATTGGGAGATGGTGTTTATGGATAGAGATCTATCATCATTGGTCCTAACCCAGCACTCAAGTTTGAAGGTGATATTACAACTTAAGACATTCAATTCGTGAATAGGCTCAATGTCATTGTGGGAGTCCACTTTAGCCATCGATGGATCAGAATAGTTAAGTTCATTATTTCGCTCTAGACTTATGTTGGGTGTAGGTGCATACTAGTGAATAAAATCAATATGTTTCTCTGTGATAAGCTCATCTTCTTCTGGAATGGCTCCCCATTCATAGTCATTTGATTCCTCATCTATACCTCTAGGAAATCTAAGAACAGGAGTAAAGTCAGGATGGATACCCCAAGAAGAGTTACCCACAGATTTTGATTTAAATTCATACTCATGGGAGTCTATTTCAGAATCACTGGAACACTCCAAATGTTTAGCTATGGTGATAGGCTTTTCCTCTCTTTTGTCTATTTGATTTTCTTCGAGATTAACTAGTTCTTGTGTTGCAACTATCTCTTGTTTTATAGTAGGTTCTTATGTTTCTACTACATTGATTCTCCTTATGAGATCATCTTTAGCATCAAGGAGATCTTTTATCTCTTTTGGATAATGCTCATAAGGGATGAGCTCTTCAGATTCATCACTATCAGATTTTTTGATTTCTTCCTTCTCAAGGAGAGCTTCTTCTAGCTTGATTTGTTCTATGACATGTGGGGAATTATTGCTAAGATAGAAGGGCTTCTTCTTGTACCCTAGACTTGTATTCTTGTTCACTTGACCATGGTGGTCAAGAGGTGATATAAGACCTTTACCTCATAGTCCTAGAGGTCCTCTTCCTATGTAGCCCATCTTTGTAATCAATTTGTTCCCTGGACCATATGACTTAGAAGGAACCTTTGATGTTTTAGAATCACATGATTGAGCAATGGGGGATTTAGGTTCTTCTTTGTAGAGCCATGCAAGCACAACTTCATCTTCTTCAAATTCTTGTTTAGGTACTTGTTCTGCAAAATTTTTTCCTTTATATGCCTCAAGAGGTTCTTTAGGTTCTGGTTTGGATTGTTTCAGAGTTTTCCCATAAGACTTAGGTGAGATAGGGAGAGACGTTAAAGATAAGACTGGCTCTATAGTATATTCTCCCATACCTTTTTCTTTGATTGTCACCTCTTTGGCAATGTCTTCCATTTTGGATGTTGAAGCAATTTCTGATGGTTTAATAGAAGACTCTCTATTATTAGGAACAAGCTTATCAATGCTTTCCTCCAATGCATTGCAAATGGTGGATACATCAGCTAGGATAGTCACCTCTACTCCTTCATAAGGAAATTTCAAGCACTGATGGTATGTAGAAGGAATAGCTTTCATCTCATGTATCCAGGGTCTCCCTAGAAGGATGTTATAAGCCAAAGGTATGTCAAGAACCTGACATGTAGTATCTCTGATAACAAAACCTATTCTGATAGGCAAGATAATTGTTCCCTTAGAAGATCTTTCTTCTTCATCATATGCCTTGATAGTTATTTTCTTTCTAGGATCAATATCCATTTCTGAAAATCCCAATTGTGTGATCAAGCTATAAGAACAAATATTCAGACCAACACCCCCATCTATCAACACATGTTTGACTTGATGATTTTGGATTAAGACTTCTATGTGCAAGGGCTGGTTATGAAAATGACTCAAGGAGTTATCATCTTCCTCTAAAAAGGAAATATACTATGGAGATGTAAGATGACCAACCATAGTCTGGAACTTGTCTAAATCAAGGTTATCAGGAACATTGGATTTGAGAAAAGCTTTGTCTAGAATGGCTCTATGAGTTGGAGATATCCGAAGCAACTCAAACATTGAGATTTTTGCATTGGTATGCTGGAGTTGTTGAACAATACTATATGAAGTAGGCCTTGTTTCTTTAGGATTTGAAGATTTTGATGCAGTCTTTTGTTTAGAAGCAGAAGACAAATTGAAAGGCACCTTAGGGACATTTGATTGATCTGGGATTTGTCCTTGCAGATGTGCCTAACCTTGTGATCAAGTAACTGCATTAGTTGATTGATTTTCCCTATCTCTTCTTACAATTGTGATGACATTGCAATGTTCAGATAGACTTGGTTCAACCATATTGATAACAACATTATTTCTAGAATAAGTGTAATTGACCTTAGCACCCACATTAGGCTGAGAAGATGAATCTCCTTGGCCATGTTTTGGAAATGGTTCTGTGAATGCGGTATGATCATTATTGCTTTTATGATTATCAATCATGATGTCTCCATTATCAATCAAGTCTTGAATAGTATGCTTCAAGCGCAAGCAGTTATTAGTTTTATGACCCTTACCATGATGAAAGTCAAAAATTCATTCTCCCTCCAACATTTTGGTTTAGGGTCGGGATCAGATTATTGGATCTCAGGTAGAGAGATGATGTCATTAGCTAATAAGGTTTTCATGGCAGATTCCAAGGATTCTCCAAGAGGAGTGAACTTTCATTTATTATCAGCAGACCAAGATTTATATGTTTTTGGCTTTTGGGATGGTTCAGACACCTTTTGTTTTGAAGCTTTGATGGCTTGGGTACCGATGGTTAGATTGAAAGCAAGTGCCTTAGATGGGGCACACATATTATCAACAATACCATCTGTGACGATGCCCTTATTCTTGTTCCAGTTTTTGTTCTTTTCTTTAGAACTAGGTTCATACTTGTCCTTTTGAAGTGTGATGTCTCCTTTTTTGACAAGTAATTTTTCAATTTTGATCGCATTATCTACCATCTTATCAAAAGATGTATGATTTTGCATTTGTAAAGGGTAGTTGATTTTAGGAACAAGGTTATTGATGAAGATTTCCAGTTTCTCAGTTTCTGGAATAGGCCTAGCATATAGAGAGAATTTCTTCCTCCATCTTTTGAGAAATATCAAGAATGGTTCGCTTGGATACTGTTTGAGATTGCAGATGTCAATCATGGTGACTGGATGCTAGATATTGTAGGAGTATTTCTGATAGAACAATTTGATTAACTCCTCAAAAGTCTTGATAGTTGGAGGCATTCTAGAGAACCAATGAATGGCTGCTCCTCCCAAAGATCAAAGAAAGAGACACATCAAATAAGTTGGTTCATGCATGAACTCCATAGATTGGGTACAAAATTCTCTAAATGATCTTGAGGATTAGAGTTTCCATCATACTTATCATACTTTGGCATTTCCACCTTCCTATGGAATGGTGGCATGTACAAGTCTTTATTAAATGGAAAAGGACATAGAGCTTCCATGGAGAACTCTTGAGGTTCCTTTTCTTTTTTGAGTTTGTTAAGCTTGACTTGCATGGCATGCATTTGTTTCATCATAGCCATGATAGGAGTTTCTTCCTAATGTGTGATGATATCTTCAACATTCAAATTGGGAGGAAGCTTAGCCCCTTGATGAGTTAACTGTAAAAAATATGTTTCTCTATCTTCCTTCAAGAAATGTCTCATCATTTTCTTGAATTTGTCATCATTTTGATATCGAACAATTTCAGAGGGTGTGGGTTCTTGATCTACACCGTGTTGGGATTGATGTCCTTGGGATTCTCCTCCTTGAGACATGGTGAGATTTTTAGGACTCCTTGAGATAGATTGAGGTGGAGTTTATTGATGACCTCCATGAGATGATGGAGGGGGGATGTAACCAGATTTCAATCAAAAATTGCCAAAACCATCATCTTCGTAAAGACCAGAATTGTAGAGTTGCTCAAGAGTTGGACCCATGTGAGTAGACAGAGGTAAGGTGTGAGATGCTCCTCCTGATTTCTTGTGTGAGGAAGCTCTAGTTTCCACCATTAACCTTGGGTGAAGCAAAAGAATAAGATGAAGACAACTGAAGAATGAATTGATTCAAGAAGATCAGATGACACAACCTTGTCAAGATTAGAAGTGATTGAAGATTAGCTTAGACATGAATGAAAGATATTGTGCCTTGGATGTATGGGTAGATGCCCAAAAGATAGCAGACACAAGCTCACAACACTTAGTCATTTTGAAGATTGATTAGATATTGATGATCTGACAAGGTTTTGACACAAGATGAAAAAGACTCAAATTGATTAAATAGAAGGCTGAATCGGATTCAAAAGGCCACTTTGGGAAAATGATCGGATTCTTTCTAGTTTTTTCTCTGTTCCTGACACAGTGATTTGTTTGACAGATTCTAGGAATAGGCTATAAAAGTTGAATATCTGGCAATTTTGACAACTTTCTGGCACTTTTTCAAAATTTCCCAAATGACTTTTTGTAGACTTGTACGATAGTTGATAGCAAGGTTTTTCACTTTTTGATTTGACTGGCAAAAAAATTGTACGACAATATACCAGATACCATACGATAATACAGGGGTTCTGAAATGACACTTACCAAAACTTGTATGACTTTTTGACCTTGTGAGGTGACTTTTGACTCCAAAAAAGTATTTTACTTCAACCTTTGCAAATTTTTGGTTTTCAGTTTCAGATTGTTTACAAAATTGTCTATCTAGATTTGAAGATTGTATTGGATTGATTTGTTCTTAGTAACCAGATAGATAAATAGGTGTGTAAAATAGCAAGCAAGTGGTTTCAAGCATGTCTAAAAACAATGAACAGGGGAGAAAGCAACCTTGCGCATGAACAATCAAGTGACGGAGTGTGCTAATCCTTAAGAGTGCTAATTGTGTATGTTCCAAAAGTTTTTCAATAACACACATATTCCTAGAAAATAAAAATTTGGCCTCACTAAGGTTTGTAGTAATGGTTTGACTCTACAACTTTTGTGATCCAAGAGGGTGAACTCCAATCCTGACGCACCAAGGTTTTGACACAGTCCAAGAATTTAATCAATCAGGAGCTGTTAGGGAGATCTGACAACCCAACAAGAGACCACACTTATGAAGATTTCTTCCACAAAGACATTTATATAGTGGTTATCACTATCATGAAAAAAATGGCTATTATCACTTGAGGTTCCATCCTCATGGTTGACCCAATTAAGGGAATGTCCACTATGGTTAACCCTCTCTAAAGGTGACTCACAAAAGATACCACTTGGAAACTAGTTCCAGATTCAAGGGTCTGAGTTTCTGATACTGCCCAAAAAGGGAGTAGAGCATAGTCCTCTAGCCTTTTCACTTTTAACCAAAACAAAATAGACATATTAATCTGACACCCTAAGACTAAGATTATCTCACAAAGATTTATGATATCAACCACTTATGATCTATCAACCTCTCCGGAGAGAGAATGTATGAATCAAAAGTTGAAGACACACAAATCTAGTGGAATGTGAGAGACCCTCAGTAACCTTTCCCTACCTAAAAGGGTTCCTTCATCAAGAAGAGTTTTTCTAGAAACCCACTCTCTCAAGAGCTACAAATAGTGTTCATAGGGCCTATTTATCTATGTGTAATAGAGATGCAGAAAGAAAATCTATGTTCGTTCTTAGCCCAA
Source organism: Chamaecyparis obtusa (assembly GCA_027943335.1). NCBI lineage: Eukaryota > Viridiplantae > Streptophyta > Pinopsida > Cupressales > Cupressaceae > Chamaecyparis > Chamaecyparis obtusa. The sequence goes on along the minus strand of BSBK01003107.1, from coordinate 536,446 downwards.
ATTGAAATCTATGATATGAAAACAATGAAAGGTCACACAAGCCTGACACGTGAGAGTTCTTTTTTAATGTCCAAATCAAAGTGTTATCAAATCATAGTAGAATACCTAAGTTCCTTCACAACGTGCATAGTAGATTTTACCTGTTTTAGCAATTTTGTTGAACTTTCTCAACTGCATGACAAGCATTAGTAGTCTTTTGATATTTTTTCTTGGACAAATGACCTGCAAGCACTTGTTAAGCTATTTTTAAATCGAACACAAACATCAAATTCACCCATTAGCTTGTTAGAAATCCCCAAATTCAAAGAATGCTCAAAGATAATGCTTCAAAGAAAAATGATAATGCAATTGTTAGCATTCATTTCCCAATTCAATTCCAAAAATGTAAGCCAATTTTTGAGTTTCTGATTTTCCCTCAAGGAGAAAAGAGCATAATCCTCTGATTGATTTACAAAGTGAAATCAGATTGCAATTAGGTGTTAAAAAATAAAAGCATTAGGGTTCATTTTATCCTTTTTAAGCAAATGGAAACATGGGTTAGCAATTAGAGAATTTTAGGTCTCTGTCTTTTAACCTGCAAATCACTGTTAGACTGTCATAATCAAATTAAATCATCACAGTCCCCCATTAATTTTTAGAAAAATCAGATTTGCATCCCCTTTCCCAAATGAAAATTCTAAGTCTAATTAACTCCAATTTTACTCCAAATCTCAATCTAACTTTTGAGTTTCTGATTTTCCCAAAGGGAAAAGAGCATAATCCTCTAATTAGATTGAAAATTGATTTAAAATTGTAATTATATTCCTAAAAAAAAAGCATAACATTTTGTTTTTTTCTCTAATTTTTGGGACTAAATCAGATATATTTGTTTTCAGATCTATGTAGACCTCTGAAGTAGCTTTCCGACGCTTTTTGAATCATCAAAATCTGAGTTTTTTGTAAAAGTTATCGCCATTTTAGTGAAAGTGCCTCTTAATGGGTTTGACACATAAGCTCCCAAAAAGCTTCACGTGACTTGTAAGCTCTTAAAACACCTTCCAAAACCTACAAGAAGAAGTAGAAGTAGAAGAAGAAGAAGAAGAAGAAGAAGAAGAAGAAGAAATAATCAGGGGCTTGTGCCCCACGATGGGCGCCAAAAATGTGATGTGTAATTTGTGACCTGCAACACAACACTTCAATAAGACATTACAACATTGTTAGCATTAGATTTAAATTGAAGTGAAGAAACCAACAATGAAATCATCCTATTGCTCTCTAGTTAGTGTGAGTATGAAATAAAGATACGATCTACACTAAAATGTGAGATTCAATAATAGATGTATGAAATTGAGCTAAATCTAGAACATAAATGAAAGAATGGAGAAATCAAACAAGAAGACTCCCTTCCAAGTGTAGCTCCTATGTTCTCCTTTCTTCTTTGTTGTAATTGATTTGATGTAGCTCCTTTTGATAATCTTGAAATGCACTATGGCTTTGAAAGCAAGATAATGAGGATATTAGAATAGAAGAAGAAGAGGAATTGGCTCCTTTAGATCTATAGTAACAATACTCATGAAGACTCTCTTTGTAAAGGGAAATGAAGTCCTATTTATAGGATTTTTAGGAGAATTAACGGTCAGGATTTTACAAAAATGAAGGGTTGAGATTCTCTCATTTGAATTATTTAATTCAAAGTGGGTGGATGAGTGGATCTACTTTGAAAAATGAAACCTACTACCCAAATTCGTATGAAATGCTTAAGTGAGGTTTTGGAGGGGTTAGGAGGCTTCTAGAGGGTAGTTAAAGTCAATTTTAGCTTCCCCACTTGATATACTTAGGGTTAGGGGTTGAATTTTGGTCACTAGGTGGCCCAAGACTCATAAAAGAGCTTCCAAAAATGACCCCAAAGTCCAAATCCGAGTTTGTGGAGTTTTGAATTATTTGGACAAAATATATTTCTTCCATGTGGTTGTTTTTGACTTGAGAGGAGAAGTGAAGACTTTAGAGGTTAAAGAAATCATTATTTTAATTTTAGTGGGTGGGTAAGAAAGATGAGTTTGGTAAGAATTAGGAGCCATGTGCTCAAATAGAATTAAATATAATATTTAATTCCAAGTGGGTTAAAAGGGAAATATGAATTAATTGAAATAGATAAATATATTTATTTAAATTAATAGAAAAAAATAAAATTAAATGTAATATTTAATTCCAAGTGAGTTAAAAGGGAAATATGAATTAATTTAAATAGATAAATATATTTATTTAAATTAAAAGAAGAAAAATGATTTAATGTGCTCAAATAGAATTAAATGTAATATTTAATTCCAAGTGGGTTAAAAAGGGAAATATGAATTAATTTAAATGTATTTATTTAAATTAATAGAAGAAAAGAATTTAATTAATTAAAGTACTAAGACTTTAAATTAATCAATCATAAGGTTTATTTGGCCATTATATTAAATGTAGCATGTGATTAATATAGATTTAAAGTTTTCTGCATTTGGCATTAAGTTGAGTAGAGTCAATTAGAAGACATAATTGCCTAGTATAATAGGACTTTGATGATTTAGAAAGATTGATATACTGAGGCTAATTTTGGGGTATTACAGCAGAGTTATAAATTTGTGATAAAACATAAAAGTGGAGTCACTAACCGAGTTGTTGATGCATTGAGTAGAAGAAGATCTTTGATGACCGAGATGAAAATTGAAGTTCTTGGTTTTGATGAGATGAGAGATTTGTATGAAACTGATCCTGATTTTTCTGAGCCATGGAAAAAGTGTAGAGCACCTATTCAAGATCAACCGAGTACAAAATGGGAAGAATATTTCATTCAAGAAGGTATGTTGTTTAAAGGTATTCAATTATGTATACTGAGAGGAAAAATAAGAACTAATTTGATGAAGGAGAAACATAGTAGTGGTTTGGCTGGACATTTTGGTATTGATAAAACTTTGAGTTTTCTTAAGGATAAATAATTTTGGTTGTAGTTGTATAAAGATGTTTAGAAATTTATGAAAAGTTGTGAAATTTGTCAAGTTGCAAAAGGAGTAAGTCAGAATACTGGATTGTATACACTGATTGTTGTATTTGAGAAACCTTGGACTGACATTAGTATGGATTTTGTTCTTGGCTTACCGAAGATAGTAAGAGGTAATGATTCTATATTTGTTGTGGTAGATAGATTTTCAAAGATGACACATTTTATACCTTGTAGAAAGACATCAGATGCAGTACATGTAGCAAATCTTTTCTTTAAGGAAATTATCAGATTGCATGGATTACCGAGGAGTATTATCTCTGACTGAGACAATAAATTTGTTGGATACTTTTGGAAAACTCTTTGGATAAAGTTTGGCACTGAGTTGAAATATAGTTCTAAATTTCACCCACAAACTGATGGACAGACAGAGGTTGTAAATAGAAGTTTGGGAAATGTTTTGAGATGTTTAGTTGGAGACACACCTAGTAATTGGGATTTTGTGTTGGCACAAGAAAAGTTTGTATACAATAATTTAGTGAATAGGAGTACTAGAAAAACACCCTTTGAGATTGTGAATAGCATACAACTGAGAGGTATATTTGATTTGAGAGACATTGTTGATGAAAGTAAGAGAAGTGCTGAAGGAGTGAAATTTGCTGAGTACATGAAGACATTGCATGAAGATGTGAAAATCAAGCTGGAAGAGAGTAATCAGAAATACAAAGACAAAGCTGATAGATCAAGGAGACATAAGACTTTTGATGTTGGTGATGAAGTGATGGTTCATTTGAAGAAAAGTCAATTTCCTATTGGAACATATGGGAAGTTAAAGATGAAGAAGTTTGGACCTTGCAAGATCTTGAAGAAATTTGATAGTGGAAATGCATATGAGATTGATTTACTTGATGACATTGACATATCACCAATTTTCAACATTGCTAATTTGTATGAGTATCATAAACTTGATGAGGACATGAAAGTACCAATGGAATATCCTAAGAAGTAGAATGAAGTAGTTGAACAGATTTTGGAACAAAGAATTGGCAAGAGTACAAGAGGTAAACAATATATGGAATATCTGGTAAAGTGGAAGAATAGACCGATTGAAGATCGTTCATGGATTTCACAGTCTAAGTTGGATGCAGCTCAGACCAAACCTATTGAATGATTCAGAGAATCATTTCTAAATAACCCCAGGTGTTTGATGCAGGAGCATCTCGGGTCTTTGGCAATCCTGTGTCACCAAAAAAGATTTTGAAGTCTGTCTGTGTTGCTCGGTTCCTGTTTTGACTGAGTTGGTCAGTTTCCTTTGGTTACTGAGTATGGTCAGTTATCTCCTGGGTGATTGATTGTTTCACTGGTGCTCGGTGATGCTTGTCTATTGCTTAGTCATCCTTGCTTACCGAGTAGTTTATTTTGAGTTTTTGTTGAGGCCGACTTGTGCATTGATTATGGGTCATGGATTTAATGTTGGTATCCATCATTGGGAAGTGTGTGGTCCTAGATCTAACCATTCCTTCTATTGATTGTGGATCTGAAGGCTGACTTAGTTCAGTAGCCTCTTGTATAAGTATAGTTTTTTGGTTAGAATTTAGGGAGTTAATTTGGGATAGAAGATAAAATTTAGTAGAATCAAGATGGTTGGAAGATCCTCGCATGTTTGAGGACTTCTGTAATTGATTGTAATATCTAGCTATAACCAGGAAGGCCTTGCAACCCGACATGTATGAAGTTAATATCAATGATCCTACTTTCTCCCTCTCACTGTGTTGTTGTTGCTTCCGCGAGTTATTGAGTAGGGATGGATCTGTAGGGTGTGCCATCATTTGGCCCCTTAGGTCCCTTCCCTTACATCAGTTTATGAGGGTATCAAAAGTAATTCCTAAGATAGGTGGTGGATGGTCTTCAACTAACTACCTTGCAACCATTATGAGGTGCCTTTATATTTTTTGAGAAAATTATATTGTGAGTTTATCCTCCATCCAACTCCCAATATATTTGATATGAGGGAGTTCTAGATTCTACACAAGATAGACTAGGAGCTTGATAGGTACATAAATACCCAAATCAGGTACTCCTATTAGTGAATCTCATTCTTCATGTCATAATCCTAATATCCTTGAAGGAGTCTATAGAGGTACATGCTCTTTAGGTAGTTTCCATATTGATTGGTACTATCATTCAACATGACACACAATTATCTCATCCTCATGGCCTATTAGGTAGACCATCAACCTCTACTCCAAATACCTTAGGCCATATGTGCATTAGTTATTTTTATGTATGACATGGGATAGATATCGATGCACATGCAGATGGTTCATCCTCTTATGATAGTAGTGCTTGTGGCTCATCATGTTATGGGTTTAGTTGGGGCCTTGGACATGAGCTATTAGATTAGGTTCCATTGGGTGATGACTTGTATGACCAGGGATTTAAAGGGTTTGAGACATAGGTAAGGTGAATTTATCTTATAACCTTTTGTTTATAAAATACAAATTTCAAAATGTAAATGGATTTTTTTTATTATAGATAGAGGGGCAAAGTTGTCACTCATCTTTTCCTTCAGAGGGGTAATTGTATTGTATTATCATGATAAATGTAGTTATCAGGGGGTACTTTGCAGACCTCCATACATCACATGATCTATCACTTGCATTATCTCTTTTTTGGAGAGGATTTTTGTCCCACATGGTTTTCTATCTTTTTGTCCATTTAAAAGAGATCTAGTTGCATGATTAGTTGTGCATGGGTACCAAACATGGTACAACTATTGATACCCTTCTATTTCATTCCACATATTAGTCTTGCATTATAATTCTTCTCCCTAAGTTGTAGTTAAGGGGGAGTGTTCTGATTACGTAAAAATAGGATTTGAAAGGTCTTGAAACCTTGTACAAAAAGATTAGAAGATAGGCATTATTGATCAAACCAAAAGGTATAACTAGACACAAATAAATAAGGGGCCCTCGGCCCTACAAAGAAAAATAGAGAAAGACAACATAATGGACCTAGACAACAAAAAAGATAGAAAAAAAGGAAAAGGTAGAAGCTAGCTTATATCGATCATCTCTTTAGCCTGAATGACTAAAAGCTCCATGTTTCCCGCAGAGGCTTTCAAATCTTCCAAGTTGACATCTTTTTTCTTGGTACTAGCATGAGTTCTAATTCCAGGCCCCATGCTCTCTTTGGTATCCTTAATTTCCTTACCCCTATTGGTCTCAAGCTTCTCCACCAAGTACTTGGTGTGGTCCACTAAAGCTTTCAAGATGTGGAGACTCTAATCACTAATATTCTTAATAGTAGTTTTGAACTTTTGCACTTTATTCTCAAGGGTAGAAATTTTGTCTTCATGTCGGTTGCTTTTAGAATCCTTGCTAATCTTGTTCAATTTTCATCCAGAGCAAGCACTATACCACCAAGCTCTCCAAAGGCCTCCACTTTATGAATAGCTTCCATCTAGTTGTTCAAGCAGGTAGCCAAGGGTTTATCACCAAAGGTAGCCTTCTTAATCATGTTCACAATCTTACCCTATTCTTTGAGATCAACCTTCATAATTTCAATGTCTTGAGCTATGGTCACCATAAATCAACCAAAAGAAGGGATGTTATCCTTTTGATCATGCCCTATATGAATACCATCATTCTTGTTGGCAGGTTTTTCAATCACTTGGGTAGTGTCCACACTGTTAGTTTTCTTGTTGTGAGGAATAGTATCTTCAACCACATTGTCAATGATAATCTTGTTATCCTCTCTGTTGGTTGTGGATTATTCCCTTTGATCTTCAACTTGCAGATTTACACTTTGATGGATAATGTAAATGAAAATTTGACTCTATCACCACTCCAAAGTCCACAAGGAAGAGGGCCAAATGACAATGATCAAAGGATCCTTCTACTCTTTGAGCTTCAATGCTTAGGCGGGTGTACCCTTGAATCACTTCTTCAAAGGAGTCTCAAAATGATGTATACAATGCTCAACACAAGTCTATAAAAGGTTTATCAAATGAATGTTTATGTTTGTGGTTGTTAACCATGCATACCTCAAGAGGAAGGACCAGTGCCTTATCCCAAGGCTCAGAGTCACCTAACTGTATACCTCAAATCAAACACAATGGAATCTGAGGTAAGTACTTTTCCTATTACCCCTTCCCTCAAGCACAAGGACATCAAATTCTACACCTGACTACAAACTCACTGAATTCACCTAGAAGACTTTAATCCTAACTTTGTTAGGAACTCAAAGATAAATTCAAAGTACTCTTTGTTTACCATACATTAACACACTTTGTGATATTAACATATAAGAGCTTAGAGACAAGCAAGAAGACATACACAAGATACAAGATTGGGATTCAATGATGTTTTCATTAACAAATCCAGAATCAACATATAATTAGAATGATACCAAGATCAGAAAAGTCACAAAATCAGACTTCTATCAGTATATTACAGTCAAAAACTAGGGACCAAAAGAAACAATGTTTTGGAACCCTTTCAAAATCCAAAATTCTCTAACTTATACCCCCTAGTCATCTTGAAAATCTACAACAAGCTACGGATGACTAGGGTTAGGGTTTCAACCACCCAACCTGCTAGAAACGGTCTAAAAAGTTATTACAGGGGTGGGAAACATAGTTAATCAAGAAAGAGGAAATCTTGAACTGATCCATAATCATGAAATTCATCTTTGCAAGTACAAGGGATCACAAAACTAGGCTCAAAAGGACACCCTGCAACATGCCTTGAGCACACAACCACTATGGTACAAGCTTTGCAAATGATCCAACAACACCCTGGAATACACAGCAAATGGAAAAATAGTCGCTTCTCACCGAACAAGGTCACTTTTGCAATGAATTCCATAAATTTGGTACTTTCTGGTCGCTGGAAGTTCTCAAAAAAATTTGAATTTGAATCACAATGGCTAAATCCTTGGCGCTTGTAGAGAATGACGACCCACATTCAAACTGAGACCAGCTTTAAAACATAGCCATCCGATCAAACCTCCTTTGTGGCTTTATGATTTTCCTCTAAAAGTGGCCCCACTAGACTTAGCAAATTGGCGACAAAGGACCCTCACCAATTCGCTAAATATTTCACACTTTTGTGAAACAACTTAGCAACTTCTCGACTACCGTTCGCGCAATCACCAGATAAACTAGTGAATCCTCTTATCTTTTCATGAATGTACAACCACATTAAACTTTGTCGACACCACCAGATTTTACAACTCTGCCAAACCTCATACCCCACCTGGGCTCGCCTAGTGCCACATGTCACTAAACCATTTGCCGACCCACACCTAGTCATTGGCACAGGACCCACTTACCATAAGCCTTTGAAATGAAGGGCTGGCATAAGATCTCATGGCTTTGGAAAATCCCATGCAAACTTACACCGGTCATAGGATCCATCCTCATCACAGACCCTTCTGACAATGGCCCCACCTCTGAGCACATCCACATCGACCAATAAAAACTCAGCATCTAGCACCACATGGCATCCTATCACATGATCGTATAGCTCAGAAATGGGCTATATGAACATGTGACATTCCACGAACATAACTGCCAGTGTAACCATCACCGCATGGAGCTAATAGAAAATTTTAGTCACATGATCTCATAGCCTTACAAAAGGCTATGCGAACATGCGACTAACCGCTAGCAAACTACCACCGCTACCTACCATTAAGTTGCGGTCCCACCAAGAAAATCCACCTCAACACCATGGATACGTTTCACCTGGTCCATGATCACATAGCCAAAAACTGGGCTATGCGATCATGCAACAGCCAACCCAAAGCCACCACATCATTGCCTCCGGGACCACAGAATAGCAACCATCGACTGTGAAGAGCCGGGACCCATGCGGATAGATGGCAAGTGGTCACATGATCGCATGTCAGAAAAGTCTGACATGCGGCCATGTGACAACCAATAAAGACATGCCACCTATCACCCCTCTGACATCGGGCCTAGGAAGATAAAGCCGGGAACCTTAGGAAAAATATTAAAATCGCAGGGTGCGATTGTGGACTTAGGAAAAATAAAGGGACCCGCTGGAGAGAAAGACTAACTGCGAATTGGGGTGACATGGAAACTTAAGAGGCATATGTAGAAGAGGTGTTTAAGTGACCCACGACAAGGTAACACATGAAAAGAATAAATCTAGGGCACATTTGAGTTTTGAAACTTAACAGCTAGATTCTGAATGTTTTGCCTAAGGTTTAACCAAGGAGCAGAAAAATTATTGTAGAGAGCAGGGGAAAGACTAGGAGCCATGAAATTTTTTGCACATGCTAACACTCTCCATGCCTTGTTGATCATTCTAAGTATAGTCCATAACCTCCTCTTTTTTCTTAGTCTCTTTAGTTGAAATTTTCTTTTTCTTGCTCTTCATCGGGCTTTCAATGAAAACCTCCTCCTCATCAGAGGAAACAAAGAGGCCCTTATTGATTTTTTTGTTGTTACCCTTTTTATCTTCAAATTTTTTCTCCTTAATGAAGGAAATTTTTATCTTTTTCCTTCTAGGGTTAGTGTCATCGTCCTCTATTTTGATGTCTTCGAGATCAAAATTAGAATCATAGGCCTCAGTCTTCTTCTTAAGTTTGTTTGAGGTTCTCCCCTTCATATTCCCTTTCCCTTTGACACTATGACCCACAATATTCGATTCATCCTTTGTGTCTTCTTCAAACTTTTCTCTTGATTCCTCATCCTTGGTGTCCTCATCACCAGGGGCATTACCCTTAAGAAAGGTCTTTCAATTTTTTTCAATTTCAGTAGATTATAGATAAAAACCATTAATCCCTGATGAGAGGCATGGTCACCTTTAGGATCAGTCTGAAGGTCCCTCATCATGTTATTCATGGAACTCATGAGGTAGCAAGGGATACTAATTTTTTCATCATGCCTAAAGTGATTCAGAATGACAAAGTGGTGCCCATAGGCCCTAGAGAACCTATCATCCAGAGTCAAATAACTAATGGTGGCATACAAGATAAAACACCAAGGTCGAGTAATATTATTAGGGATAAAGTACGCACCAACCTTTTTAACCAGTCTAGCCACCTCTTCCTCATCTTTTGGAAATATTTCATAGGCTCTATCAAAGTAACTCATGTCTTGGTATAATTTCATGTCATCCATAGGTAACCCCGTAGCTTCAACAATCAATCTTCGATAATTTCAACCCATTGATTGTTAAAATAGATTTTCCCATTCTTCTAGTTATTGGTGAAGAACTTCATGATAGTCAGGTTACATCCTTGAAGCTTATCCATGTATATAGTGAAATTTCCTTTTTTGATAATTTCCCAGACATTGTCTTTTTGAGTCCACTCAATACAACTAGCTAGCTCAAAATGTTTCTTGTTACCACCCATATTCCCAAACTGATTTTTTCTCTGCACAATGCTCTTGAATGAATGACCCTCTAACTTCTTGGTGTAAATAGCCTTCTTCACAATTTCATAGAATCCATGAGAAGTGGCATGATGCTACCAAGTGGCTATGATGGAAATGACAACATCATAAGGTTTTACTTATTTACTTTCTTAATTATACTTAGCTAAATCAATAATTAGAATATTTTTTGGTAGTTTTTTAGTTTTTAGTTTTAGTAGTTTTCTACCTACTTCCACATCTTGCTATATAGGAAATATTATTGTGCTTTGCATCATATCAATTCATTTATCAATTGAATCATCATTTTCAATCACTCAAGCTACAAATTCTTGCTTGAGCATTTTTGGTGGTTGTTTATCTCCTAGTCTAATCCTTGAAGTCTATAGCTTCAGGATGGCTTCTTGTTCATCCCAACAAAATGTACATAAAAGCCCCTCTTCTTGCCTCTTGTAATGGTAAAAATAATTTTAGTCAATTTAATAAAGACTAATCAATCTAATGTAATGTATAAAATAAAGTAACATAGATTAATATAGAGCTAGGTAGATGATCACAAACTTGAATATTAAAAAAAACTAAATGTAATGGATAAGGGTACATATTTCTATAACCTTTAATAGAGAAATGTGTTAATAAACTTGCATACAACCATAAGGGGGAGTGTTAGAGTATATAAGGTTTTAGTTATTTACTTGCTTAATTTTACTTAGCTAAATCAATAATTGGAATATTTTTTGGTAGTTTTTTACTTTTTTGTTTGAGTAGTTTTCTACCTACTTCTGCATCTTGCCTATATAGAAAATATTATTGCACTTTGCATCATATCAATTCATTTATCAATTGAATCATCATTTTCAATCACTAAAGCTACAATTTCTTGATTGAGCATTTTGGTGGTTGTTTATCTCCTAGTCTAATCCCTGAAGTCTGTAGCTTCAAGATGGCTTCTTGTTCATCCCAATACATTGTACATAAAAGCCCCTCTTCTTGCCTCTTGTACTAGTAAGAATAATTTTAGTCAATTTAATATAGAACAATCAATCTAATGTAATGTATAAAATAAATTAACATAGATTAATATAGAGTTAGGTAGATGATCACAAAATTGAATATTAAAAAAGATAAATGTAATGGATAAGGGTACACATCTCTATAACCTTTAACAGAGGAATGTGTTAAGAAACTTGCATACAACCATATGGCAATTTCCACATAACCCATTATAGTTCTGATGTAAATAAACACTTAAAATCCACATGCAAGAGAATAGACAACATACCCACAAAAATGTGACACAAGATATATCCTGGGAAACCCTCATGAAGGAAAAAAAACCGAACCTCCAAAAGCATCATCACCATGTATTATTCATAAAAACACCATTGCAATAAAACCATAAAATCTTTCAAAGCCCTAGCTACAACCAAGTACTCCATGTGAATAAGCATGAATGCACACATCCCATGTCATGCTTCCAACCTTCACAAATGCTACCTTTTGTTAACATGTCTAACCTCAAAAACTACCCTTGTGGTTGCTTTTATAGAAAAAAAACTCCCACAAAACCACCAAGTGGTATTATATAAACCATGTGCTAAAACCATATGCTATCTAACCCTATTGACCCACATTTAATATTGGATAATTTATTTACTTTATTTCCCCAATAATAAATAATTACATCAAATAATATCACAATGTTACAATACAAATCAAAAAGAATATTCTATGGGAATCTCTACATGTTACATGCCCATCTAGGTGCAACATTTACATAATAAAATAAAATAAAATAATAATAAACATTATTATGCAAGGTTTACAACACCATTTTTCTCAAAAATTTCTTACTTGGTGTAAACATTGCATAAGGGTCAATACATAGCCACATAAATGAACAAGGGAACAATCCCTCCTAGCACATACACCATCATGAACCAAAGTACACCATGTGCTCCATCCAGGTACCTATGACAAAATCAAAGTATCCACCATCTCATACATGATTGATCCCACCTCCTATTATGCCAAAGCCACATGACATACATAGAAGCCATCCAAAGAGAAAGCCACCCAACTTGTTACATAAGAAAGCTAAATCTTGTACCAACTGATATCCCAAGCACAAACACCTAGTCCAAAGGTAATCACATGTATCCATAGCTATAAAAACCATAGCTGAAATAGAACCCACAACAAGTGCTAACCCATCCAAATATCCATACCTCAAAGGTATACCAAGTGAATCCCAAATAAACATATCCAACCTATAATATGAAACCACAAGCCTCAAGTGTATTACCTTCCACATACACACCAAGAAGCTCCCACTGCAAAGGTAATGTCAAATATAAAAATAATACATTCATAATATCTCATAGAATTGAATCTATGTAGTATCCACAACAATATGCAACATATAAATCAATATCTTGCAAGAACAACTCTCACAAAAATTCTCCAACACTCTCCCAAGTTCTCCACAACCAAAAATGAAAAGAGATAAAGGAATAACCATGCCATCTCTCACATGACACAAATGAACACAAACTAGTGATCACAAAATCCAACCAATCTCAAATCCAATGTAAGTGAAACCAAACATCCAGGAAGATAACCAAGACCAAAGATGTTGGAAAAATGGTCAGTTCTCCCCTGGGATTCATGACATGGATTAACATCCTCTTGTGTCTTCTATAAGTCAAGTGATTATGTTGGGCATTAATAGGTCAATCTTTTGGTGCAATGACAACCACTACTTGTAACAAGTGGTATCACAGCTTGGTCACAGGTTTGAATCCCCTCAGGTAACACTGAGGGGGAGATTGTTGGAAAAATGGTCAGTGCTCCCCTCGAGATTCATCACATGTCTTAACCACCTCCTATGTCTTCTATAAGTCAAGTGGTTGTGTCATGAATTAACATGCTGATATTTTGGTGCAACGACAACCACTACTTGTAACAAAAGAGACCATGAAAATCATAACCTGTATCATGTCCTTCTACACACACCTCTAGATGCCAACTGTTCCAAGTATGAAATCCTCCATAAAACCCCAAATAAGAAGCCACAAAAAAACCCAAACCATACCATATAACCAATCATGGATGTAATCATCTCACAAGAAGATCAAACTCATAACCATTCCTAATCCAAGGAACATGCCCAATAAACCATCTCCTCAACTCAACCATGATGACATCATAATAACAACATATGTGCAAGGAGATAAGCAATGCCAAAACTATCTCTCAAATGAACCCTCCAAAACTAATTCACACCATAGCTCAAGATCCATGAAAGATAAGCATAAACATAATGCACTTGAGAAGAAACAAAGGGCTATATCTCTCAAGTAGTAAACCACCGAGTAGACCAAGAGTGGGGAATGGGAATGTTCATCAAGATATACAAGTCTCCAACCAAGAATAATCTAAAAACACTCTCCTCTCAAGTCCATATTAGGTGAATACTCCTTGGTCTTCCTGCTGAAAGCGTCAACCATCCCAACACATTCCTCTCTAATCACAAGAGAAAAATAGCATCACCTTTTTCTCTAAGTATGCATGAGAACCTGTAACCAATCAATCCATGCCAATTCCAAATGTAGCATAGAAATATCATGAAGTATCCAGCAAATGATCCATGTACTCAATACTAAGAAAACTAAACCAAGATCAATGTCACAAATCCAACCTAGGAATCAGGATCATAAACATGAAAACCATGATCTAAACCATCTCAACCAAAGAGATACCATGCTCCATATGAATATACCATAATATGCCAAAACTCTAAACACGTATCAAGAGTATACCATGAAATAATAATGAAAGCTTCCTAAAACCAAGGATAACATGTCAAATGAAAGCATTGTTAGGAATGGGAACACTGAGAGGAGGGGGGGGGGGTGAATTAGTGTTCACTGTATTTTATATTTTTACTTAATCTCAAACTAAACTTAAATACTTAACTACTGAAATCCACATAAACATGAAACATGAAATCAACACATAACACCAATATGGTTACAGGGAAACCCAAATAGGTAAAAACCCCAGTGGGAATTGACACCCACTAATATTCTGTACTAGTGTTTTATGATCCTTGTTAGAAGATCCTTAACCCTATTAGGAGTTTCTTTACAATGCATTAAGTAAAGTAGACCTTGTCAAGGGTTAGACCTTGTTAGGAGTCTTTTACAATAAACCCTGTTAGGGGTGTGGACACACTATCCTAGAGCTCACTTCTCAAGTGGCGAAGGTTGCAACCTTATGATCTCAGATACACACCATATCTACTGGATGAACTGTTACTAAGACACTGCTTGTCTAATCATTTCCTTTTATGTGTTGATGCTTTGACCTCTTGCAAATCTCTAATACATCTTATCAACTCTTCCCACACTTCTACTCTACTTATCTCAACTCTATATTGACTCCCATACTAATTACAATGGGCACATCTCATATTTATATGCGCATACAAAACAAATAACTAGGTCGGCCCTTTAACTGATTACATACAATGCTTCCAATTGAATTGGATCAAGCTTGTTTACTGTTACCCAATTTTTCCTGTTCCATACAAATTTGGCTATAGACTGGGCTCTATCCAAGGGTCTCCATTTTAACCGTGTTGAACACCTTTGAGAAATTTTTCATGGCCTTGTGTCCTATCCTCTGGTCTTTGCAATTGTTTAACTCTTTGGTCTGAAAGCCTTTTTATTTGAAAATGTGACTATTGGATGAAAAAAACCCTAAAAACCCTATGGCCTATTCTAATTTTTCATTACCTTTTTCAGCCACTTAAGTCTCTATTTACCATATGCACTTTTTGTCTAAGGCTAGTCGCAAGATCTCTAAGACCCAGCAGAATATTCCTTTCTATCTCCCGACCCTGTGATCTCCTTTGTTCGCAAGATCTCCCGATCGGATGGAATATTCCATTTTTATTTAGCGACTTGGTGATGGTCCCTTCTGTCAAGTAATCTCTTAATGTAACCCAAGGTCACCAGTCCTTTCAACGATCTAGTGACTAAGGCATTTCTCCTGATTGTAGTCATAGTTTGTGTCAATGCCGAGTTAAGTTCTTCCTTCAGTCACTTAGTCTCAGGAGTTAACCATGGTTGGCCAAAAGATTAAAGTGATTGCTTATGTTTTGATAATTTTATGAGGATCATATTGAAAACTTCAAACATTATTAATATAATCATTTTAATTTTTGAAAGGACTATCTAATGTTGGGTGTTTATGTGCAGGAGTTAAACATTGGATTATTATGCACATACCTGAAGATTGTAACAGATTTAGTTTGTTGCATGGGAAATATGTTTCCCTAAAAACCTATTATATGGTTTAAAATGTAAATTTTTAGGTTAGTTGCCGAGATTAGGTCCTGTGAAAGGGCATGTCCTTTCACAGGGAGCCATTGGGGTTTATATTTATATCATTCAATTGTAATAATAATAAAAAAAACCACAGAGACAAGATTTACAAGAATTTCAAATTTCATAGATAGGATTGTTCAACAGCTACAACATGGATTCTGGTGTACCAATCTTTCAATATCAATAAAAGATAAGTTGTTTTTGTTCTGCATCTATACATTGGTTTTCAATTCCCTCAACTAGTCCCTTGGATAAATCAATTTTGATTTCTTTAGTGTGATTGTTTAAAATGATGTGTGATCTTATTGCATTTTGATTTAGTAATTGGTTTGCTCATTTTGCATGGTTAAGAATCCTTTTGATTTGTGGCCAAAGTCAATTGGGCTGTCATTTGAGGAGTTAAATTTAGTTAATTGTTTGCAATAGTTCACATACATTTGAATGCAAATTGAAGTGATGAGTTTTTATGACTTGTCTTCAGAATCTGATGCGTGTTTCAATATTTTGAAAATTGTCTACTGAATCAAATCTTTCCAATTTTCTTTGAAATGCAAAACTATCTCTAAGGTTGTACGTAGGGTTGAGGATTGGATTGACTCCATTGCCCAGGGTGAAACAGGCACTAGTCTTATTGATAAATAGAATTTGGTCATCTAATCATTTGTTGCTAGTTTTGGCATCCTATTCTTTTATTTTCATAATACATTTCTAATTTTCTATCTTATTTGCAAAACATTAAATTAGGTTTAGCATTAATTCATAGCATTAGTCTAAATATCTAGCTATCTGTTAATTAGGATATCAGGTTTCTTTTTCTTCCAAGGATCAGTAACCCCTTTGGAAGAATTTCTATTGTTTATGCACATATTTGTGAAGTTAGACAATGTATTCAATTTAGGCCTACCAGCCTTGGTTCAATTGAACCATAATTGCAGAGGCATCTATTGTGCATGTCAGTTGGTCTCAAAATGATCCAGCATTTTCCAGCACCAATAGAAGGTTTGTGAGGTGGAGGTTTGTTAGTGGGCCCGAGGTCTTTGGCTTATGAAGCGAGTTAAAACCCAGATGAATCTCACGATTATTGTTATACCATTGAAGTAAGATGCATGAAGTTTAAGGCTGCGGTATAGCGACAACCATCCGATGAAAGGTTAAGGATGTTGTGGGTCCATGTTTCTAGGAGGTGCTAAGGTGCTCAATTCTTACAGGTTGAGTTTTGTTAGAATAGTTGGCAGTTGTCAGAACTGATAAAATAGTCGAAAGCAAATGAAAGAGTGACACATGGCAAGGCAGGGCCCAGATTCTTCAAAGACATAGTCGCTAGGTCTCCAATTCTTTGGGATAGTTAAGTTTTAACTAAGCAATTGAGCAACTGCATTGGTTGTAGAATCTCTTGATTCTTGCGGTTAGTAGTTTAACCTTTGGTGACCTGGTGGGTGGTTTAGTTTCCTTCAGTCGCGTGATCTCCAAATGGTCAGTGGTCAAGGTCTTGGGAGAGTTTAAGTTTTTCAGTGATTCAACGACTGAAGGCAGTCTCATATTATCATGATCTAACTCATGGTTAAGATCTTATTCAACGATCATGAGAATACTCTAGTTGCTTATTCTCCACATTTGACCATAATTTATGTCGGGTCTTTGATTCCCTTCAGTCACGAAGTCTTAAGAAGGCAATGAGTTAAGTTAAGATGTCTTGAGATTTGGAGGTTTAAGCATTGTCATGAGGTCTCTAAATAATATTAAGCAATTCAACGACCAAGGCTTTAGTCGGGTGATCGCCCAATGAAAAGGGGAATATGCTTTTTTATCCAGCGACTGTGAGGTTCTCTTTAGTCAGGCAATCTCATAATGCAGAAGGAATATTTTGAAGCTATCAAGAGACTCAACAACCACCGTCAGATTAAGTAAGGATCAATGATTGTTGTGTAATCACTAGATCAAGCCAGAGTTAATGAAAAGTTCAAGAGATTCAGTGACTAAAGGGAAAAGAGGAGCCTGAGGTGAAGGCAGAGTCAGGGTTAAGATCAGATGTGATGCCTAGGTAAAATGAAAGATCCACGACCATGTTTTAAAATGAGATCAACTTCAAATATCAGCCATTGATAAAAATAAATCTTGGCGCCACTTGTGACCGTTTATATTTTTTAAATTCAAAATATCTGAAGTACCAGATTTGAGAAGTTATGGTGAGGCTGAGTTGCAGAGAGATAGATGGATCAAGGCAGCTTGTCTACATGTAGATGTAGTGATGAAATGGACATGCAGGTATAGAGATCTAATTGACCAAGATATTTTAGCAATGCATTTATGGTCAGACTTGATAAAATTAGGGTTGGTTATTATTCTATGAAAATCTATGTAACCCTAATTAGATTTTTTTTTGCTCCTACCTATGTGCAAAAGGAGATGTATATATTAGTTTTTTGGAGCTTTTAGAGCCCAGAGTTTACATTTTGTAAAAGAGAGATTTTCTTTCTAAGGAGTTATCCGAGGCATTCTTTCTACCCTCTAGCTTCTGCTTTTGTAACCTTTCATTGAGGTTTAGATATTGCAAAGGTATTTTGTGACATTCTTTCTATCCCTATGCCTTCTTGTCTAAATTTTCTCTTAATGGATTAAGTATATGTATGTTTTTAGTAATATCTTAGTGTTCACGATCCCTCTTTCTTTCTGCAATTCATGTGTATTCCTATGGATGATTTGATTTGAATGATCTTGTGGGTATACTTCAACCCCCTAACAATTTGTCTCATTCCTATACCTAGTTGTAGAGGTGAATGTTTGTTTGTAGGTTATAGATTGTGTCTAAATTCTTAGGAATGCTATTGTTTATGAAATTCTCTCTTTCCCCGAATAACCTCTTTCTATTGCAGACCCTTCTATGAAATATTGATGCAAACCTATTTAGTGAGTTGTGATCCCCTAGACCTGAGTTTGTGCACTGATTTCATTCTCTATACTATAATTCATACCATCATTTTGGTGTATCACCTAGTAGGTAGTTTGCTTTCAGTCATTTCACTTTCAAGCATTCCTTCTATCCCTTTTCCCCTCAAGAATTTACTTTCTCGTAAAGAAGAAAATTAAGGTGATTACCCAAGAGGAACTAGCCTAGAACCTAGAGGTCTCATCTCAGTTAGCATAGGTCCCACAACATGGAGATGATTCCCATGTTATACTAAGTTATCAAGACCAAGAGAGCTTGAAACAAGGGTGCAAACTTAGTGTATAACATTTACAAACAAACATAATTACATGTTTTCAACCTAATTACAATAGGTGCATGGCCTTTACATCATGAGAATATAACCACAAGTTAAAATTCCAACAGTCAGCTGCTTACTCTATTCTTCTCTGGCACACACTGGCTGTGTAACTTTAATTATCTGTAACTTTTTCATACTTGCATATCTAATCATGTGCTCATAGACAAAGCATGAATATAATCTAACAAAATTATCTTCTATAGAACATACCATAACTCGGTTGTACGCATGTGCGCTGATGCTCTAAGCTTCAGGTACTCTGTATACTGTCTAGTCTTCAACACTTAGCTAGTTTCTGATCTTCTAATCAAGTGCGCTGACTCCAAACTACTATATGAATTTGTTGTGATAATGAAAACACTATACCAGTATAGCCAACTTTCCAAAAATCTCCCCCTTTTTCATTGATGGAAACAAAGGAATATGGCCAAGTTGCTAACTGTTCCTTAATACAAAAAACTTTTGTTTTATATCTCCCTTATACATAAACTTCTATCTTATATCTCCTTATGCATATCTTCAACCCATATTATATACATACTTCCCCTTTGAGATTAATGACAAAGGTGCTTCAAAATGGTGTCTACAAATACTTACTATGAGAGAACATTTGAATATGCTATGTGCAGGTTTTGGATCTCCTTCTTCCAAAATGTGATCAATGAATTTACAATCTGGAGATGGGCACATAGTGCATACTGTAGCTTCTCCATCTTCTCCAATTCTATGCTAGGACCTTGATCATATGTCACCATGGTGGCATCGATCTCTTTGATATTATGATTGAGTATATCTAGTGAGGGTGCAAGAGCATTCCTGAGCTGAGTTTTCCTTGCCCTTATCTTTGACATCTCTTTCTCAACTTTTTCAATCTTATCTATCTGTCCTTGGTAGACATTATTACACATGTTCACATCAATGGATGGATTTTTCATTGATTTCCTTATCTTGTCTATCATAGCTTCTTCCTCTTGTATCTCCTTGTATAGAGCACTAGTCAACTTGTCCTGGTTCATATAGTCAACAATAATCTTTCTGCCCTTTGCTGCAAACTCCTTCAATGATGCTTGACCAACTTTTAGAGAACTTAGGTCAAGTTCAAATTTACTGATCAGTTCGCTCAGTCTCTTCTTCTGATACTTTTCTTCTGCAACTTGAGATGCTGACTCTTCCAAGGTAGAAAAATTTGTTTTGAAGACTGTGAGGATGTTGCTAACATCATCAACTAAATGTACCTTAGACACTTTCTTGTTTGAAGGCAATAGACTATTCAATATGTTGACTGATTCAAAAAACAATGGGTTTCTCATTACTTGTTTCTCTTTGTCTTTCTCCATTGCTAAGACACTGATCTTGATCAGGTCTTCTTCTCCCTGTGAATCCAAACTGGTTGTGTCAGGTATCAAACTTGACAACAATGCTACTGAGGGAGTGATAGGAGTGCTATCGATCACTTCTTATTTTACCTTGATCATTTCAACTGATGGTTCATCTTTTTCCTCACTTCCTTTTACCTCTTCTTCTCCCTTTTGATTTTTAGCTTATTTTTCTTCTTCTTTCTTTTCTTCCATCTTTTCTTCTTCCTTCTTTTCTTCTTCTTTTTCTATATCTGTTATGTCCTCAATCAATATTTCTTGTTGATTAGGAGGAGTGTTACTACATAAGTTCTCAACCTCTTGAGTGCTTATAAAGGCTTCTTCAAACTTATCCAAATCCATGTCTATAGCCGCCATAGTGACTTTTACATTGTCAATAAAGATAGAATCATCCTTGAGTGTCTCTATTATAGGTGTAGACTTCTCTACCTCTATGGATGCATCAATTGCATGTGCTAAATCTTGTGGACCTATATATGGTACATTAGTAGTCTCTGACTCTTTTGCAATCATTATGGGTACTTGAGCTGTGGGCGCAGTAGCTGGATACATGTGCCTATTCATGAAGACCTTCTCAAATGCCTTCTCTGTTTCCTTAGCAACTAATTCATAATTCTTGTCCATTATGATTAGGGTCCTTGACTTGGTTCTAAGATGTGGCTTCACTAGATCTAGTAACAAAGATTTCTCCTCTAGAGAACATACTGGAAGGGTTTCATCTAGAATCTTTTCTCTTATCCTTAGATCCTCTTCAATAGCCTATCTCTTTTGGAATTCTAAGATATTCCATACATTGTCTGGAATCATAGTCTTTATTTCTAAGATTGTTTTCTTAAATTTTAGCATATGTTTAACAATCATTCCATGAATCTCAGACTTGTTAATTTCGCTATACTTTTCATAGAACTTTCCTACTTGATCAATTCTTCCTTCATCAATAATCCTTGTACTTAACATACTGAGACTCGGTTTGAAACTTACTTCTGGAGGTACTTGAGTGTTTTTCCTATTTCTTGTTACTCGTGAGGATGGATGACCAATGCTACTCTCTTTCTTCCTCTTAGGCATTGCCTTATACTCAGGAGGAGTAGTAAGGTCAATGGTTTCTTTGGGCACAGAAGGAGTAACATCAGTTTTACCCTTCTTATCATTTGATTTTTCTATTTTTACCTTCTTCAATTTAGGATTCTTTGATTCTATCTTTGCTGTTTCCGTGCTCTCAATTTCCAAAGCAATCTTCTCTTCCCTTTCTTTTTCCAAGTCTTCTTGTGATACACCATGAATTCTCAATATTTTTGAAGTAACCTTGGCAACTTTTCTTTTTGTTGCTGCGTTGTTCAATACATCATCTACTTCTCTTGTTTTCTCTTCATAAGTTCCCCATCTAGGTTCATAGGGGTCCTTAGGTGCTGACAACAGAACTTGAGCATAAGCTTATAAGATTGGTTCTTCAACCTCATATCCAAGTGGATGAATCCACTTTGTCCTTGGTTCAACTACCTCCATGCATGTTGTGTCTATCTCAACCTTGAAAAAAATAGTATCCTTGTATTTTCCAACTATCTTCTCTAGAATTCTGTATCTCATCTGCATCTTGACTCTAGATTTCTTCAACTCCAATGTCATGTAGTCCTTCAATGTACTCTCAGTACATGCCTTGAGAGATATCTATGGCATTGTGGGAATAGTCTTGTCTAGTTACAAATCAAACACTTTTCCAACAATATGGAAGTACATATAGATAATTAGGGACCCAAACTAAAATATCTTGGTCTTTTCATGGTTGATTGCCTTAATGTTATCTATTAACTATTTGTGCAAGATCTCACGTAGATTAAACTCTCCACTCTCTTTCACAAGTCTTATTGCTACAATAATTGTGGTTGCAAACACACTGTTTACCCTTCTGGTGTGTTGGAACCTATAACCTAGTATCATGGACATCAATTTGATGTCATCTTGCTCAATAGGCTCTATAGTCATTCTGCACCTATCACTTCTTGACTTGTATGTTTTCTCAACAAGTTTCCTTAGATCTTTTCCCACTAGAAGAATGATGCTTGTCTTTGAGAGGCTTTTCATCTCATGAATTAGGTCATCAGTAATTTTGATCAACACTTCACTATCCAAAATAGGTTATCATGAATCCTTCTCAGTAAAATCTTGATCCATTCTGATTCGTAGAACTCATATGCCATAGCATTCTCCACTATAGGGTGATTATTCCACTACGCATACTCATCCATGAAGGTTTTGTCTATTTTCATCATTGTTTCCATGTGCACCCTAATTCTATCCAATCCTACTGGCTCTTTCTTACAATAAATATATGCCCTAATGTCTTCGACATGCATAACACCCATAGGCATGCGGGAGAATGCCCCTTCTAGGTCATCCAATGTGGATTTGAATGTGTTAGAGTAGTCTTATGTTAGCTAATAATTAAATCATTTAATTATTAGTTTATCATACTCTAGGCTTAAGTTTCACTTAGGCGCTTTATAATTCTTTACGGTTTTAGCCTTTAGGGTTTCGTGTTTCCTTTTATAAGGATTCACTTCTTTCATTTCAATAAGGAGATTGTATTATTTTCATCATTGTTAATAGAAGCTTATTTCTTGCAACATGGTTTTGCAGTCTCTGGCCTTTTGGCCGCCATAGCTTTCTGTCTCTTTTTGCTTCTTCTTTGTGACAGTCTTGCATGCAGGTGTTCTTGGGATGATTTGCGTTTGTCAAATCTAACATGGTATCAGAGCTCTCCTGTTGTTCGCTGTTCGAGTTTTATTGAAGCACAGAGGGTTTCAGAAGTTTTTTTGTGGATCTGGGGGGGAGCCAAAATTTGGCTCACCTTGGGCAAAAACGGACACCACCATTGTGTCCGGAAGGCCCAAGAACCCCTAAATCCATATAAAACTTGTCCATTTTGGACACAGTGGCATCTGAGGCAAAATTTTTTTGCATACCAAGGCCGTACGGCCCTGGCACGCACTCCGAGACGGCGATTTTTCAAAAAAATTATTAAATTTTTTTTTCACGGGGCGGCCTCCCGGGCGCCACCCAGCGGCCACCCGGGCGCCACCCCGCGGCCTCCGCCGAGCCGCTGGCTCCTCCGCGGCCCGCCCAGCCCCGCGGCCCGCCCAGCGCCGCCTTCCGGCTCCGCCGCCCTCCGCCTCCCGGCTCCGCCGCGCTCCGCCAGGCCCGCCCAGCCGCCGCCCGGCCCGGCCGCCACCCCGGCTCCGCCGCCCCCGTGGCCTCCGCTCCTCTGCGCCGCCCGCTCCTCTGCGCTGCCTCCACTCCGCGGCCCCAGCTGCCTCCCGGCCCCGCTCCGCCACCGCTCCCCCAGTGGTGGCGGCCTTTTATGCAGCCCCCGCGGCCCTCTTTTGCCTAGCGGCCGGTCATATGACCGACCAGGGGCTGCGGCCCAGCCCCCGGAGCGCGCCATGCGTCCGGGGGCCTATTTTTTTTAGCCCCTGGGGCTTAAAACTTGCCTTGGTGGGTATTTTGGGAGTACCTGGGCCTTTTTCGCTCTACAGGGTGCATACGGGGGTCTTTTTCTGACTTCTTTATATCGTCGGAAAGCTCTTTCCGAGCTCTTTCCGATGATAGAGGTTAGGATTTTTGGTTCCACCGTTTCAACAGTGTTTTTTTCTGTTGAAGTCTGATGTCTGTTTTTGCCTTCCGGGAGTCATATCTAGCTCATCCGGACTCCTTTTTTGGCAAATGAGATATCGTCGGAAAGCTGATTCTATGTACTATTCAGTGGCAGAGGTATTTCTTCCAGATTCTACTCTAGGTTTTCACTCCTCTGAGTTATGCAGTTTATGCCCTCTGGTGGTGTGCTTGGTTCTACAGGTCCGGGGATCTCTTCTTTTGGTTTCTTAGTGCACTCTTCTTTCTGTCTTCTGAGCTTGCATGCTCTTTCTGATGTATCTTTGTTCTATAAACGCACTAAGATAAAGTGCCTACTTCTGTATTTCTGGGATCTTTTTCACCTGGTTCAGTTTTAGTATTCGCACTCAGTTATAAAGTGCCATGGGGGGATTCTGATGCATTTGCCACTATAGGCGCATCCACTCTTGTCAAGTGAGCGTACCTTCCATGACATTAGCCCATGTAGACTGTGTCTATGACACTGCCCTTTATCCTATGTGTGTGCTTCTGTTGCACTGTTGGTGTTCCTGTTTCTTCTTCTTGCAGATGTTTCTGGCATTGCATTTCAGTGTTCCTGTCACCCCGTTCAGCATTATGGGGGGGTTCACCTGTTGGTTCTATTGCTTCCTTGGTTCGGTTGAGTGATCTACGTATTCAGTTTTTGTTCCTATGTACTAGGCGGATGCAGTGGCTAGGCACCTATGCATTTCGGTGAGATGGATCATCTACTATATAGACACTCATTCATTCCTTTTTTGGAGGTCACCTCTTCGATTGATCAGCTCTTCAGACACTTGTCTTCTCTACCTGGTCATGCACTTCAGTGGGGGTTCCAGCAGTATCTTCTGACAGAGTTTTCAGACATGCTTCGGAGGAGCTTCTTGCTCTCTTCTTGTTCCTTTCTCTGGGACATCTTTTTCTTTATGTTTGGGTACCTGATCAGGCCTAGTTGCCGGGACCCATCTTTCCTGCTTTCTGCAGTAGTTTAGCTTTTTTTGCTTCTCCCTAAGTTACACTTAAGGGGGGGTGTTAGAGTAGTCTTATGTTAGCTAATAATTAAATCATTTAATTATTAGTTTATCATACTCTAGGCTTAAGTTTCACTTAGGCGCTTTATAATTCTTTAGGGTTTTAGCCTTTAGGGTTTCGTGTTTCCTTTTATAAGGATTCACTTCTTTCATTTCAATAAGGAGATTGTATTATTTTTATCATTGTTAATAGAAGATTTTTTCTTGCAACATGGTTTTGCAGTCTCTGGCCTTTTGGCCGCCATAGCTTTCTGTCTCTTTTTGCTTCTTCTTTGTGACAGTCTTGCATGCAGGTGTTCTTGGGATGATTTGCGTTTGTCAAATCTAACAGAATGGATGTCTCTTAAATACATATCTCTTCTTTTCTACAACATCAAATACAATAGGAGTAGCCATTACTTTCTTGTAAATTTCTTTCTTAATGGTTTCCAAGATATTCTGAATCAGTGCGACGAACTAGGGTTTCCATAATCGATCAAATGCACAGGAAGTCACTTGATGAATCAAACTACAATCCTTCAAAATCAAATGCTAGGGCTCTTCTACTCTCTAATCACTCTAAATTCAAAGGCAATGAAAGATCTTCAAACTTCTATGTACTTTAAAGTAGGAATTCTGCCATTAATGCTTGCTACATAAACTAGGCTATCACTGAAAGTTTTCTAACTTTCATTCTGGAATCAATTAGCTTGTGTGCTCTTGCACATAGGTTTTTCTAGTCTCTAAAAGGTTAAGTCCAAAGGTGCATACTTAGAGGGTGAGTATAATAGCCATGTAGGGGTCTAGAGCTAAATTAGCTCCCCCTATGACCCTAAGGGCCATTCATCCAGATTTAGAGGGTGCGTCCACTATGGATGCATCCAATACATTCTCATCAACCTTATCCTTCTTTGCCTCTGACCAAATCAAGATCACATCCTCTGAAGCTTTCACAAACTTGACTTCTCCTTCAGTATCCAATACTGGTTCTTCTGACTTTTTAGGGCTTTCCTGACCTTGTGTCCTTGATCTACAAAACTTTGAGATGTGTCCAGCCTTGTTACAAGAGTGAAAAATGATTGGAGGCCTTATATTCCTCGGTGCATTGACATGGGTTACCATTTTACATTGTCTTGTAGAGTGACCATTATAGTTACATATTTGACATGTAATATTCTAAGAACTTACAATTGGTTGATTCTGATTTCTTTGATTGTGCCTAGTCTTATTTTTCTAACTTGTCTTACAATTCATAGTTCTATGACCAAATTTATTGCATGAATAACAGTAACCATTGAAAGGTCCTAGAACAATGGTTTGCACATAAAAGAGACCCCAAAACCAATATTTTACACTTACATTTGAATTGTATTGATATGTAAAGTAAATATAAATGACTAATGTTGAAATGAAGAGATAAAGGTACTTACCTCTGAAAAAGAACCTGTTGAAAACCCTATCAAAAAATCTCAAAAATTGTTGATTTCCATAATCTCAAACCGAAACTATGAGATCTACAAAACCCATAAATCTTTTCCAATTCTAAGGGAGGTTGTCTTTGACCCTCATAAAAGGTCAAAGGCTACATTTTTATTCTAAAGGTCAACTTTTATTTTGTTTGTAGATCTTGGAAGTTTGTCGAAAAGGGTATCCAAATCTAAGCTCAGATCCACAGTTTTGCACCTGTACCTGCAAGAAAAATAGTTTTGTTTGTTTGTTTGGGGGGTTTGCCTTGGTCAAACCCTAGTTTGGAATCAACCTTAATATTGAAATTGAAATGGAGAATTCTAGCAAGTACTAGAAGTAGATCTAACAATGAAGCTATGATATTCAATAGATATGCAAATTGTATTTGAAATGTAATCAAGTATGTTAATATGAAAGCATGAACATAACATCAACAAATGTAAATCAAACTTCCATGATTGTATGCTTGGAATCCACCTTGAGGGAAGAATGAATGGATCTTGAAGATGAACAAAAGGATCTTGAAGGAAGATCACACCATAATGATGGCTAGATCTAGGGTTTGAATGAAGAATCTTGAATGCTTGAACCAAATCCCTTCAATGGCTTGAATGCTTGAATCCTTGATCTTCAATAGAGAACTTGGATGGAGAAGAGGACTTGAATGCTTGAATGGATGCTTGCTTGATCACCTTGAGAGCTTGAGAGAGGAGATTGAAAACTTGATGCCTTGATCATGAAATTGCTTGGAAACTTGATGGAGAAAACTTGATGTGAAAATGAGAGAGGAAGGCTTCCTTTTATAGTGATCTAGGGCACAATCCTCTAGAGGGGCCACCTTGGAGAATTAAATCCCAATTAGGTCCTAACCTTTAGAAAATATACCTAGATTAAATGCAATTTTGAGGATTTACCATTCTGAAACCCGAAATGGCTGACCTCGAGGTGAGAAAACAAATATCTTTGAAACACGACACTTGAAAATTAAGGAAATTTGAAATTTGGATAGGGGGTCAAGGATGAGCTCAAATCTGACTAGGTCAGGGTTGAGGTTGATCCTAACTAGGTCAAGGTTGAGGTTGATCCTAACCAGGTCAGGGTCAAGGTCAACTTTGACCCCATTAGGTCAACTTTGACCTTGTGGTCAAAAACCTTAGGATCTTGACCCAAAATGCTAGGAAATGTAGATATGAAGTGAAAATCAGGGACATATAGAAGCAGAATGAGGAGAACAAGTATGATCTAAGAAAAGAGCTGATTCAAGGTGCTTGACATGACCCAGACCACTCACTCGGAGGGCTAAATGCTCTTATCATGGAAGTGCTTCCATTTTAAGATTATACATGTCCATGTTTGTTACATGCATAACAGGTTCTATCTACTAGCTTGCACTCATTCTTTTATGGTTCAACATGATCTTTAGTTTGACTTTGAGTCTCCTTAGCATCTGAGGTGTCTTCTAGTGCTTTCATTCTTGCTCGCATATTGTTGATCTGATTTTGTGCTTCATTGTATCCAATGCAACTAATATCTCCTTTAACTCTTCTTGCATACAACTGAGATTCTATCAAATCAGAACTGGTGTGCAATTTATCAATGTGATTCTTTGCCACTTTCAATTCACGTTCCAAGCTTTATTTTTTGTTCCTTAGCTCCAAGATTTCCAAGTTTTCTTGCCTTAATTCTTCATTCAGTTAAAGGTTCTCTTTGATTTGTTCATCATAGACTTCCTGATTGTTGGTTAGCTTATCATCTAATTCTTCAATCTATTCTTTTAGAGATGAATTTTCTTCACTAAGATTTTTGATCATGATCCCTAAATCACTGGTAGAGTATTCTTTCAAATATTTTCTTAGCCTTTTGGTGACTACTTGAGCATCACTAAATTTTTCTTTAAGTTCTTCAATTTCTTTTTCAGATTTGTCCAGGTCTTCAAGAACAGCTTCAAGATTTCTTTTCAGATGTTTCATTTTTGCTTTGTCCATGATCTCCTCAAGTGGTTAAAATTTTTTGCTGAGGACTAGAGCTATGATACCAATTGTTAGGAATGGGAACACTAAGAGGGGGGGGGGGGGAATCAGTGTTCCCTATATTTTATCTTTTTACTTAATCTCAAACTGAACTTAAATACTTAAGTACTAAAATCCACATAAACATAAAACATGAAATCAACACATAGAACCAATATGGTTATAGGGAAACCCAAATAGGTAAAAACCCTAGTGGGAATTGACACCCAATAATATTTTGTACTAGTGTTTTATGATCCTTGTTAGAAGATCCTTGACGCTGTTAGGAGTTGCTTTACAATGCATTAAGTAAAGTAGACCTTGTCAAGGGTTAGACACTGTTAGGAGTCTTTTACAATAAACCCTATTAGGGGTGTGGAAACACTATCCTAGAGCTCACTTCTCAAGTGGTGAAGGCTGCAACCTTCTGATCTCAGATAGACACCATATCTGCTAGATGAACTGTTACTGAGACACTGCTTGTCTGAATAATTCCTTTTATGTGTTGATGCTTTAACCTCTTGAAAAGCTCTAATACATCTTATAAACTCTTCACACACTTCTTCTCTACTTATCTCAACTCTATATTGACTCCCATACTAATTACAATGGGTGCATCTCATATTTATATGCGCATACAAAACAAATAACTAGGTCGACCCTTTAACTGATTACATACAATGCTTCCAGTTGAATTGGCTCAAGCGTGTTTACAAAAAAACATAATTACATGTTAGAAACCTAATTAAAATAGGTGCATGGCCTTTACATCATGAGAATATAACCAAAACTCAAAATGCCAATAGTCGGCTGCTTACTCTATTCTTCTCTGGCACACACTGGCTGTGTAACTTCAATTGTCTGTAACTTTGTCATACTTGCATATCTGATCATGCACTCATAGAATAAGCATGAATATACTCTAAAAAACTTATCTTATAGAGTGCATACCATAACTCGGTCATATGCTCATGCGTTGATGCTCTAAGCTTTAGGTATTTTGTATACTATCTAGTCTTCAACACTTAGCCAATTTCTGATCTTCTGATCAAGTGCGCTGACTCCAAACTACTATATGACTTTGTTGCCATAATGAAAAAACTATACTAGTAGAGCCAAATTTCCAACAAGTATAAACCACACCTCTACCATGGACCCCATGAGTCCTCAAGATGTCACCATCTCCACACACCATGAAGATAACCACCACCTACAAGTGCACCAACAAATGCCAAAAATGATTCTGCAACAACATGATCTAAGAAACCATCCAACATTTGCAAGCACTAAATCCATATCACTTCCAATAACTCCCACTCAACTGTGGTACCGAGTCACCCATGGCATCATGATATCCATCTCCTACACCAAGAAGATACAAAATTGCCAACAAACAAACCAGGAACCAATCCCGTCAGCATAACATAGTCAACCACAATCCTCCACCATGAATATACTTGGTAAGATCATCTCATCCCCTCTACATGAAGACAAATCAGAAAATCATGTGACAAAACCATGCCACCAATTTGAATATGTATCAATAATGAAAGATCAATGGGCATAGACAACCCATATCCAAGCCATAAATGCAACATGTAAGTATAGACCGCTTACACAAATGCACAACTTGTAGACCCAACAAGGCATCATACATATCCAAATCAAACTGAAAACTATGTCAACATGAGACTATACTGATATAAAATGAGTATACAATATCATCAAATCCAAATCTCCAAAATAAACCATGTCATAAACTCACAATGTCACCATAGTCAATATAATGCATAAACTTGTTCAGATCAATATATCAGCAAATAAATCATGTCAAACCTACACCAAATATAAACCAATGCGTAGAGCTCTCCAAGAGCTTTCCGTTGACTATTTGAAGTTTAAAATACGACTCCATATGCTTAAGATAGGACCAAAAATGTGTTCAAGGAGAACATTTAGCTTCCAGGCTAAAAAAAATGACAAACTGTCAAAATCATAGAACTAAACCTAGATCATTGTTTAGTTCTCTAAATCATCTTTCCAATGAGTATAAGAATATGACATCATGAGTGAAAGTTATGACAGTTTGAATAAAACAACCTATTTGCTTATATAAACCTCTCCATAATAGATCCCACTCCATATAAATTTCAATTAATTTTCAACCAAATTTGAAAATTTCCCCAAAAATTTTGAGGGACTGGTGGCATATGTTTCTAATACAACTTTTAGTTTATTTACCCCTTTAAATAGGTGATGTGGAATTAAAGATAGGCCTTGATTAATTATTTTGAAAAATCTTGGTATGCATTCAACATGGGATGACCAAGGTACAAATCGTACCTTCAAAATATCTGCTGACAATATATAGAGGGGTAGATACGGGGTCTACAGACCCTACCTCGCATATAACTTTTTTACTATTTTTTTTAATAAAAAAACACCTTTAAAGGCCGACCCACTCGGACATGTCGTTCAACATTTTAATTTATTTTTTTTCTGACAGGCCCTTCCACATGCACATTGCACAATTTTAATTTAATTTAATTTTTTTAATTTTGTAGGGATGAAATTTTGATGAGATTAAATTTGATGGTCATAATGGTATGCAACTAAAAAAAATTGTATTTTCCTTCAATTTGGCCAAATTAGGGAAAATTTTAAATCAAAATTCATGGAAAAGCCAACCTTGATCCAATTGTGATGTCCATTTATACCTAGAAGGTCATTTTTGTAAACTCCCCACCAAAACCCTCATTTAAATGAAACATCCAAAAAACCCTTTTGACCAACAATTTTCCATGCCCAAAATCTGCCAACAACCTTGCTGGTGTCCAAATCAACAAATTGGATTTCCTATGGATTCCTATTTCTAATTATGAGAAACCCAAAGGGATTTGGCCAACTGACAAATTCCACCATCTCTAGGATGTGAACTTCTACAATTTAGGCTCTGCAAGACCAAGGCTGGTAGGCCTATACCTTAGGATCTTCTAAGGCTTTTTATAGAAGATTGTTATACTTCTCCTGAAATCTGATTGATTTGAAATCTGAAATTGTCTTGATTGTGTTCTTTATTGAAAATAATTTGTGAATTTCTTGAAATTTCTTTCATTAGGATGTTTATTGATTAATCTTGTATTATATATGTCTGTAACCAACAATGAAACCTCCAACACAATATGTCAAACCAGTGCCTTATTATTAAGGTGAAATATATTAAATCTTTATCAAATTTGTTTGTTAGTATAACTTTGGAGACAAAAAATAGTCCCTCTAAGATAATTTGTTATCACTTTGATGATGCTTTTATTGATTAAGAAATTTAGGGAAACAGTAATCTAGTCCTATTGATTTTTACTTCCCTGTAGAAGCCCAATAAGATAGAACACAAGATTGACCAATCAATACATATGTTCTAATTTTTTCTAGTTTAGAGTTCATCAAAATAACCAAATCAATTGTACTATCAATCAAATTAAATCATTGATTTAATCCAAAGAACTCAAACAAAGACATAAGATAGAATAATATCACTAGAATTTGAAGAGTAACTGGAACTTTGATATTGCATTAAAAAATTTCATTACCACAAGAGTATTGTTAATACATCCAAAATATAACCCAAGTATTGCATAATTTTTTCATAAATTAGAAAAATATTATATTCTAATTGTAATTATTCCTCTTTTTTGGTATTGATCTTGGTATCCTTTATATAAAGTCGAAAGGATTTGTACAAGCTTTAGATCAATACGTCTATTCATAACTAATACCTAATCCTAAACTAAACATTTGAATGTATAATTATGTGTGTGTGAGTTTAACACCTTCATGGAATTAAGATCTCATAGCATCAATTTAAACTAAATACAATGCAAATCTACTTTAAAATGAAACTACAATCTATATTATCCCATGGTTCTCTAGAAAGAAGTGGTAAATGAAGCTCTTAGCTTAGATCCTCACTAGTGACACCTCTAAAATGAGAATGATGCTGCTATATGCTTTTGCAATGCTTCTATGATGATTCCA
Organism: Chamaecyparis obtusa; assembly: GCA_027943335.1. Classification (NCBI taxonomy): domain Eukaryota; kingdom Viridiplantae; phylum Streptophyta; class Pinopsida; order Cupressales; family Cupressaceae; genus Chamaecyparis; species Chamaecyparis obtusa. The sequence goes on along the minus strand of BSBK01003107.1, from coordinate 503,875 downwards.
TGCTTAATCTAGCTCAAATTGACAAACTACAATGATAATTGCTCTAAAATGCTCAAATTGCTCTTGGAATGCTATTCAAATGCCTATAATAACAATGCTTTGAAAATGAAATTCTAAGATGGAAATGCTCTCCAAAATGCCTCATATTTATAGTAAATGTCCAAGGGTAGGGGGTGGAGTGAATTAATCATGGTTATCCCTTGGTTGAGTAAAAAACTTTGCTTTGTTCATAAATGGGGGGACAAATGAGGGAACAAGCCTTTAAATGGTTTCAAATCTTTGGACAATTTAAATGTTTGAGTGATTTATGTCTTTTTGTCCTCAATTCTTATTGGTCAATCACTTTGTTGAAAGAAAATAAGATTTATTAAATTCAATTAATTAATTAAATTTAGCCATGTAAGGGTAATAGGTTCATTTTGATTTTTGATTAAAACAACTATACAATTAATTGATTAAAATCAATTATATATTATTTTTGGCCCTTTTAAGCTTCGATTTAATCATTTAACATCATTATTTAATAATTCCTTTGTTTTAATTGATTTTGCTCAACTTTATTTAATTATGTCCATTTTATTGATTTATTGCATTTTAAAAAGCACTTTGTCCAATTTTGCGTGTCTACAAATGCCCCTCTTTGAATTGATGTACGAAGAACATTGATTCAAAGATTCTTGAAGTCCTGATCGCTTATTCACTGATATGCCATTGATATTGATTGATTGCTACCTCTGATGATATACAATTTTTTTTTATGATGCCTCATTGATTCCATGATGTTTGATTGCTACTTCAATTTAATACCCTGATGCCCCCTCAAAAATTAAAACATATTAATTTCTTGATTTGAAAAATTTGATTATGTTTGATTTATCAAATATGTTTTCATTTCTAAAAATTTGATGATATGCCATGATTCAAGAATATGCCCTAGTTGATTGATATGTGATATAGGTCACCATGATTAATAAAATGTTGTTGATGTTTCTGGATGAATGATTGAATGTCCAAGATAGCTAGGTCTGTTGTAGTTAAGCAAAACAAGTGATTAGGATATTAGGATAATGGTACCAATGAATGTGATTTGTCAATCTGATAGAATAGTAAAACTAATATGGGATAAATGATAGGATAAATCAATCAGTGTGAAAACTAATATGATTTGATACTGCTAATTCATTCTCAGGACACAGAGACACGAACAAATGGTACTGGGTGTGATTGCTGGATACTTTTGATAGAACTAATTGACGTAAGATGATTCACTAATAGAGAATACTGATATGATTCCCTTGATTTGCAAAATAGGCACATTTTCGTAAGTAGTACATACGGTCCCTAGCTTCTTGGATATTAGATTTAGGTAGTATGGATATTGTAGATAGGCATGACAATAGTTGTTAGCAGATTGGATCAGGACTTTGATGTATCCCTTTGTTATTGATATTGTATCTTGATATACTAATTGTTGGATATTTGATGTTATGGACATTTGATATGATGATTTGGACTTTTCCTTGGTTTCCCCTTTTTGATTGATCAAGATTGATAATTGAACCCCCTTTTTCCTTGGAAAAATAACTACAAACAAATGCATTTAATCTAACATGATAATGCAATTCAATGCAACTAATGTAACATGATTATGCAATGCAACCTAAGTGTCACTAGCTTTTAGCAAAGAAATGCCATGAGGATAAATTTTCATTATTGAGCATTGTGGGACCGGAAAGCAAGTACAACCATCACTGACCACATCATGATGATATGAATACTACTTTTTATCACTTTTGGTAACCTCATTTTGAAACTAGTATAACCCTCACTAGTTGGATGACCAAACTATGGGAGTATGAATACCCTTTTCAACAGATTCAATGTTGCAATTGGATTTCGTAAACAAACAAAGGTCAACCTTCCACCCTATATGAAAGTCCTCAATGGTTATTTGGTGATCATGTCATTAGACAAATTCACATAAGTTGTTGGATCTCCCTCAAGATAGTCACTCAAAGACAAGAAAAATATCATGTCTCCATCATTGCTAATCTAGTCAGAACATCATCGATTAGCTTAAAAAGATGTGATAAAAATCAATTCAATACAAATTATCAAAATAAAGCTTCAAGTGTTTTGCAATGTTTCATGATTTTCAAAAAAGTATTTCCAAGCATTCTGATCTTTAAGGTGTTTATCAATTTTTAATTCTGAATAATAAAGTCAATGAAGGCTCAAGGACCAAGTTGTAGGATCAAAATACTTGGGTGTGAACAATGATATCCATCAAAGGTTCAACAAAAATCTCTCTCTTCTAAAGCTCTAATAATTCACTCTCTGATGTGTGACTGAAAGTAGCACTATTGAATCCTCTCAAGTTTAATGCATTGTGTCATGTGAATTGATGCTTGTTTGTTGAAATCCACTTGGGAAAACTTCCAAAATATTACAAAAGCTCAGTTATGCAAGATGCAACTCAAAGCACTTTATGCTTTCCTTTTTACCAACTCTCAAACAAGATCACATTGGTTTTCCCCCAATGTCTAGCAAGATATAGGACATGAATGATGGATTTGCAAGTTGGTAGACTAGAGATGGAAAGGCCATGATGGATGAAGCATGCAAATGTGATCCATAGGACCATCTCCTCAAAATTACCCAAGCTAAGGAAAAATCATATAGCAATGATATAGCATGTTTTTGGATAAGCCATGAAAGCTAATGATGCAGTGCTAGATAGCCTATAGGATAATGATTTGCTGTCATGAAAATGGGGGATCCAAAGGAAGTGGACATGTCAAGAAGTTCTTGATAACAATTTTCATACTTTAAGTTCTTCATTTTGATCAAGACCAAGGGTCACTTTGGGTAAGATGTGGATAGGATACCACAATCAGGATAAAGGGGTGATGGAGTCTATGAAGGGATGTTTTGGGATAAGCAAGATCATGATAGGGTAATATGGATGCAACAAGTACATAAGCTGATGGAAAGGATAATGGATGTCAAGATACTTAATGTTCATGGATGTGTTCAACCTTTTCAAGATGAAGGTGAGAGGAAATATGGATGAAACTTGCCTCCAAGTGTGGAGTACAAGAAGGAGGAATTACACATGATGCCTATTTGCCAGGTTTTCATCATGGTATATAGATTTTTTTCTCTTTACTTTTGCTACCAAGGTGCCTATTGCTAGGTTTTCACCAAGGCACTTATTTTTTTCCTTTTTTTTTCTTTTTTTGTATTTTTCAATATTTTCCCAACATCAGAATCTTTGGACAATGCTCCTCTGAAACATATGCTATAATAAACCATGGGTATGACTAGGATACTGAAAGATATTGATAAGAGGGATGGAAGTATGGAAAGTATGCATTGGAAAAATGTGAGGATAAGAAGAAGGTATGTTGAAAATGGAAATGTTGGCAAGATCAACTTTGACACACACTTTGAAGGGTGGTGGAATGATGGAGGAATGATAGATGACGGAGTTAAGGATCTTTTTGAGGTAGTGGATTTTGGGATGTAGGAACCCAAATTAGACTTGGAAAATGGAAGATGTTTGGAAGGAGATGGAATGGAAGCCTTTGGAAGCTTGAATGTCAATTTTGATTTTTCTTTTGTGTGCAATTCTATCAAAAGTGACTTGGGAATCCACATAGTCTTTGATTTTTCTTTCTTTTGTGATGATTTTGAATGCATTTCTTCAATTAGGGATTTAGGAACCCATGTTTTATTTTTTTCTTTTTGCTTGGTGGACCTTTGCAGCCTTTTGGATATTTCATTTTTATTTTCATTCACATGTCGATTAGATGGGACATTGTGATTTTTATACCCATATGGATTCTTGGATTTATGATTGTTATGTTGCACATCAACATTGCTTCCAAAAGAGTTAGGAATTGTGGATGAATAGGAATAATATGGAGGGTTCATATGGATTGGTGTTTGGACATTCTTCAAGTATGTGTGCCTTTGTTGATCTTGATACATGATAGGGTAAGTGAATGGATAGCTAGGGATGATAGGAATGGGGGATGGAGGAATATATGGACCTAATATGGATGGTAGGGATGAAGAATTTTGGTTTGGGACATAGGAACCCAAAATGGATTTGGAGGATAGTGAAGGCATATGGTTGTGTTTGAATGGTGGAATATAAGGTGTGAAAGGGATATCAATATCTTTAGAAAGAGCTGTATTGCCAAGGTTATCATCTTTAAGATTTATCTTTATGCCAATAGTCTCATGAGTTTCTTTGATAGGAACACATTTGATAGGATCAACTGGAGCTTGAAGGGATTTATTATCATGCAAGGGATTTGGAAGAATGATGGTTTCTTGAGGTGAACATGGAGGAATATGACAAGGAAATGATGGGATGCTTTGATCTTGACAAGGATCTTTGAATGGTGTAGAGAGGGTATTTTGCTCTTGATTTTCAATATGCTCATTGGAAATTGTGGAAGGAATATCTTGATCTTGCTTGGGAAGTGGAGAAAATATGGAACTTGGAAGGATACTTTGTTGTTGGAATGGAAGGACATCATCTTGGAAGACATGAAAGGATGCAAGGGGATCATCACAAGGTTCTATGGATATGGGACCTTCATCAAATATGGGAGGGGATTGTATATAATTTTCATCTTGATCTTTATCAACATTTGTTTCTTTTCTCTTTGGATTATCCTCTTGACATGGAGCCACTTCTAAGGATAAGGTAGATGTTTGGATATGTGTGGGGGATGTTTGGAGGAATGATGTAGGATCTTCTTGAATGGGTATAATAGGAATTGAAGCACATGAAGCTTTGGGATCCAAGATCTTTGAAGCATGGAAATGATCTGCAGCAATGTGTAAATTAGCTTGGGTTTCTTTTAGAGGTAGCCCTTGAGGGTAGACATAGTCAACATGAAAAGTGTCATCATTAGACTCACTCTTTGATGAAGAAATTTTGGATAGTTGCGAAGCTTTGGGAGATGAACGAAAGATGAAATGAGTACATGCTATGGGAGAAGATGGACAAAGGATGAAATGATTACTCTTTCTATATAGAGGTTTGTGCATTAGATCTTGCTTGATAGTGGCACCTTTCTCTTCATACTCTTTATTACCTTGATCCCAAATAGGATGATCCTGCAATTTCTTTTGATCCAAGATAGGTTGGTTGCTCTTAAACACTTATTTTTGTGAGGAGGATGAAGATATGACTCGCCCATCATTATAAAGAAAGGGACACCTTGATCTCAACAATGACTTTTTGGATGATGTCTCTTTTTGTTTTTCCTCATTTTCCCACAAGGTTGATGTGTCAAAATCATGAGGAAGCTTAACTCCCAATTGAGCTAACTTCATGAAGTATGCTTCTTTATTCCTCTCCAAAACTAATTTCATTATTTCCATAAACATGGGATCTTGGATTGCTTCTGAAACTTCTTCTTCAGATACTTCATCATTTTGATTCCTATAGAGATTTTGATCTTGGTTTCGATAATTATGCTCCATAGCAAGATTGATTCATTTCTCAAATAGACTCATCATTATCAATGATTTTCAAGAATATGATCTATTTGTTTCACTGATGAAGAATATCTCTGAAAAGGGTATCCAAAAATGATTTCAAAATTTTTCCAAATCCTCAGGAAATGTCCACTATTTTCCCTTCTTTGTTCCTAGGCGTCACTTGCCAGAGTGTAGGCATGACTTCAAGATTGATATGTGTCAACTAGAAATAGTGTAGGTGACACTCTATAGAGGTATAGGTAGCACTTTCCTATTGATAGGCATGTTTCCAGTTTTGGTAGGTGTGATTCAATATGTTCTAGGCATGACTTCATTGTTCATACGCATTTTCATAAAAGTGACAAGTGTGACTTTGCCTCTGATAAGCGGGATCATTTTGTGCACAAGCAACACTTCTTTGACTAGGTTGTAAAATTTTGAATTTTTTAAACGTTTGAGATCATATTTTTTTGAAATTTCTTGTTTGAAAATTAAAAACAAACACAACACACACATCAATGTCTCTAAAAACAATCTAATGTGTATATTTTTGAATGTTTTCACAAGTATAGCACAAGAATAGATTCCAAAAAGCCTACCTAAAGTCAAATTGGTTTGTAAACATGGCTCTAAAAAAGGTGGCTTTGCTATTTTAACTAGGTTTTAATAAATATTCTATTCAAATAGACTTCAATCTCTCAATCCTCCAAGGAGGCTTCCCACACACATTGAAGTATGATTTTGTGCAATCCGTTAAGACTACTAGAGGAAGGTTGAAAAATCAAAATCCATTTGTTATGCACCCCATTAAGGATACATGCATTTCATTTTAGAGTGGGTCAGATTCCCATGGCAAAAGCGAGTGTATCCCACTTTGGGTTGTCCCTCTCACCAGCCTCGTTAAGGCAAACTCGGGAGGCGAGCCCACTAAATCTCTATTTTAAATAACATGTTCATGGAAAGCAAGAAAATGGAATTAAGGTTAAGTGTTTGGGAATTTGGTTCACCTAAAAGGTGAAGAGAATATCCCTAACTTTCCCTTTAGTTCCTCAAACACTTCAAGCAATAAGGTTCTTTTTCAATCTCATTATATAGAGATTCTTAGAAATAGAAGTGTTTGGTTCATTTCCCATTTTTAATTAAGCTATGTTTAAAAGGAATGCCACAATCTAATCAAGTGCAAGCTTGAATAGAGAAATACCTCTCCTTGTAGCTAGCATAAAGCTAGGGGCATTTTTTAGAGTATTTTTGTCATTTTTTACTCACCTTGGCAATAGCTCCTTTCCATGTGCTTATACTCTAGCAAGTTAGTCAACACTAACAATCAAAGTGAGGGGAAACCAAAATTGAATTGACAAAGCCAAGCTTTATGTAATGAATTTGAGCACTCTAATTACAAATTTCCATGCAAAAAATTGAAATTAAGGATTGAAAATCCAATTTAAAGAGACATATTTCTATTTATAAGCTTCAATCACAAAAAGGTATCTTTGGTATACTCGATTGTCTTCTTCTTGTGTTGATTCAAGGATAGCTTTGATATGTGCTTGATTCTCCCTTTTGATCTTTTTAGCAAGCACTTTCTCTTCTTGATTAAATTGAGTTTCTGGCTTCTGGACTTTCGGATGTCTGTTCATTTACTATCAAAACACCAAAAATAGAGAGTTAAATGAGTGATTTAATCAATTAACCAGTGAATATGGATAATAGGTAGCAAGCGACATCATCCAGCTAATAGGCGTGAATGAACTGCTGACAAGCATCACTTTGATAATAGCGAGCATCACTTTGTAGTGGCTCAAGCATTACTCAAAGTTACACAGGTGTGAACAGTTTATCCAGAGGTGTAAAGAGAACTTAAAATTGCACAAAATAATTCATGCTAAGTGACATGTTAACAATAGTAAGTGATAATTTTCCTTTCCAAAGCATGACTGAAACTGTAACATGTGAAGCAAAGCGTAAACTTAAGCGATAGTAAATAAAGGTTAGGCGATACTCCCTGAGTCACAGGCATGACATTACGAAGCAAAGGCTGAATGCTTTACGAGCTTAGGCGTGAGTCTCTAGTTAATCAATGATAGTTCAGAGCTGTTAGGCGATAGAAAACTATTTGTAGGCATGTTTGAATCCTTTGTAGGTGTGACTTTACCTATTTTTTGCAAAATAAACATGAAAAATATACAAAACAAGCATGCAAATGAAGATGAAAATGATGATAAAAGATAAAATGAGGCCTAGAGCCCCATGGTGAGCACCATTTGTGTGTGTGAGTTTAACACCTTCATGGAATTAAGATCTAATAGCATCAATTTAAACTAAATACAATGCAAATCTACTTTAAAATGAAACTGCAATCTATATTATCCCATGGTTCTCTAGAAAGAAGTGGTAAATGAAGCTCTTAGCTTAGATCCTCACTAGTGACACCTCTAAAATGAGAATTATGCTGCAATATGCTTTTACAATGATTCTATGATGATTCCATGCTTAATCTAGCTCAAATTGACAAACTACAATGATAATTTCTCTAAAATGCTCAAATTGCTCTTAGAATGCTATTCAAATGCCTATAATAACAATGCTTTGCAAATGAAATTCTAAGATGTAAATGCTCTCCAAAATGCCTCATATTTATAGTAAATGTCCAAGGGTAGGGGGTGGAGTGAAGTAATCATGGTTATCCCTTGGTTGAGTAAAAAAAATTTCTTTGTTCATAAATGGGGGGACAAATGAGGGGACATGCCTTTAAATGGTTTCAAATCTTTGGACAATTTAAATGTTTGAGTGATTTATGTCTTTTTGTCCTCAATTCTTATTGGTCAATCACTTTGTTGAAAGAAAATAAGATTTATTAAATTCAATTAATTAACTAAATTTAGCCATGTAAGGGTAATAGGTTCATTTTGATTTTTGATTAAAACAACTATACAATTAATTGATTAAAATCAATTATATATTGTTTTTGGCCCTTTTAAGCTTCGATTTAATCATTTAACATCATTATTTAATAATTCCTTTGTTTTAATTGATTTTGCTCAACTTTATTTAATTATGTCCATTTTATTGATTTATTGCATTTTGAAAAGCACTTTGTCCAATTTTGTGTGTCTACAAATTACAATATAAAATATTAACCATCCAAAGGTTAATATGTTTAATAAATCAAATCTCTCCTCATGCTCCTATAAAATGCTTTTCTTTACTTCATTCTCGTAAAGCATCTTGCCGCATTTGAATAATCTTTCTTTTGCAAATAAGATATAAAACCCCTGCACATAAAGTTAATAAATTAAGCTTCCATTTACATTAGGGTCTTAACATAATAAAATATCTTTACATACTCCCCCAAAATAATCTCCACAGGATATATCATTTAGGAATATAAAGAATTAATATATTTTACTTAATGCACTTTCAATAAAACTTTCCTTAATAAGATATTTCAAAAATTTACATAGGAAAAACATTACTGAAAGCACATAAAGTATTAAGTATCCCCTCTTAAATATAAATACATATCCAACTTTAATTTCATTAAAGACAATTTAATCTTTGGATATATATATTTGTAAAAATAAATCCAACATTAGTCATTATGCATTTGAAAAGCATTCTTGAATTGATATCATATCAAAATGTGTAAATGAAAGTAACCTTAAAATATAACATGACAAAAACATACCTTCATTAGGGAAACTTAATCAAAATTCAATATATACAATATTTAATCAAGAATGCTTATTTATTCTACACTTTTTACTCTTCTAATTGATTTTCAAAATTTTATTATAGGATAAAAGCATATAAAAAAAACATTTCTCCTTTCAAAAATTAATAACATAATCTCAAAAGAAAATATTCAAATAACATTATAAAAATGTATTTATGCATTCCAAGGCAATCAAAATTCCATTAGAAATATTGAATCACTTCAGTCATATATATGCAAGGATGAAAAATTTAATATTTACATACATACCATTCTTGAAAATTGCCCTAATTAAAATTAATCAAGTACTAACATAGGTAGGGAAAAAACATTATAATAAAAAAGCATACATCTTTTAATGATAACCCTAAAAATGTTCTAGTAATATATACTTTACCCCAATGAGGATTTTCAAGAATTGGCATAGGGTAAAAAATAAATGGTAAAAGAATGCATTTTCCCTTCGCAAAATAATGAGAAAACATGATATCATAAATATAAGGCATTTTCACATTTTAGGGTAACTATATATTCTCATAGAATTTTCAAGTATTAATGTAGTGTGTTAATGAAATAAATATTTTTTTTTAGAGAAACCATCCCTTAAGGAACTATTCAATCAACAAAATATTTGTGAGGGAAGTGATGTTTCATAAAATAATCTCTTTAATAATATTATTAGACAATATAATAATTAAATTTCAAAATATTTAGGTGAGAAGCACTCCTTGTTCGATGACATTTTGATTGAGTTAGAGTTCTTTGGACTTCCATGTATAATGTCCTGCATATAAAATGACATAGTCAAGTATCTTGATAAATCAAATTTTGTCTTATGCTAGGGATGTCTGAAATGATATCATTAATAACATGTTCCCTATAAATACTCTATCAAAATTAGCCTTTGATAAAAATATTTAACCCTTAGAAAATATTTTAATTCAAATTTTCCATTCCTAAAGATTAACATTTTTATTCCAAAATGCATCGTCATTTGGAAAATAAAACCATAGCATAGTTCCCCTTTAGGATAAAAATATTCATGCACAAATAGTATTTCATATAACATTTCTTGACTAAATGACCTTAAATGGATTTTCCAAAATGCTTTTAATAACCAAATGATTACCACAATTTCTCTCTTTCATCATGTATCAAAATATTAACATAAGGTAAGAAGCATTTTCATTTTATGACTCATACTTGCTAATTCCACAATTAGAAGTTAAATATTTCATAAAAATAATAATTGTGTGGAGATTCCTTCTTTAATCACAATATTTTATTTTATAAATAATATTTATTCTACTATGGAAGGATAAATGTATAAAAGGAAATATTAAAATATTTTATTAATCCTTCTAAAATAGTTTAAAAGGGAGTAGAAACATGTCAAAATCTAGGAGCACATACATATACTAAATATTAGGGCTTTATAATAATTTCATTTTAAATGCGAGAAAATACCAAATAATTTTAGAAATGAAAATTGTACTTCTCGGAGTCATTTGAAAATTATCAAATTTTGTGCTTGTAATTTTAGGTTCCACCAAACCCATCATAACAACAAACCCAACCCTCAGATCTGTAATAAATAACCTACAAAATTTATATATCTCATTCTTTCATGCATTCCCATGGATTCAAACCTAGGGTTACAACACCACAACCATAGCTTTGATACCACTTGTTAAGAAACTTGCATACAACCATATGATAATTTCCACATAACCCATTATAGATCTAATGCAAATAAACACTTAAAATCCACATGCAAGAGAATAGACAACATACCCACAAAAATGTGACATAAGATATATCCTGGGAAACCCTCATAAGGGAAAAAAAAGAAAAACCAACCTCCAAAAGCATCCATCACCATGTATTATTCAACAAAACACCATGGAAATACAACTATGGAAGCCTTCAAAGCCCTAGCCACAACCAAGCACTCCATGTGAACAAGCATGATTCCACACATCCCATGCCATGCTTCCAATCTTCATAAATGCTACCTTTGGCTAACCTATCTAACCTCAACAACTACCCTTGTGGTTTCTTTTATAGAAACAAGCTCCCACAAAACCACCAAGTCGTATTACATAAACCATGTACTAAAACCATGTGCTACCTAACCCTATTGACCCACATTTAATATTGGTTGCTTTATTTACTTTAGTTCCCCAATAATAAATAATTACATCAAATAATATCACAATGTTACAATACAACTCACATAGAATATTCCATGGGAATCTCTACATGTTGTACGCCCATCTAGGTGCAACATTTACATAATAAAATGAAATAAAACAATAATAAAAATTATTATGCAAGGTGTACAACACCATTTTCTCAAAAAAATGAAGATGATGATGTGCAGAATTTTTTTATGAATTTTATTTCCATCAAAATGAAAATTGTATCATGCTCTATGTAGACTCAAAAAAACTTTGTGATTCAAATTTGGGCATCACAAGTCTAGACACCTAAATCTGATTACATAAATTTGTAATCACATTTAGTTCTCTCCTAATGCATTATTGATTACATATTTATTATTTAATTAATATTTTCCATCCCCCTAATTAATTAATCCATTTAATTAATCTTTGTTATCCCCCTAATTAATTACTCTATTTAATTAATTATTGTCCAGTTAATCTAATGGAAATGCTTAACCATTTAATTAATTAAATCCTCCTTCCTCTATTAATTTAAATAAATATGATTGTCTATTTGAATTAATTCATAAACTCCTATATTCTGCTTTTGATTAAATAAATCCTATTTAATCAATTTGAGCACATGGATCCTAACTTTAAACCCCTAACCCAACCTCATCCAACTATCTAACCCCTAGTTCTAACTCAACCCAACCCATTCACACATACTAACCTCTCTTAGTTAGTTAATTAACCTTGATTAACAATTTATCCCCTCCACTCATTCTCTCTCCTCCCATCACATCCTCCTTATTCTCCTACTTTCCCTCTAATCCAAGCCTAATCACCCACTAAACATTTGCACAATCTTAATCATGAGGATTAAGAAATCCTAACCTACTCCAAATTCAACATCATGTTTTTTTAATTCCAATCCAAAACTCCATCCCACTTGTCAACCTTAAATGCTCTTACACATCCCTTACACCCTCAACCAGATTCATACATCTTTGACCCCCATTTCCACTTCCCAAAATGGTCACATTCCTCCAAACTTGATCTTTAGAGTATGAGACAAGATGTGCCTTTCTAGCATGTCTCCCCAAACCTGAATCCCCTCTCAAGCTCTCTCCTTGTGACACTTGTCACAAGGCTATGAGTTTGAAGAATCAGAATTCATGTGCTCTCCCTCAAATTTAACCTAGCCACTCCTAAGATTTCAATCCTAGCCCTCCATTTCACCCCATCTTTCCCTATAAATTGAGCCATCTTTCCTTCACAAATCATCCATAGAGAAAATTTATCATCCCCCTTTGAGATCCAAAAGAAAGACTCACAACATCATAATGCCAAAATCATCCTAGAATCCATACTCTTATACCATTGAAGCTTTGAGCAAAGATCTTGAGTACACATGTAATCCATTGGATAAATCCAAAAATCAAGAAGGCCTCTTGGGTGCTCATCATTTGGTTTTCACTCTATTTTATGTCTTCTTTTATCTAATCTAAGTGTTGTATTTGAGTTTGTTTGTTGAATGTTTAGTTAAGATTTATTAATTAATCAATTTGAGCACATGGATCCTAACTTTAAATCCCTAGCCTATCCTTATCCAACTACCTAACCTCTAGATCTAACTCAACCCAACCCATTCACACATATTAACCTCTCTTAACTAATTTTCCCCTCCACTTATTCTCTCTCCTCCCATCACATCTTCCTAATTCTCCCACTTGCCTTCTATTCCAAGCATAATCACCCACTAAACATTTACACAATCTTAATCATGAGGATTAAGAAATCCTAACCCACTCTAAATTCAACCTCATGTTGTCAACTCGAATCCCAACCTCCATCCCACTTGTCAACCTTAAATACTCTTACACATCCCTTACACACTCAACCACATTCTTATATCTTTGTCCCCCATTCCCACTTCCCAAAATGGTCACATTCCTCCAAATTTAACATTTGGAGTATGAGACAAGATGTGCCTTTATGGCATATCTCATTAAACCCTAATCCCCTCTCAATCTCTCTCTTTGTGACACTTTTCACAAGGCTACGAGTTTGAAGAACACAATCCATGTGTTCTCCTTCAAATGCATCTTGGCCCTTCCTAAAATTTTCATCTCAACTGTCCATTTCACTTCCTCTTTTCCTATAAATTGAGCCCTCTTCCTTTCAAAAATCATCCACCATCTAGAGAAAAGTTATCATGCCCCTTTGAGATCCAAAAGCAAGACTCATAACATCCTAATACCAAAATCATCCTAGAATCCATACTCTTATACCATTGAAGCTTTGAGAAAAGATCTTGACCACATATCTAATCCATTGCACAAATCCAAATATCAAGAAGGCCTCTTGGGTGTTCATCATTTGGTTTTCACTCTCTTTTATCCCTTATCTATTCTAATCTAAGTGTTGTATTTGAGTTTTTTTGTTGAATGTTTACTTAATATTTATATTCCTAACAATACATTTTCATTGCATACATTTTGGCACGCTCGGTGGGACCCACTTCAAGGGTCATTCTTCTCATCTTCATCACATTTTCTTTGCAGAAATAATTAAAAGACTAATGTTTTGTGTTGTGTGAGTGTCTTTGCAAGGTGTTTTTTGGTTTTTTTAGGATGGAAGGTGGAAGTGCAGGTATTTGCGCCATCAATCTCACTAGCAAATTTGACACAACAATAAAAAAAAAGAACATAGAGAATCATGTGGATAGAAAGCATGATCACTACTTTGAATCGCTTCTTGCGAACTCGCAAACCTGGCCTTCTTTGTATTGACCTATTATGTTATCTATCTTTTTATTTTCTGATAGTCGACGGGATCGATAGTTGACCACATGAGAACAAACTTTGACCATGTGAGATTGTAGGCATAACTTTTGTAAGCGTTAAATATTTATTACCCATTTGTAAAAATCTCAAAATATGTTCTTTTGGAGGGATTTATGTTTGACCTTGTGGGGTTGAAGTTTGAGCAGGTGGGATCAACTCTCTAAGGTATATTTCTATCTGTCCTTTTTTACACATGCTACTTTTTTAGTTTTTTTGATAGACTTGCAGGATTGTGTGTATGAACCGCAAGATCACTTTTTCCAGAGTGTTGATTTTTTGTGTTGTGCAATCCAACAGGATTGTAGGAACAGGTCAGCAGGATCGTGGAATATATTTTTAATAACATAATTTACACACTTTATTTTGGTGCCCTAAAAAGAATAATGCATGTACACACATCATTTCAAATTTTGATTTTGGGCTCTAAAAAGAACAAAAGCTAAAATTGAACAAGAATTATCACATTTCATTTTGGTCCTCTAAGAATTGAACAAATCAAACCACACATTTCTTTTGGTGCACTAAAATTGAACAAGCAATCTCAAATTTCATTTTGGTGCTCTAAGAATTGAACAAACCAAACCACACATTTATTTTGGAGCACAAAAATTGAACAAGAAATCTCACACTTCAATTTAGGCTTAAAATTGAGTAAGAAAACTTTCACATTTTGTTTTGGTGCACTAAAATTGAACAAGAAATATCACACTTCAATTTGGTCTTAAGCTTGAACACAAACTTTCACATTTTGTTTTGGTGCATTAAAATTGAACAAGGAAAACAAAACATTTCATTTGGGCTTAAGAATTGAACAAAACAAATGTACATCTTTGGATTTGGTGCATTAAATTTACCCACTTGTGAGTTTTCTTATGTTCTAGATTACAAAGCATTTCCTAACTTGTTGGAAAATTGATCACATGTTTTGAGTCTTCAGTGCTCTTGCACAAAATTTGTTAGAGCATAACCTCAAATCATACACTATCATCTCCCATTGGCACTCATGGTCATTGGTACAAGATAAAAATGGTTGTTACCACTTGAATTTTATCTTTTTAGAGGGCCTACCATTTGAGGAAAAAATCTCATAGGAATGACCCAAGTGGGAACAATGAAAAAGTAGCCCTTCCAACCCACTATAATAAACTTACTTATTGAGATTAAAGTATCAGAGGGTGGGCGCATTGTTTCATAGGGCTATATGCCTCAATAATACTTGTGTGACTATGAAGGATGTATTCAAACATATGCCCTTACTAAACGTGCCTTAGAGTAGAAACTTACCCAATCTATCTTCGAAAGTATCATAATATTTGTACAAAGAAGGGGAAGAATGACTCTTGAAGACACCCACCATATGTAACCCCTTGAGCATTTGGAGGTAGATAGTATGACATTGGATGTCTCATTGCATAGAATGCCTTGACCATATTATTTTTAGCTCTCATAAAGTAAAAAATATGGGTTCCCTTTAGGGGGTGACACAACTATGTGAGATGAAGGGATATCAAGTTGTGGGAATAGGTTTTAATGACTAAGTCGATTCCTTAGGATAAAAAGTGCTAGAATTTTTTTCAATGTTCTAAGCCAAGTAAAAACACAAATGGGCTTGGGGAGGTCATCTTTCAAACATTCACAATAGTCTTTTTTAAAATTCCTTTTCAAAAGAGATAAAAAATGAGAGTCCAGACTTTGTATTCCCTCATGATTGCTTTTTCTCTTGAGGGATTTCTTTCTTACATCTTCAAAGAAGTCCAAAAATTTCATGTCCAAGATCAAGCCAAGGTATAATTAGTGTAGTCACTAACTATTTTGATAGATCCAAAACTTGTCAAGACCTTGTCACTATTGCTAAATTTTGGGCCATTCACACTTATAATTTTGAGGCTAAAGTTTGAACACATTTCCAACGTAGGGAAACATTAGAAAGTGAATCTCCCATTACCCTGTGTGTACAAAGAAAAAAATATATATGATCAAGAGACTAAGAAAGATTACCACATTGTAAAGTCAATCCAACAAGGAATCCAAGAGCATGAGAAGATTAACAAGCTCATATTCAACAAAAAAACTTCATGTTTCATGGGCAAATATCACTTGAACTACACCTTTGTCAGCATTGCAAGATATGATTAGTCAGTACACAATATACATATCCTTTTATTATTCTTCATCACAAAGCCTGCATTGCTACCATTGCATCTTAAGGTCACCTTTGGGCATTTGGTCATCCTATTAAGAAGCCTCGACCAATCCAACCTCATCCAACATCCCCCCATTTAGTGTCAAATCTTTTTGAGTTTCTTAGAACCTACATCCTAAATCAAACCCATCCTTATAGATCCACTCTTTGACTAAGCATTGTCTAGGTTAGCTCATCTTATCCTCATGACCTCATCACCTTGATCCAAAGGTTGGTTTGCATTGACAAAAATCCAATCTTCCAAAAGACCACAAGTCCATCTTAGGTTGATAAGTCATATCCACTTGAACTCACACTAAGAAAATAAACTCACCTATTTTTGACACCAAGTTATCTTCTAGGACTTTAGGACACCTCCACCATCCTTAAGTGCCTTTAGAATCATCCAATCATCAAGTCCTAAGTCTTTCATCATCATCACCATTTGTCTTTAGGCATTTAGGACCATTTTTCCTATCATCTCCTCTTGCATTATGCTCATCATATTCAAGTACCTTTCCTTAGTCTCATCATCCTAGTTCATACATTTCATGCCACTTAAAACATGATTAAAGAAGGTAAATGATATGGATCCTAACCTCACCACTAGTTTGTCTAACCCAACAATTGATCCCAACAATAATATGGTCTCTTTTTATCGGCAATAATAAGTACAAATCAAGAATATATGAGTTGACCCAGATGAAGTGATCACCACAGGTTCTATGGAAGCCTTCATGAACCACCCAAGACATGAAAATATGGTTAATGCAATTAGAGGAAAAAATTTAAATACTATCCTTTATAACTTCGCACAAGAAAGAACTCACATGCCACCAACGATTCCAAAATTTAGTCTTACACACCCATTAGTCCTTCCAAGTGGAATGTTTGACACATCCATTGAAGAGATTATTGACCCATGACTAAAGTATACCCAAGTTGGCTCATATATCGCCTAACTAATTCAACCAGCCACCTCCCATCCCATAGTGCATACGATGCAATAATCAACCCCTTTCTATACCATGGGGCCAACACCTCATCCCTTAGAAATAGTTCTCTCATAAGCACCACCTCCACCTCCAGTAACACAAGTCTCCACACAAGTGCCACCTCCACCTCCCGTATCTCAATATTCCTTCACTCAAGCTCCAAATCTTCCCCCTACATAATAAGGAGAAATGAAAGTGCAACCATTTTCCACTCAAAAAATCCCCACACAAGCACTGGTTCTACCTTCTACCCACCAAATCTATGCATAGGTCTCACTCGCACCTTTCATCTCCATAATGTAACCTCAACAACCATTCTACACAATAGGGATGCCTCCTATAGGACCCCTAAATTAACCACTACTACCATAATTCACTATAGTCATTACTACACTTCCAAATATCACCACCTCACAACCTGTTGTAATGTCAGGTTCCTCTTGGGGTCTCACTCAAGCATAAATGCACACCTTAGGAATCTAGATGTAGTGACACATCTCCAATCTGATTATCCCATAACTAGCCATTCAATTCACAACATAAACCAATCAAACTCAATACTCACCTACTATAGCTCCCACATTTATCAACTATTTGGCCATCTCTTCATCAATAGCATCTCAAACCTTACCTCTGCCCCATCAACCTAGTGAATCCACTTTCGTCAACTACCTTGCCCCACCTCCTAGAAATATAAAGACTCAAAATGCATACCCATCCTATGGTAAAATTGGTTCAAATTCAAATTACATAGGCCAAACTTATGGCCAACATGCATACCAACCCACGCAATAGCTACCCCATCTATACTAGAAATTACTATAAACCCAACATACTTACCCTGCCTAACAAAACCCTTCACAAAATCCATGTCAATATCATGCTCATCCACTACCTCAACACCCATTGCATCATGTTTATGTGGCTAGGAAATCCCCTTATCAAACTCCCCAATATCCTCCACAAAATCCCTCATATTCCCTAGACCCCTACCAAGCACATGGATCCAACATGTTGGGAGCACCCACTCCTCCACCTACCAACCCTGAATGGGAAGAAATGAAGAACACCCTTAAGGAGATGGAAGTAGGGACTAAAAATAAGACCTTCAAGTTTGAGGAGGTTTTTTCTTATCCATCTGATCTCTCTATCACAAAAATTCCCTTCTCCAAGTACTTCAAAACTTCCAAATTTGACAAATAAAGGGGGAGGCGTGATCTAGTCAATCATGTTAAGGATTTTTACTTGTCTTGTCAAGAGGTTGCATACAGTGATAAATTTCTCATGCACCTTTTTCCAAAAATCTTAGGGGGAATCTCTCTTGAGTGGTTGTACACAATACCTTATGGATTAGTATCAACCTTTGTAGAGTTATCTGAAAATCTCTTATCCTAGTATGCACATAACATTGAGAATGAACTATATCTCTTGGATCTCTACAATTCAACATAGAAGGAAGGTGATAACTTGGCCGACTATCTTAAACCCCTAGAGAAACATTTGATGAAGATATTCATTGACAACCTACATCCTAAGTTATCTCAATTTATGTGCATGAATTGCATCTAAACCTACAAGGATATCAAGGTAAAAGGAATATATATTGAGAAAGTCATGTTAGATGATGGTACTATCAAGCATTACAAAGAAACCCATCATGATAGGTCCAATAATGACCATCCTCATTATTGGAACAAGAATATTGTCACTAATGGGGCCACTAATACCAAACACATCCAAGTTTTTATGGCTGGTCTTAAACCATCCACACCAACATACCAACAACCCACACGAATTTACCAACTACTCGGGATAGTTTATCAATTGACCATACAAAAGTATCCATTACTAGCAAACCAAACCAATGACATATCAGTTACACAAGGACAACCCAAGCCACACATCCAAAACAATCGAAAGAACACATTCACTCCTCTTAGTTTACCATTAGATGTAATCTTCCATATAATGGCCAATGCTAATTTAATCATGTACCCTAAGACCTAACCATTTAATGAATCAACTCTGAAACCTCATGGTACAAGGACAATGAGTATTGTGACTATCATCATGTTAAGGGACATTCCACTGTGAAGTGCATGAAACTCAAACATTACATTAAAGATCTCATAGACAAGAAGGCGATCATAGTAGATGCACCTACTTAGGCCTCGCCCATAATAAACCTACAAATATACCAAAAAATGTTCCCTTGACACAACACTGGCAAAGGCTTGGCTAATGAAAACCCACCAGTCCAAAATCAAGGAAAGGGTAAACAAGGTGCCCACGGTGATGGACAAGATTACACCACTAATTATATCAATTATGATAAAATTTCTGGTTGCATCACCCAAGTGTAACCCATGGTTAATGTCATCCATGTCAAAGGTGCAAATAATCAATGTGAAGTAACTATGCATCAAGGTAAGATATGATCTGTTATTGGTGCCACTACTGCTTCCTCCTCTAGTGACAATACAACCTATTGGAACACCTTAGGAATACCCTACACAAATTTCCATCATGGAGCTCCTTCATACCTTGCATGTCCATCAAAAGATCCTAAACAAGGCCTTACAAGAATCATGTGTTGCCAATGACATGGACCCAACACAATTCCAAGCCCATGTTAGCCACTTATCAACATCTTGTACCCTATAATTAAAACCTTCTGACATGTCTTCCATTGAACTATATCACAACCTCTTGCTTCGTATCACCATCATGGTTAATGTTTTTTCTCTCAAATGGGTCATGATAGATAATGGTTTGGCCCTCAATCTATGCACTCTAAATTTTATAAATTGATTGGCGTACAATGAAGCAGACATGTCACATGAGGTCATCACCATCAAAGCCTATGACAAGCTGGAACATACCTCTGAAGGTACCATCTCTTTTCCCATCAAGTTGGGACCAACAATACAAGATACTATATACCATTTTGGTGATCTTGAACTTCCATACAATATTATCCTTGGTCATCCTTGCATCCATTCCATGCAGGTTGTTCCCTCCACATTCCACTAGTACATCAAATTCCAAGACAATCACTAGTACATTTGACCTAGTTTTTCTACCAAAAATTTTGACCATCAAATAAAAAGGTTTAGTTTGGTCAGATTATAGAAGGAAAACTTTTGTTTTTTTTTAATCCATGCCCGTGTTGGTCGAAAGTTCAATGAATACCGTGTAGGTCAAAATTTCAACCAACATGGGCATAACTTAAAAAAAAAAGATTTCAAACCTCATTTCATTATTAGATAAGATTGTAGCACATGTGAAGGAGGACTACCTACAAGGGTTTCCTATGACCGGTAGAGAGGAATAGCTAGAAGGAACCTTGCAAAGGTTGGTTGTAATAGATTTAAGAAATATTGCAAAACAAAATTGAAGAAAACTATATTTTAATTTTTTTTTACTGGTGTTTGAATTTTCCTGTACCTGTGTGGATTAGAATGACTGATTGAACACCATAGGAAGATTTTTGGTCCTCATATCTTCCTTTTGTAACAAGTCTGAGATTCATTGGTTGAGAAATCTAGAAGAAATCGACTGACAGTCAATTTCAAGTAGGTTTGGGTGTAGAACTAGGGCTGTCGACTTTCATGGCCCATATCTATCATTTCAACCTTGGAAAAATTTTGATTCTAGGCTTGAACAAGAGGTATGTGAATCTAGTTTCAACTAAATGTGGTCTTTGATTGGATGGTTTTGTTTGTAGAGGGTTCTTGTTGAAAACCTAACCAAGAATCCTTATGTGACTGGCAGAGAGGAATAGCTAGAAGGAACCCGGCCCTGTAACTTTTATTTGGATTTAAATTAGAACCTAAAATCATGGATTTAGGCTTGAATTACTCACCACTAAAAGAATCCATCATTGGTTTGGAAAAGAACAAAGCCTAAGATGCACCTACTGTACAAAACTGAGTATCAGGCCTCTTGGCTTTTGGAGGAGTTTTATGAATATTGGGAGTTTGAATAGGACCCAAGACTTCTGCCTTTGAGGGATACTCTATCCAAGAATTTAAATTAATTCAAGGTGACTATCTTAATGAGCCCTTTGGGATGTTTAAACACAAAGGCCCAAACCATGCCAGAATTGACTGGTGACCAGTCCTGTCACAGGGGATAGTTTTGATTGCATTTTAAGATTTCACTTTACACATCCCATTAGAAAAAAAGATAAGAGATACTAATCCATCTATTCTACCCTCTATTAGAAAATATCCCATGGTAATGAATGAAGAATCTAGGTTCCGTACAAAAACTCAAACTACTAAAACAAATATCTTGCTAATATTTTATTTAGAACATCTACCTCTTTCAAATTCATGAATAAGAATAGATAGAGATTTTTTCTTTGGACTGTATTACAAAAATTATGAAAGGAACATGATAACAATTATTTGTTTCTATTGTTAGTTTCAGCTGTTACAGAGTTTCTTCTAACTAATAGCCCTATGGCTACTAGGCTGATTATGAACAAAGTGCTGATGGAGAGGAGATTTGATAGGAGTTCCTCTTTTCTCATGCACTGATTCTTTTGGGTTCCATAGACAATTATTCATTCATCAAGTGTTCCATATGAATGTTTTCTAGAAGAAGTGTGCCATATGACTGTTTGTTAGAAGAAGTGTGCCATATGACTGTTTGTTAGAAGATACTTCATAACAGGTGAAAATCAGATTCTTCTTTCCCTAAATAGAGAAAGAGGTATGTTTCCAAGATTGATGCTTGGTCCACCCCAAAACCTACAGTAGTATCTTATGATACCTTATGGCTCATTTCTCAAAGTAGTGTGAATGTAAGGAAGTTTTTGAAATAGAAAGGAAGCTCTATAATTCTGGTTTGAAGACATATTCGAGCATTTTTATGTGATAGTGCCTTTAGATGGATTGAATACTTCTAAATAGCATTAGATCTATGTTAGTAGGTTAGATTCAAGACTTTTTCATTCTTTGCGCAAGTACTGTAGAGGTAGATTAGTGGCATTAATAAATTGTTTAGTAACAAGGGAGTCTACTATCTAGTTTAGAGTAGTTTGAATTTCTATAGCTCCCCCATGAAATCTAACCATAGGAACTTCCTAAAGGTGGATGAATGTTTTAGGGGAGCCAATGTAAAGTAGGTATGTGAAGGTAGGAGTCCTGAAGAGTCGAGCTTCAAATTGTGTTTCTTTATATTAGAGATTACTTATTGTGTTTCTTTATATTAGAGATTACTCACTGTGTTTTTTTATATTAGAGATTACTTATTGTGATCCTTTGTGCTTGTTTTCATGTATTCATGATGAAAATATAAACCTTGTTAACTTTCAAAACATGAAAACATCAAACCTATTCTTTGAGGGCTCAATGCCAAAGATGCCTTTTATGTTGTGTTTAATGACAATGCTTATCATTTGTTATTTTAGTTTTCCTTATTTTGAAACATTGCATTTGTTTACTTCATGATATTGTAAAATACTATTTTGATCACTACAGCTATGTATTGAAGCACCTTGCTATCCTATGTTGTGGAATGCTTTAATACATTGATGACTATTTAGAAAGTATTTGGTGGCACTAAAATACAAATCATTTGTGTCACTGTCTCTTTTCTCTATGATTGATTATAAATACCATGGTGTTTTATGACACTTTCATTAATTGTATCATGGTTGTGCTCTACTACTGTACTTAACCTTTAACATATCTCCAATGATTACAATGACTTGCACATGCTTGTACCTTGTGGTTGTTCCATCTTCTTATTGATATTGGTGCTGATTTAAGGCATGATATGTCAATGTCTTCTTATTGTATTTATTCTATTAGGACTTCAAACTGAGTGACATTTCCTTTTCACATGAGCATAGAATTCAAAATTGCCTCTATAGATGAAATTGTGCATTAATAGTAGATAGATGTGTTTTTCCCTATGATCTCATGATAATGGCCATATTCAATAACTCTATAACATTATGGTTGTTCCTTTTAAGAGAGATGGTTGTTCCATTGTTCTAAAAACTACACTTTGTTGTCCTTTTGACATGATAGCATTATATGTCAGAAAATTTGAGGTTCTCTTACCTTTTGTATGTCATGGCTTCACTTCTATGTAGCTAAATCTCACTCTGAAAATGATCTTCTTTTAGGAAACAATGAAAATCCTCTATGGGTTCATACTTATTGTGACTTCCCATGGTGCACTATCATTGCTTGTACACTGTATTTTTCCAATTCATTTAAATTGTCACTATCTTTGAAAATTAATGCCATATGTTTCTTACATTTGATTCAATTTCCATATTAATTACTCTCTTCAGTTGTATTAGGAATTTTTTCCTTAAGCATGTGTGATGCAAACCTATAACATCTCTTTTATCCTCTAGTTTTTTTTGTTCATTTATAGTGCACTTTTGATGGCTTCTCTATATGTAATCATGATGCTCTATTTCTTGGCAGTTGTGACTCTTAATGATTAAACCATCTCTTGATCATGTTATTGCACTTGATTAATAAATGCTTTCAAAATATAAGAATTGTTTAACATTAGATATAGAAGTACAAAAGATGAGGCCCCAATCTACGTACATCATCAGAGAGCTTCATATTCTTTGTATGGATGCAAAGAACTTCCAACCTACCTACTTCATCCAGAACCCTAATATCAATCTCCTTGTCGAACCTTCCAAACCTTCTGAGTGCTAGATCAATACTATTTGGCCAGTTAGTTTCTCCCATAACAATAACATTTCTCAAATTTCTGAAAACTTCACTAGCTATCCAACAATAACTACACATGTCCTTGGGATGTCACCATACATGAAACAAACATAACTAGGTGGTCACGTTAGGGGTTGGTTGAAGTTATCTACCTCCCAAATTGCAACATGAAGAATGAAAAAGGGTGGCATGAGCCTCCTTTGTTGAAAACACAGCCTTGGTCAAAACGTGACCTCCATAATGAAACACAATCCCTTAAAAACAAATCACTGCTATTATTTAATAGTTCGCAGCCTTCAAATAACATAGTCCACCATTAAAGGAGATAATTCAGCCTCCTTATGATGCTTGATTAATGAAGAATTTTGAAATTCCAGCCTTGATAATTTGCTACTTGATGTAATTGCTTGAACTTTACATTCTTGATTTACTTCAGCATCAAGAATCTGAAAATCGATACTATGGAATTTGGATGATATACTTGAGTGCGACTTTAATTCATTCAAATTAGTTCTATTTGTCATCAAATGGTACAGGCTACGATTGAATCAAAATGATCCTGATAGGACTGTTATTGAACATGATAGTGGATTTACAATGATTAAGACAAGGTCATTTGAGCCAGTTGGAGATGAGCCCTATGTTCTTCCAAGCCAATGTGAGCCAGTGTTTTACTTTGTCATTGCACATAAACTGGGTTGGTGATTTTTTGTTAGACATGATCCAAGAGGAAGGCCGGTAAAGTATAATGTGATGGAAGAATAAGATACTGAAGAATCAGAAGATGAAGTAAATGATGATCATAGATGACTATTACACAATGAAGAAGAAGAAGAAGAAGAAAATGATGATGATTTTGGTGATGCTGATGATGATGGTGATGATGGTGACGATCATGATCATGGTGATGAAGATGGTGTTGATCAAGGTGATGATGGTCATGATGATGATGATGATGATGATGATGATGATGATGATAGTGATGATGATGGTGATGATGATGGTGATGATGATGATGATGATGATAGTCATGATGATGACATGGATGAGGAGGATGATATCAATAACATGATCAATGAAATATATGTCAAGGTATGATCGATGTCACGTATGAGGTATTATTTTATTCATAGAAATTTAAATTAAGTTATTATGTGTTGAACTCTATAGTCATGGAGTATATTTTGCATCATGTAAATTTTGTCTTTTATGTAATTTGTAGCTTACATATCATGTCATTTTTGGCTAACTTAAGATAAATGATTTACATATGCAAGAAATTTAACACCTTTGACATGGATCAAAAGGTATAATTTATTATTTGGTTTCCTTCTCTTTAGTCAACAAAATATATAGATCCTACTATGTCTCTCATTTGATGGATTGTAGGTATCACCAAATAGGTATTTGTCTGATCTATCTTCCTTAAGTGAGGAAAATACGGGAATAGAAGAATTTGTCTGATCTATCTCACTTTTGTCTTCTATCACACTTAAGGAAGATAGATCAGCAAGGAAAAATTGCATTCATTTATCAAATTAGTGTAATTCTACAAATTATGTAGAAACAAATGTCATATTATTATGTTCTTTTCTTTATGGCTTTAGAGTTATTTTGATAGAATTTTATTGATATTGATGTCACAACTTGATACTTAATGATAGGGAAAAGAAAAAAGGGCAGTGGATCAATTGTGATATGAAGTTGAGGTGGCATTTATAGATGAAATGACATCTAACTCTAACCATGTATTCATGGCTACTCAAATAAAAACTAAATATAGTAAATAAATTCTTAACCTTATAATGGAAGCAAACAAAATTGAGGAGACAGAGGAACTCAAAGAAGAATTGATACGTAGAGTCAATTGTATTAATGTAAGCAGTAATTAATCTTAAGAAATAATTAAAGTTCAATAGATGTTTATATTTTATACTATCTTATGGATCATGATCTAAAATATGATGTGTTCTTCTTACAGGATTTTTTGACACCTATGAATTGTGGTCAATATGGTAAGGGTTGTAGCGCCGCACAGCCTTCATGTAAATAATCCTTAAACCTTTAACCATTCATTTAACCTTTGTATGCATTATTGACTCAACTTAGTACCCCATTTAATCTTTATCCATTGTAGATGCCTCCTTTGATCAACATTCCGCTATCAATGACTGCATTGTCCACAACAAGGTGCTTGCAGACATCTTCGTATGTACCAGCTACAACTGGTAAAACCTTATTTTTCTATATTTTGTTATGTGATAATCATGCATTGATTATTTTTCTTGTGTGAATTTTATGCACTGCATGGACCTATTTTATGCACTAATAGATACACCTACACCTGGTACAAGAATAGATTAGACCAGTACTAGTGAAGATCAACCATTTCCTGGATTAGCCCGTGTTACTAGTACTAGTTCATTTGCGGGGATATTGTTGTTGAAAAAGAACAACATGTTTCCGTTAAAAGTACCAAAGCTTCCAGGTGCTTTAAAATTGTTATTATTTACAGTATAATTGTAGTTTACTTATACATAACTCATTTTGGACTAATAATCCCATGATATTTTTGTAGGAAATGATGTTTTTTTATGATCATCTTTTTGAAATGACATTAAAGTTATTTGGGCCCACCATATGTAAAAGGTACATAGCTTCATAATATTGGTACAATATTTTTCTTATCTTCCATTTATTGTACTATATTAAAGTTATGATATCTAACAATTTTATTTTTTCAAAAAAGGTGGAATGAACTGGATGTTGACTTAAAAAATCAGCTCATTAAATCTTTAGAGGACCTCTTTGGAAATAAAACTTTTGATAGTGTCATGATTCTTAAAAAAGCATCCAAACATATAAAGACTATGAAGGACCAAAATAGAAGGGCTCTAAAGGATAATCCAAAGTATGAGTGTCCTCTTATGATTCCACCGATGGAGTGGAATGAAATAATGGAAGATGCAAAAGAGAAAAGGCTAAAGGGTAGTGGAATTCAACCAAAAGATGGCAAAATAAGGTATGTCATGATAGTATTAAGTAGAATGTAATCATGCACTAATTAGTGATCTTTGTAAATATATAATCTAACATGTTTCAAACTTTTCATAGACTGCAAGACACATCAAATGCCACACAAGTGAGATTAACAAAGGTTGGCCAACACAAACTTGGCTCTTGTGGCTATATGAAACTTCACTCTTGACTTGTAAGTAACATTATTGGAATTTCATATCAAATTTTTATATATAAGGTTGCAAACAATTTTGTTTAATCAAATCATACATGTAAAAGTGACGATATTAAATAAAAAATACAAGGCACAAAATTCAATGTAGAGCCCACGGATGAAGACAAAAGAATAGCCTTGAAGGAAGGCTATAAAGTCATGGTTGCACGCCTACACCAAGAATCTGAAAGCCATAACGAAGAATTTTTTGCACAAGATGAGACATAGGTAAATTGGTCAAATTAAAAGTAAATCAAATTGAATAGTTAATTTCAAACATAAATTGACTATTTCATGATAACAATGCGCATGACATTTCACTACAGCCTTCAAATCCTATCACAGAACCTGGGTGTGATGAAGGCCATGATGTGCATCACAGTGGTGGAGGTATTAATTTTCTATTAGAAATAAATTACATAATTATTAATAGAATTTAATATCTTTAATTGCAATTGGCCGTGTAACCTTTTTTTGAATATTTTAGAGCATGTTGAGCATGTTGAGGTGGCGGAAGATCAAAATGTTATTGTACATGATGATGTGGCATTGTCAGGTAAAGAAAAATACATGTTATGTTCTACTGGTTAATAAAATACATGTAACAGTAAACAAAAGTATGCGAATTTAACCCATTTACTTTTTATTGCAGCAGACCCCCCTTTAGTGCACCAGCCTTGTGCTCCTCGAGACATGAGGAAGCATCATAATTTGAGATCAAAACCACAAGAGGAGGAAGATAATATTGATGCTCCTCTTAGCCTTTACCTAATTAAGAAATCTAAGAAAAACCCCAAAAAGAAATGATTTCTTAAAAATGCTCTTTGATAAAACTTGTTTGATTAACTTTGTTGGATAATGAAAGAACATTGTTTTAAGTAATTATCTATGAATATTGTGTATTAATATTAAATTTTATGTCATGTTAATGAATATTGTTATGTGTTAATGAATTCTTGATTAGTGTTGCATATTAATGAATGTCATATCATATTGATGAATGTTATAGTTCATAAATGGATGAATGAAGTGTGTAATTAGATGCTAGAGGGGAATTTAGATTGATGTTAGGGGGAGGGGGGGGGGGGGGGGGTGAGGCCAGATGAGCTTCCACCTTCACATGGTTGGCCTTGTTAAGTATAGAATATTAAATTGTTCTTGAAACCAAGTGAAGCTCAAACTAACATACCTTCATTATTTAATCAATTTCATTCATTGTAGGTTTTTTCTCATAAGTGCATTTTGAATGTGTCATTGTTAGGCAACTATCAAATAAAAAACTAGAAGGGCCAATAGTCAACTTCTCATTGTCATTGTCTGGCATGATTTGGCTTCATTTTTTGTAAGTATTCTAGTATTGAATGCATGAACCTCTCTTGGCCTAATGTGGATTATTTCATTGGTTTGTGTTTTTGAGTAGTTAAATAAGTTCCTATCTTCTATTCTTAATTTGTTCAAACTGCAGGAGGGCCTAACAGATATACTCAACATAGAATTGACTACTAGTCTGGGCAATTGAACACACCAATTCTTTGGATTGAGAGAACAAGTTGGGTAATGTTGTTTCTAGAGACCTATGTAATTTTCATCAGTAGCCTCTTTTCTTTAATAGGTTATTTTTATATATATGTAGTGTCCATGTTTTTTTTTAATACAAATTATTTTTGTGTATATGCTAGTGCTATGGAACCTAAATAAACAATTATAAATGTAATAGATAATGTCTTCAATGATGGAATTGATGTACCACATGTAAACCAAAATCCATGCTTAATGCCATTTTGTGCAGTTCCTAAGTGTCTGACTCAAGCTAGAATGCAAAACAATTGATGCATATAAAGTGTCTTTACTAAAATTTTAATCTAGTGCAATGAATTTCATTTCATTGTTAATAGATTATATATGTAGTCATGAGATTTTAGATATGTGATTTTTACTTGTTCTTATTTTCAAAAAAATGAGTTTGTCTATTAGCATATCATATTTTCTATTTTGGTTGGAATTTTTTGTTTTAAGTTCCTAATGTTTATGACAATTCACTTTGGTCTAAAAACTAACAAATTTCTCATGAGAAATACCAAAATGAAACACATTGATTGTCTGTCCACTCCACATACCCACTTGTCATTGCCCTCTAAAAAATTGACTTAGATTAGCCATATGCTACCTCACCTATTTGAGGTAAGCCATACTTAGTTGAACTAGACTTTCTTTGTTGTAGAATTGATTTAGTATAGAATATTTTCCAGCAGGATTTTTTTTTTTAAAGCAAGGTTTTCGTAGCATTATCTACCACTTGAGAAAAAGTTTCCATAGCTAAATTTCATTGCCACAAAGTTAATATTTCTCTAAAGACTTACAAGTTAGTAAGTCATCGGCTAAAGGGCTGATAAACTAAATAAAGTTTCAAACATATGAATAGATAAAACTCATACAAGCAAAAGCCGGAGCCAAATTGAATAGCATTGGCTATTTGTCAGCGGAAGGTCCCTACTAGAATAGACATATTTTTCACTTCATTAAGATGACAATTGTGTACTAAGTTTCCTAACTATATAAGTCATCATCATCCTTATTATCTACTGTAGAAAATACATCTAGAGCACCAGTAGAAGCACTAGCAGGTCTATTTGGAAATCCAAATTTAGAACCAAAGCCTCGAGATTGCTATAGTGTTTGTGCAAAGGCTTGATACTTCCAAATATCAGCATCACTGACACTTCTTCGGGCATATTTCATTGACTCCTCAAAATGAGTAGCCTTTATTTTAGCTACCTCATCACTATCATCCTCATCCATTGCCTCGGGGTTCTCACTTCTTTTTCTTTCACGTTCAATATCTTGTAAAAGTGCAAAGGAAAGAGAACATGAAAAATTGAAATAATAAGATACAAGTTGAGGAAAATTAGATCAAAAAATGTAAAATTCTAACACTCCAATTTAAAAAAAACCATTAAGAAATTCATAACCAAATCTAGTTTGCAAAAGCTGCCACAATTGAAACTCACCTTCTCAATATTTTCTCTAATAGCATACTTGCAAGCCCACTGAAAAATCTCTTTAATATTAGCTCCACTGAATCATTGGGCATAATGGGCCAGTGCCATCAGGTCCACATCCTTTGAGACAGGTGATTTTCTCAAGCAAGAACTAAAAATTTGATAACATGAGGACTCATCAGGTAAGGTAATATAAATCAACTGGTCAAGTCGGCCAGGCCTTAGCAATGCAAGTTCGATGATATCGGTTCTATTTGTAGCACCAATAATGAAAACTATTTTCTTGGCTGTTATACCATCCATCTCCATCAAAAACTAGTTTCTTGGCTGTCATACCATCCATCTCTCAAATAGTTCAAACAAAATGAAAAAACCCACAATTTCATACAGAGCAAAGGAGATGGATTGTTAGAGCCCAAAGCAGTTTGGAAAATAGAACAAGTAGGGACCCGCTGGCAACAACTAGCAAAATGAGTGTGGACACTTGAAGATAAATATCTAGACTAATCACCTATCAAGATGTTGTTGGTGATTAGTCTGGATATTTAACTTCATTTGTTTTTTTTAAACATTGCATATTTAGTTAAAATTTTGACTAGCCATAGTCCATGTTTCAACTAATCTACGTCAAAACTCTACCCTAGTTTTGTCTAAACATCAACCATTCTATGTCGAAATGTGGTGTCATGGGTTTGGCATCCTGGTTGGAGTGGCCAAATATTTTGACCAATATTGGTCCAAATTATGACATAATTTTACCGAAATATGACTGTCATGATTTTCACATCTTGGTCAGACGAGCCAAGTATTTTGACCAACTGTGGTCAAATTTTTTATGAATATATCACCACTTGCTAATGTTTTTTTCAACCAAATTTGGCATATAAAATTTGATGGTCAGAATGATATGTCAAAAATTTAATGAGAAAAATAGCGACCAACGAGTTGGTCAAGTATTTGACCCATTTGGGTAGAAACTTCAACCAATCGACTGTCGAAAATAGGTGCAAATTGTACTAGTGAATGGAATTGAAATCACCATTCATATGAATCCCCACCCTTTCACATACTATCATGTGTTAGAAGATGCATTCCAAAATTCCACTCATTGTCAAGGAATTCACATTGGTACTTCTTTCACCATTTCCTACAAAACCCATTCAGATCTAGAAACCATTCTCGCAACCACCCTCTCTATTGTCAAGATCAACAACAAGGGTTGTGGGAAATATATCTTATCAGATGCTTTTGTAGTTGGATCCCTACCATTGGACCCATACACTCAGGGATGTCTATCCCATCAAGATTGATCAGAACAAAAAGATCCACAACCTAAACAAATAGGTTCATCCACATTCCTCTCCAACAACATTATAAACAACCAATAAATAGAACCTGACATAAAAAATGGTTATAATGAGATGCTCCACCTCCTAATGACAAAATCCTTAGTTAATTTAAAGATAAATACCCCAAATCACACAGATTGGCCACTAAACAATGTAATTACCAAGGAGGTGGTTTAGGCCATGAAAAAGGTAGCATGAAGGCTGCACTCCAACCCTCACTTTGACCAAGGAATTAGGGGCTTGGATTTGGCCTAGACACAAATCAGGGCACCAAAAAAACTAGCTACACCAATCATAATACCCTAGGTGAAATTTTTGAGGTCAAAGACATCCCTGAAGAGGAAATTAAGAGATCCTATGATGATATATCTGATGAAGAAACTTTCCTAGACAATTCTATCCTTCGCCAACTCTCCATAAACATCATTGACCTTCAACTCATCCACCTAGAACTCATAGACTAGGATCAACCAAGCATTGCACATATTAATGAGTTCCAAAGTGAGGATACATTCCTAAGATTTGTGGGACCAACCAAACAACAACAAGACTAGGGACATGGCTCTATTGGCATAAATAATGCAGTAACTAATGCAGAGATAATTTGAGAATGTTATGGTATGATTTTGATGCACATCTGATGATAGGTTGATCATTTATGATGTTTTTATTGATGAGAATGTTATGGTATGATTTGATGTATATTTGATGATAGGTTGATCAGTTATGATGTCTTCATTGATATTAACTTATAATTTGTTGGTTAACAATGTGCTTGATATGTTGATGTATGTTTAAAAGGTTGGATCCAGAGATGTGTTAAGAGTTGGAATGTGTGATCAAAATAGAAGACTAAGTGATTTTTGTAGATGTTATGGCTATGACCCCATAGGTTTATCATATGTATGTTGTGACTTACAATTTATTGAAGGTTGACAATTCAACAGGAAGAATAGGATAAAGCCAAGGAGGAATGATTTGATGATTGTGTCAAGTAGGTTTGGATTCAGGTGTTGCGATCTAGGATATTTTATATTGACTATGTTATGGGGTTTATGTTGTGACCACATCATGATTGGTGACCAGAAGACAATGTTTCAATGGATGAAAGATCACTCAGTGAAAATTAATTGAAGTTCTTAAAAAAATCCATCAAATCCTCAACCAACAATGTTGTTGTTAGAAATAGTCCCAAGAGATAACTAAGAGGGGGGGGGGGTGAATCAGTTATCTACAAGTTTCAATTCTTTATCTAATTAAGTATACATAAACATAAAGCATAAACACAATGAAAGAACACTTGAACACAACACCAATATTTTGGTTACAAGGAAAGCCAAATAGGTCAAAACCCTAGTGGGAATTGACACCCACTAGTAATCTGCACTAGTGTTTTATGATCCTTATTAGAAGGTCATTAACCCTATTAAGAGTTTCTTTACAATATATTTAGTATAGTGACTTGGTCAAGGGTCAGACCCTGTTAGGAGTCTTTTACAATTAACCCTGTTAGGGGTGAGGACGCACTGTCTGAGAGCACACTGCTCAAAGGGGTGAAGGCCACAACCTTTTGAATAACAAATACACACTATATCTAGATCTTGGTGAACTACACTTTGAATTTCTATCTAGATCAGTTCCAATGTATAGAAAAACCACTTTACTTGGTCACATAGACCTTCTACTGATGGCTCAACACTTTGCACACTCTACTATGCTCTCCACATTAAACTCTGAACCATGCTTAGCAATAAAAAATGACTGCCTATAAATATCTTTCCTCTAAATGATATAATCAAGTTAGCATATTAGAACCACCTTGAAATCATATTAGAGAAACCATAACATACTCCAATAATAATTTTGTTGGCTCTACTAAGCACGCAACACATTCTAGGACCTGTCCAATATTGTAGATGCATGCTACACACTATCGGCTCTACCAAAGTAACTAAAAATTTCTCCTCAAGATGAATTACATCATGCACTCTTAACCAAACATTACTAACTCTTTGAATCCAAGCATTAATCCAAGGGCGCATATCAAAATCATAAGAATTTGCAAATAGAAAATATTGAACCAAGATCAAGAGGTTGAAGAAAAGCACAAGAGAGAGAGAAAATATGAATGCAAGGATGGATTGAATAGATCCAATGAATGTAATGATTACATAATAGGCCTCCTTATATAGGAAAGGTGATATGAGAGAATGATAAGGAGTTGATAAGCTATCACCTATGCTAGGTGTAATCACATGTCCACCAAATGTGGATCATCCTCCAATATGCAATAAAGTATGTGCATTGGATTAGGATGATAATGTGATAAGAGCATGAAAGGTGGATCTCACACACAACAAGGTATGTGAAGACAACTATCACACCAAAAGTGGAATTTCTCCTACACCATGTGCTTAATAGATGTGCACACTCCTAGGTGTCTCAATCACAACTTACTATGCAATGCATTAACCTAAGTAAGATTAAGTAAAGTGTAATTAGGAATAATTAATTACACCAACAAAAATAATAGGTGCAACTCCTAAACTAATATAATCTTTAATGGCTCTTCTAAATAAACATAGGAAATTGCTACTGGTGAATAGCGACTACATAACTTCACTTCTATTAATCACTAGACTTTGCATCCATGAATGTTACATCACTAACATGTCTCCATCACATATCCAAATGTGCAAGGCTCCATGATAATTGTACAGAAAATCATTCATAGAACACTGCCTATAACTCTGTCAGGAACACTGCTCACACAAGCTACTATATAACTGTCAATACTAACATTTAACCTCTGTGTCCATGATATCAAGATAATAACATGTCCCTATTGTATATACTAGAAGCTTACTATATGAGTCTTCCATGCATGCTACTTACCATATGTTGTCATCAATGACAAACATACAGTCAGCATTGGCTTGCTGGGAAATCTCCAACAATCTCCCCCTTTGGCATTGATGGCAACATATGGTATGAAAAACACCACCAACCCAAATGAAAATTTATTTAATAACATTCTCCATTTCCTCTTCAAAACTCACCCAAGGATGAATCCTCCTTCTGCTGCAATATTCTTCAACATTCTCCATTTCCTCAATTGAACTACTTCCATAACTGATTACTACTCCCCCTTAGTATATTACTCCTTTTACTTCTATTTTTCATGACTATATATTACTCCCCTTTTGACATCAATGGAAAAGGGTGCCAAATAATTTTAAGCACTGGTACTACTCCTGAGATAGAGTAGTCAACCATCCATCAGTCCCTGAGGACTGATGCTCTTTCTTCTAAGTAGAATCAGGGAATGAAATTACTCCCAACTTCTCCCTGAGATACTCAAAAGTATCCTTAGGCAAGGGCTTTCTAAATATGTCTACTAGCTGATCTTTAGTACTCACATAGTCTAACTTAACTTCTTTTTTGACTACTTTCTCTCTTAGGAAGTGATACTTGATCTCAATGTGTTTTGTCTTTGCATGCATCACAGGGTTCTTTGACATATTGATAGTGCTAGTGTTATCACAATGTATAACAATAGGATAGTCAATTTGAATTCCAAAATCCTTTATCATTTTATTGATCTAAATAATTGTAGAATAATTCAGGGCTGCTACAACATACTTTGCTTCTGCAGTTGACTGAGAGATGCAATTTTGCTTCTTGCTTGTCCAAGTCACAAGTCTGTCAACGCATCCTACCCAATCTGCATCAGTATATACATGAAGCTCAACATTTTCTGAATTGGGATACCATAGACCATAATCTATAGTTCCTTGCAAGTATCTAAATATTATTTTTACTACCATGAGGTGACTTTGTTTAGGCTCTGCTGCAAATCTTCCAACTATGCCAACTGCATTGGAAATATTAGGTCTAGTTTGAGTAAGATAAATGAGTTTTCCAATCATAGACTTGTACAATGTTATATTTACTACTGGTGAGTCATCTTTTTTTGTAAGCTTGCATCCAATTATCATAGGTGTCCCTACTGGCTTGCAATCATCCATCTTGAATTTTTTAATATCTCTTTCACATACTTAGATTGATTAATGAAAATACCTTTCTCTGTCTGCTACACATTCAATCCCAAAAAGTATTTGATAGGTCCAATCATGCTTATCTCAAATTCACTCTGCATCTCTTTAGCAAATTCAGCACAAAGTTTGTCATTACCTCCAAAGATAATGTCATCAAAAAATATAGCTACAAGTAGTAAACCTTCAGATGTCTCTCTTATGAATAGATTACAATATGCTACTCCTTTCTTGAATCCAATCTTTGTTAGATATCCATCTAGTCTCTCATACCAAGCTCTAGGGTCTTGCTTAAGTCCAGAAAGGGCCTTTTTCAATCTACATACCATGTTAGGTTTGTCTAATAAGGTGAATCCTTCTGGTTGCTCAATGTATACTTCTTTTAATTCTCCATTCAAGAATACTGACTTGACATCCATCTGATAGACTTTGAAGTTTTTGACTGTTGCATAAGCTAGAAACAACTTAATAGCTTCTAATTTTCTCACAGGTGCAAATGTGTATGAATAATCAATGCCTTCTCTCTATGCATATCCCTTACATACTAACCTTTCTTTATTTCTTACTACTATACCATCTTCATTCATCTTGTTTTTGAATATCTATTTTGTTCCAATCACATTCTTATCACTTGGTCTTGGGACTAGTTCCCAAGTATCATTCTTGATAATCTGATCTAGTTCCTCTTTCATAGCATCATGTCAATCTGAATCATTACATGCATCTTCAACAATTGTCTCACTAGTGGAAGGTCTAGTTTCTTCTTCAATCATAGGTGAGTAATCATGATATCTTTCTTGAACCATAAACTTTTCATCAATCTTAACATGAGCAATTTCAATGATTTTCTTCAATCTCAAGTTAAAACATCTATAAGCTTTACTTTTAGTAGAGTAACCAAGAAAATACCTTTATCACTTCTTGCATCAAACTTGCCTACTGCTTCATCCCTCTTGATGTATCACTTGCTTCTAAAGATTCTGAAGTATTTCACTATGGGAACATTACCAAACCATAGCTCATAAGGTGTCTTGTCCACGCCAGGCCTTAATTGTATTCTATTGATTGTATAGACTGTTGTATTGACCGTATCTCTCCAATAGGTGTGTGCAACTTTTCCTTCAATCATGATGGTGTGTGTTGTATCAAGGATAATCTTGTTCCTTCTTTCTACAATCCCATTTTGCTGAGGGATTCTAGGTGCACTTAACTATCTTTTTATGTCATGTTCTTCGTAGTACTCATAGAATCTGTCAGAGGTGAATTCTCCTCCTCTATCTAATCTTAGACACTTTATCTTTAGTCTAGATTCATTCTCAACCTTATCTTTGAATATTTTGAACTTCTTAAATGCTTCTAACTTATCTTTCAAGAATGCAACCCACATCATTCTAGAATAATCATCTACAAACAAAATGAAATATCTTTCACCATAGTAAGATCTTGTTTGAGTTGGTCCACATAGGTCTGTATGAATCAGATCCAATTTGTTCTATACTAAATTATGCTTTTTCTTGAATGAATTCCTTACATGATTTCCCATTACACATTCCCTACAGATGGTATCAACTAGCTTTGCTATGCTAAGTAGGTCTCTTACTGCCTTAACATTATTGATCTTTACTATGTTATCAAAATTGATATGACATAGTCTTTTGTGCCACAACCAACTGTCATTTACTTTAGCAACAAAACAAATTGCTTCTAGATTAAGTTGAAAAACATTACCTTTGGTCTTTGATCTTGATGCAATAATTTCTCCTTATTTGTTTTTAATGATGCACTTGTTTCCATTGAATTCCAATCTGTAACCTTTTTCAAGTAACTACCCAACACTTAGTAGGTTATGTTTCAAACCATCAACATAAAGAACATCATCAGTACTATTCTTTCCATCCAAGGTGATGGATCCTCTACCAATGATAGGTTTGGGGATTTTATCTCCAAATCTAACTGTGCCTCCTTTGTATTTGTCCAAATGAACAAATCTATCTTTGTCTCCTGTCATGCGATGCTAGCAACCACTATCAATGA
Source organism: Chamaecyparis obtusa (assembly GCA_027943335.1). Classification (NCBI taxonomy): domain Eukaryota; kingdom Viridiplantae; phylum Streptophyta; class Pinopsida; order Cupressales; family Cupressaceae; genus Chamaecyparis; species Chamaecyparis obtusa. Next base: position 466,088 of record BSBK01003107.1, on the reverse strand, counting down.
TCTAATCTATCCTAATGTCAGCTTGTGAAATCAGAGCTAATTCTTGTGAATCCTTTTCATCTTCAAGAGCAATGAATCCAATTTCTTCTTCTACTAATTCTTCATCTAATACTCCATCTCCAACATAATAGCATTCCTTTGTATACTTAGGCTTGTAGTTATTCTGGTATCTTTTAACTCTTGTAGGACACTTAGATGCAAAATGACCAATCTTATTACATGAAAAGCATTTAAATGGTAGTTGACCTTCATATTTCCATTTTCCTTTCTTTTCTCTTTTAGCAATCATATTAATGAAATCATCTAGTGTTTTCTCATCATCATCATCATCAAAATCACCAGAGGTGTTTGCAGATTTCTTACCATGGACTGATGCTTTGAAGGTTGTTTCACTTTTAGGTTCCGTCTTCAATCTTGAAATCTCAAAAGCTGAAATTTTTTTGATCAAGGTCTCTCTTTTGAAATTTGATATAAGCTGCATGGTCTCATCAAGTATGTTTATCTTGTTTTCATACTTTTTTGTGAGAGTGGTCATTAATTTATCCATAATGTCTTCTTCTGAGATCTCTCCACCATTGTTCCTGATTCCTACAACTGCTTCATTAATCCTTTGGTTGTAAGCTCTGATGTTCTCTTCAGGTAGCATCTCTAATGCATTATATCTTTTCTTCCAAGTTTTTATGCATGCATCCTTTTCTTATTTATCTCCTTCAAACATGTCTTCTAGGTGCTTCCATATCTTGTAGACTGTGTCTATTTTCTTTATCTCTAAAAACTCACTATCAGATAGGGTGCTGATAAGGGCTTCTTTTTCTATTACATTCTGATGAAAAAAATCCTTCTACTTGCTTGTAGCGTCATCCTTTGCAAGATATGATAGAGAGGGGATCTCAAATTCCTTGATAGCCACCTCAAAAACTTCAAAATAAATGCACTGCAAATGTGTCATCATCTTGTTCTTCCAATAAAGATAATTCTCTCCATCAAAATTAGCACTGTCTTTTCTAAAGAATTCCATCTAATCAACCTCAAGCTGTTAAACTTTCTCTCTGAGGCACTTGGCTCTGATACCAATTGTTAGGAATAGTCCTAAGAGATAACTAAGAGGGGGGTGGGAGTGAATCAATTATCTACAAGTTTCAATTCTTTATCCTATTAAGTATACTTAAACATAAAGCATCAACACAATGAAAGAACACTTGAACACAACACCAATATTTTTGTTACGGGGAAACCCAAATAGGTAAAAACCCTGGTGAGAATTGACACCCACTAATAATATACACTAGTGTTTTATGATCCTTGTTAGAATATCCTTAACCCTATTAAGAGTTGCTTTACAATATATTTAGTATAGTGAACTGGTCAAGGGTCAGACCCTATTAGGAGTATTTTAAAATTAACCCTATTAGGGGTGAGGAGGCACTATCTGAGAGCACAATGCTCAAATGAGTGAAGGCTACAACCTTCTAAATAATAGATAAACACTATATTTGGATCTTGGTGAACTGTGCTTTGACTTGCTATTTGGATTAGTTCCAATGTATAGCACAAACACTTTACTTGGTCACATAGACCTTTTGCTGATGGCTCAACACTTCACACACTCTTCTCTACTCTCCACAATCAACTCTAAACCATGCTTAGCAATCACAAATGAATGCCTATAAATATCTTTCCTCTAAATGATATAATCAAGTCAGCTTGTTAGAACCACCTTGAAATCATATTAGAGAAACCATAACATACTCCAATAATAATTATGTTAGCTCTACTAAGCACGCAACACATTCTGGGACCTGTCCAATATTGTAGACGCATGCTACGCACTGTCGGCTCTACCAAAGTAACTGAAACTTTATCCTCAAGCTGAATTACATCATGCGCTCTTAACTAAAAATTACTAACTCTTCTCCAAGCATTAATCCAAGGGCGCATATCAAAATAATAGGTGCAACTCTTGAACCAATATAATCTCTATTAGCTTTTCTGAATAAACACAAGAAACTGCTACTGGTGAATAGCGACTACATAACTTCAATTTTATTGATCACTAGACTTTGCGTCCATGAATGTAACATCACTAACATATATCCATCACATATCCAAATGTGCAAGGCTCCATGATAACTGTATGGACAATCATTCACATAACATTGCCTTTAACTTTGTCAGGAACACTGTTGACACAAGCTACTATATAATTATCAGTACTAATAGTTAACCTGTGTGTCCATGAAATCATGCTGATAACATGTCCATGTTGTATATAATAGAGGCTTACTATACGAGTCTTCCATGCATGCTACTTACCATATGTTGTCATCAATGCCAAACATATAGTCAGCACTGGCTTGTTGGAAAATCTCCAATAGTTGTATTATGTTGCAATAAGTGATTATGTGATCCAAGGGTTGTAGTGATGTGGAATGATGAGTTGGAATTTTCATGATCATTATGATTAAATTTCTTGAAGTTATGCACGAATATTGGATAGTGTCATGTGGTTTGACTTTTCTTTGTCAAATTGATTATGCAATAGATTCAAAGCTTGACATGCACTTGAAATTGTAAATGATAATTGGTAACATGTTTTAGGGTTCAAGAATTGAGTGGGAATGAATTTTAGTGATGAAATTTAAATGTATGAGGTGAGATCCAACCTAGTTAGTGAAAACACATTTTTATCATTTTTATTTATTATGTGTGAGTGTAGAGGAGAAATATTGTGAATGCATTTGTGTAATTGTAGCATTTGGATGTTCTACATGTAAAGAAAATACTTAGCTTGAACTAGATATATACTAGAAGAAGAGGAGTGCTACTTTCTCATATCACTTTCACTTGTTGATTTCTAATACTTTGATCAAGATAAATCCGTTAACTCATGAGTGAACTCTAACATGTTTGATTTGTAAATATTTTAACTAGGTGACTCTTTAAATAGGGTTTGAAATCCCTTAATAGGGTTACTCCTAATAGGGTAAAGTTCCTAATAGGGCTAGAGGTAAATCCCTTAACTGGGTGGCTCCTAACAGGATCTTTCTCTTAACCAAGAATTTTGTAAGCTTTTAACAGGGCTAAGCTCTTAACCAGGCATACTTAAGAAGAGTGCAAAATTATTTGTGGGTGCTATCCCCACACATAATAATTTTCCCCAGTTGGGTTTGCACGAGAAAATATTTGTATTATTGTGTTGCATGGTTGTGGATGTTTATCTTTATTTGTATTTTTATTCATGCAATGGATGTTAATTGATGCAAGTTGTTGAATGGTTTATGAAAAGTTTAATTTTTTAGATTACTGATTCACCTCCCCCGCCTCTTAGTAATCTTGGACCTAATAATAATAATAATTGGTATCATATCTTTGGTCCTCTTTGTGGTAAGCCTATAAACTTAAGGAAAACATCTAAAAATGATGAGGAAGAAACCTACCAAGTTCACTAAATACAACTACCTGGTACAGAGTGACAGAATGAAGTTATATCTAAAAGGTATGGGATCACAATACTAGACACATGCCATACACAAGTATACCACTCCTACTAAAAATCTCAATGTAGATCAACTGAAGGAACAATAGGAAAATACTCAAGCACAAGAAGCTATTGTAATTACCTTATCTAATATTGAATATGTTGATGTTTGTGGACTTGATACTACCTATGATATTTGGGAAAATTTTGAAACTAATATATGGTGGAGATATTCATGTACAAAAAGATAAGGAAGATAGTGTCAGAGGTAAGTATGATGAAATGAAGATGGTCAAAGAAGACAACATTGCATAATATGGCCAAAGAATAAAAGAAGTTGTTGGTGCTATTAGAGGTGTTGGTGGAGTTTTTGAGGAAGATGTTGTGGTAAGTAAAATGTTGAGAAATTTATTGTCTTCTTATACCATTAGAGTGTCTGGTAGAAATGAGCTAAGAACTTTTGACAATGTTATAGTAGATGGAATGATCGATAAGCTTACTATGTTTGAGTTAAATAATTTTAATAAAAATATTCCAAGAGTTGAGGCAGCTTTCAAGTCATCGGTGTCTAATGTACTGGTAAGGAAAGGTAAATAGTTAAGTTATGATTCTGATTGCATCTCAAGTTACACCAGGGAATTTGAAGCTATTTTGGAAGATGAAAGGAGACAAAGAAATATTGATGCACTACTAAAAAATATATTTCCTAGAGGTACTGTAAGTACAAAGGAAAGATACCATTGAATTTTTTTTCATGTAATAAGATTGAACATATTGTAACTTGATGTCCTAATGATGAAGAAAAGGATAAGTTTAGAAAGTATAAGGGAAAAGGGAAGAAACAATGTTATGTTGCTATTGATGAAGGAGTTGTCAATGTAGAATCAATAGATAATGAGGAAGAGGATATTGTATTTGTTATAGTCAAAGAAGAACTATTTTAAGGTGAAAAGGCACTAGTTTCTCACATGAGACACAATGATGAATGGATTATAGATAGCAGGTGATGACATCACATGACTAGTAACAAGAGTATGGTCATTAAGTTTGAGATGTTTGATGGTGGTGTGGTAAGGTTTGGCAATAATACACATTGTTTGGTTAAAGGAAAAGACACTATTACTTTGAATGGTAAGAGTAATATAGATGTTTTTTATCTTGTGGATGGTCTAACATATAATTTTTTGAGTGTGGGTTAGTTAAATGAAAAAGGTTACAAATTGGAATTCAAAGGAGGTATGTACAAAATACTTGGAAGATTGGATGATGAGATTTTTACCAGTAGGAAAACTAGAGGTAATTTATTCCATCTAAATAATATTGTAAATAATTGTTTGGTTGCAAAGGTTGAAGATAGTTGGCTATGGTATAAAAGGTTCTATCATGTAAATTTTGTTAGTTTGATCAAAGTGAGTAAGGCAAATGTAGTTAGGGGATTTCCACAATTATTCAAGCCAGACAACATGTTGGGTAAGTTAACTAGTTCTACTTTCCAAAGTAAGTATTTTTCATTTTAGGGCATACTTGATTTGGTGCATACTAATCTTTGTGGGCCTATCAGATAGAGAAGTTATCAATGTGATAGATATTTCATATTATTTATCGATGACTATTCTAGAATGATGTGGGTAACTTTATTGAAGGAGAAATCTAATGAATTTCAAAAATTTAAATAATTCAAGACACTGGTTGAGAAGGAATTAGGTAAGAATTTGAAGTGCTCAAGGTCTGATAGAGGAGGTGATTTTAGTTCTATAGAATTTGTAAAGTATTGTGAAAATAATGGAATCAAGGGACAAATGTCTACCCCAAGGACTCCACAACAAAATGGTGTTGCAAAGAGGAAGAAAATAGCTATAGTGGATGCTACAAGGACAATTTTGATTCAAGGTGATGTACCAAAATTGCACTGGAAATAAGTGATTAGTATTGTTTTTTACACACTGAACCAGGTGCAAGTAAAGAAATGAACTGATAATACAACTTATGAGCTATGGTATGGTCACTTACCTAGTGTTAAATATTTCAAAGTCTTTGGTAGTATATGTTACATTAAGAGGGATTATTACACATGAAAGTTTGATCCAAAAAGTAATGAATGTATTTTCTTGGGTTATTCTACTAAAAGTAAAACATATAAATGTTTCAATAAGAGAACTAACAAGATGATTGAGAGTGCCAATATAAAGGTGGATGAATACCCTAAGAAACTTGATGATTCAAGAAAGAAATAGATAGAGGATGATCAAGAGATTGTGTATATTGAACCAGAGTTGGATGAACCAGTAGAACAAAAGAATGTGGAAGAAATTATTCAATTGGAAGAAGAAGAAGCCCCTATACCTAAAATAGTGATACCTAGGTATGTGAAGATGAATCACTCTATTGATTAGATTATAGGTGATAAGAATGTAGATGTTCTAACTGGAATAAAGCTCAAAGAAAGTACTTGTTTGATTTCCAAGTATGAGCCTAAGATAGTGAAGGAAGAAATCAAGGATGAAGATTGGCTAAAAGCAATGGAGGAAGAACTTGATAAAATTGAAAAGATGATAAATGGACCTTGTTCCTAGATCTACAGATAAAAATATAATTGGTACCAAATGGTTTTTTAGGAATTAATTGAATGAAGATGGAGATGTGATCATAAATAAAGCAAGGATTATGTGTAAGAGATATGAACAAGGAGTATACTTTCGAGATGCTTTTACTCTAGTCGAAAGATTAGAAGGGGTATGAATTATACTTGCTTATGCTTCTTATAAAAGGTTCAATTTTTTTCTGTAAGATATAAAAACATATAAAGATATATTTTTATATCTATGTATGTGTGGGTTTATTTAAGTGTTTGGTGTGTGGAAAATTTTGTGGACTTATAAAACTTAATAAAACATAAACACTTATCTTGAAAGGTAGCATATTTGTAAATCACTATTTTCTAGTGTCTGTACTTAGTTTCAAGAAATTCTACAACCGGATATGACCTAGAAACACAGAGACAGAGAAAACCCAGAAACCTTTTGCTTTTTTGAAAAAGGTAGATCTTGACCCCTTTATGATTTCAACCTTGTCCTATGCTACTCTAATGGAAATTATGTTTGTGGATCCCGAAAGTTTACCGAAAAGGGTGTCCAGATCTGCACTATAATTCATTGTTTCGTGCCTATTCCTGCAAGAAAAATGGTTTTTTTGTTTGGATGAGGGGTTTGACTTTGTCAAACCCCAGTTTAGAATCAACCTTAAAAATGGAATTGAAATAGAGAATGCTAGAAAGTAGTAGAAGTAGATCTAACAACAAAGCTATGATATTCAATATATATGCAATTGTATTTGAAATGTAAACAAGTATGTTAATATGAAAGCTTGGACTCAACACTAATAAATATAAATCAAAACCTCCATAATTGTATGATTCGAATCCACCTTAAAGGGAGAATGAATAGATCTTGAAGATGAACAAAGGATCTTGAAGAAAGATTACACCACCATGATGGATAGATCTAGGGTTTGAATGATGAATCTTGAATGCTTGAACCAAATCCCTTCAAAGGCTTGAATGCTTGAATCCTTGATCTTAAATGGAGAAATTGAATTCTCGAATGTAGATGATTAATTGAATGCTTGGACTTGATTCAAAATGTTTTCTTGATAATGATTGAGATCTTGGATGTTGCTTGAGTGAGGATGGATTGCACACTTGATTGATGATTGAAAGATTGATTGAAATGAGAGGAGAAAGCTTCTTTTTATACTAGTCTAGGGCACAAACTTCTAGAGAGGCTTACATAGGAGAATTGAATTCCCATTAAAACCTTTACCCCTAGAAATGGACCTAAATTAAATATAATTTAAGAGTTTACCGTTCCAAATCTTGAAATAGTTGACCCAAAAGTGGGAAATAAATCTTTCTGAAACCCAACATCCAAAAACTTTGGGATTTTGAATTTTGGACCTTGGGTCAAGGTCAAGGTCAACCTTGACCTAGGTCAAGGTCAAGGTTGACCTTGACCTAAAAGATCAAACTTGACCCTGAGGTCAAGAATCTTAGAGTTACAATTCAAAATGCCAAAATTATACAGAAAAGAAGTGAAAAATGGGGTAGAATGGGGGAAAAAGCCAGAAACAAGTCAAAGACTTATTCAAGGCATTTGACATGACCCCAAAACACTTACATAGAGGGTTAAACCAATCCTAAATGGAAGTGCTTCCATTTTTTGATGCTACATTTAGCCCCCACTTTAGCAAGAGTTTGGATTCAATGCAAACTCTTGGTAAAGGAGAAGAAAGATTCCAGTTGATTCACAACGAGATAGAATATCACTTATTGAGGACATGAGCCCCCAAGCCAAGGATTCTAACTAAACATATATGCACAAGGGTATGAAAACAAAGGGAAAATAAAGACAAAGCCAGTAGACACAAAAAGAGGGGTTAGTACAAAAATAAACCCAAATCAACTAGCAAAGGAAACCTTGCTATGAAATGCTTCCTAAACTAATATCATATTTGGAAAGCTATCATAAAAGCATAAATGATTACATAAGAAAGATAAAAGCAAGACTATAAATAACATAGCTTCATGATCTAATCCTACTAGCATGAAAGTGAAAAGAGAGAAAAGAGAGAGTGATTACCTCACCCAGTAAGATGCCCACCTTACCATGAATCACCAAGGAGGGAGAGCCCAACAAGTAGAAAAACCTAATAGTTCACCCAAAAACTATGATTTTTAGTTGTAGTGCATCTTCTGATGGCTTTTGAAATACCCATAGATCTATATTCTTGTGTCACTATGGATTATAAAATGCATGTCTCTTCAAGATTTAGAAACTTATGTGCATTACCTTTAGAGGATTTAGCATATTGAAATTGAAAAATATGTCTCTTCAGGATTTAACAACTTATGTGCATTACCTTTAGAAGATTTAGCATATTGAAATTGAAAAATGTGTGTCTCTTCAAGATTTAGCAACTTATGTGCATTACCTTTTGAGGATTTAGCATATTTAAAATTAAAAAATGTGTCTCTTTTGGATTTAGAAACTTATGTGCATTACCTTCTGAGGATTTAGCATATTTTAAATTGAAAAATGCGGCATAAGGGAGACCCTATATATGCCCCCCTCCTTATCGTGGCTACCTACTAGACAAGATAAGGAAGAGAAGGAGGATACCTACTTCAAAAAATAAGGATATACCATGTTAACAACAATGTACACTATATTCTTAGTGAAGGGAATTGACCCTTACATCAAAGAACATAGATAATCATGAAAAAGGATATGTTACTTATGGAAAAAAGATCCTCAAAGAGAAAGAGATCTTACCAACAAGACCCCCACCGTAGAGGAGTGCTTTAGATAAAATATTATTTGTCAAAGAAAAGAAAAGAGGGACCAAAGATTCAATCATAAAAATATATAAGATATAAAAATGTAAAATATAAAAATATATATCTTTATAAAAATGTTTTCACGTCGAGTTCACCAAAATTTTGGGAAAAGAAGTGTTTTCACGCCGAGTTCACCAAAATTTAAGATATAAAAATATATTTTTATATCTATGTATGTGTGGGTTTATTTATGTGTTTGGTGTGTGGAAATTTTTTTGGACATATAAAACTTAATAAAACATAAACACTTATCTTGAAAGGTAGAAGATTTAGAAATCACTATTTTTGGTGTCTATTCTTAGTTTCAGGAAATTCTACAACCGAATCTGGCTTGGAAACATAGAGACAGAGAAAACCCAAAAACCTTTTTCTTTTCTTAAAAAGGTCGACCTTGACCTAGGTAGAAAGGTCGACCTTGACCCCTTTATGTCGACCTTGACCTACACTGCTCCAACAAAAATTCTATTCATGAATCCTGAAAGTTTTCCGAAAAGGGTGTCTAGATCTACACTGTAATTTGTTCTTCCCTACCTATTCCTGCAAGAAAAATGGTTTTGTTGTTTGGATGAGGGGTTTGCCTTGGTCAAACCCCAATTTGGAATCAACCTTAAAAATGGAATTGAAATAGAGAATGCTAGAAAGTAGTAGAAGTAGATCTAACAATGAAGCTATGATATTCAATATTTATGCAATTGTATTTGAAATGTAAAAAGTATGTTAATATGAAAGCTTGGACTCAACACTAATAAATGTAAATCAAAACCTCCATGATTGTATGCTTGGAATCCACCTTGAAGGGAGAATGAATAGATCTTGAAGATGAACAAAGGATCTTGAATGAAGAATACACCACCATGATGGATAGATCTAGGGTTTGAATGATGAATCTTGAATTCTTGAACCAAATCCCTTCAAAGGCTTGAATGTTTGAATCCTTGATCTTCAATGGAGAACTTGAATGCTAGAATGTAGATGATTACTTGAATGCTTCCTTGATTGAGAATTTTTTCTTGATAATGCTTGAGATCTTGGATGTTACTTGAGTGAGGATGGATTACACACTTGATTGATGATTGAAAGATTGATTGAAATGAGAGGAGAAAGCTTCCTTTTATACTAGTCTAGGGCACAAACTTCTAGATAGACCTACATAGGAGAATTAAATTCCCATTTAAACATATACCCCTAGAAATGGACCTAAATTAAATATAATTTAAGAGTTTACCATTGTGAAGCTTGAAATAGCTGACTCAGAAGTGGGAAATAAATCTTTCCAAAACTTGACATTCGAAAACTTTGGGATTTTAAATTTTGGACCCTAGGTTAAGGTCGAGGTCAACCTTGACCTAGGTTAGGGTCAAGGTTGACCTTGACCTAAAAGGTTGACCTTGATCCTAAGGTCAAGAATCTTAGAGTTACAACTTAGAATGCCAGAATTATGTAGAAAAGAAGTGTAAAATGGGGCATAATAGGGGAAAAAGCTAGAAACAAGTCAAATACCTATTCAAGGCATTTGACATGACCTAAAACCACTTACTCAGAGGGCTAAACCAATCCTAAATGGAAGTGCTTCCATTTTTTGACACTACATTTTCAAATGGATGTAAAGTCAACTTTCTTAAATGGAATTCTTGAAGAAGAGGTCTACATAAAACAACCTACTAGTTTTGCATTGACAAAGGACAAGTACATGGGATGAAAGCTACAAAAGGCACTATATGGACTAAAACAAGCACCAAGGGCATGGTATGAAAGGTTACACTCTAATCTTATTCAAGTTGGTTTTAATAGAACAAGTGATGATAGTAATATGTATCTAAAAGTTAAAGGAGATAAGTTGCTGATAGTTGAAGTTTTTGTTGGTGATATAATATTTGGAGGAAATGATGAGACGAGTTTGACAATTTTTGAAGAAATTAAGGATTTTAAAATGTCAATGATTGGGGAGACCTAATTCTTTATTGGATTGTAGGTTTGACAACTAAAGAATGGTATATATATATCAGTTAATCCAAATATGTGAAAGTAGTACTCAAGAATTTTGGTATGGATGACTCCAAACCGGTTGGAATCCCCATGGTAACAAAATGTAAATTTTTTAAAGATGATGAATTTGATGTAGTGGATGCTACTTTTTACAGGTCTATGATTGGTAAGTTGTGATATGTTGTTCATAGCAGACTTGATATTGCTCAAGAAGTTGGAATAGTGGAGGAAAGTTTTCAAGAAAATCACAAAGAATCATATATGGTTGCAATCAAAAGGATCTTCAAGTATTTGAAAGAGATAGTTGACTATGGTTTGTGGTATTCTCATGATGGTGATTTCTCTTTGAGTGTGTTTAATGATGCAAATTGAGAAGGAAATGTTAATGATAGAAAGAGAACAAGTGGTGGTGCATTATTTCTAGGTAAAAGGCTTGTATCTTGGACAAGAAAGAAGAAAAATTCTATCTCATAATGTATAGAAGAAGAAGAATATATAGAAACATATATAAACTATACACAAATGACACGAATGAAGTAGATTATTGAAGGTATCAAAGAAAAGGTGATTGAACTGTTAACTATTTTTTGTGATAATGTAATACAATAAATATTTTCAAGAATTTGATAATGCATTCCAAGACTAAGCACATTACAATTAAGTATCACTTTCTGAGAGAGAAAGTAAAAGATAAGGAAATGAAGTTGGAATATGAACCAATAAAGGAGTAGATAGCATATATCTTCACAAAGCCACTAGCTAAGGATACTTTTGTGTACCTTAGAGGTAAGCTAGGGGTTGTGCCCCTACCTGAATAGAACTAAGAAGTTGTTGATGCATCAATCTAGTGAATTTATTACCATATCTTTCACTATGGATTGATGTTTAGGGGACTACTCCTTAGGGGGAGCAGTCAAAAAGAGATGAAGAGAGTTGTGATAGATTAAGACGTGGGCATATTACACCTTTGGAATTGTTGTTAAAGGGTGAGAAGAAGAAGAGAAAAGAAGGGGAAGAATAATTAGTAAAGGGAGAGAGAAACTATGACAAACAAAGGAGGATAAGAACTAGATATTAGGAACATAGAACTATAGAAGAATGAGATAGCGGGGAGTATTTATTTTCTTTCTATTGTTGGTATTTCCATCAATGCCAAAGGGGTATATAGTTGGCATAACTGATGTAGAGATAAGTTGAGAATGTTATGGTATGAGTTTGATGTAGATTTGATGATAGGTTGATCAATTATGATGTTTCCATTAATGATAATGTTAAGGTATGAGTTTGATGAAAATATGATGATAGGTTGATTAGTTATGATGTTGTCATTGTTGTCAACTTAGTATTTGTTGGTTGACAATATTCCTATTATGTGAAAGTAAGTTCAAAATGTTGGATCTATAGATGTGTGAAGAGTTGGAGTGTGCAATCAAAATGGAAGACTAAGTGATGTCTCTAGATGCTATATCTATGATCACATAGGTTTATCATATCTATATTATGACTTATGATCAATTGAAATTTGATAGGTCAAAAGGAATAACATGATATAGCCAAGGAAAACTGATTTTATGATTGTATCAAATAGTTTTGGATTCAGGTTTTACAATTTAGGATATGTTATCCTGACTATGCTATAGAGTTGTTGTTGTGACCACATCATGATTGGTGACTGGAAGACAAAGTTTCAATGGATAGAAGATCACTCAGTGAAAAGTAAATGAAGTTACTAGAAAAATCAGTCAGATCCTCAACTGGTAATGTTCTAGCATGTTGTGATAAGTTCTTATGTTCTCTATGGATCATAGTGATGTGATGATAGATGGACACAGAATGATGACTTAGCATTTTCATGATCATTATGATAAAATTTCTTGAAGTTGTGCAAGAACATTAGAGAGTGTGATGTGGTTTGAATTTTCTTTTTCAAATTGATTGTGTGATGGATTTGGAGGTCAACATGAACTTGAAATTACAAATTATAATTGGTAATGCTTGGTTCCATAAAGAGTACTTAATAACTAGGTCCTTGACTCTCCTTGGGAATTGGATATCCTATCCAAGTAGATATATTTTCTTATTATGGAGAAACATTTAAATATTGATCCAGGGATGTATACTTGAAATGATGTGGCACAAGATGTGCACTACATACCCATTAAAGACACTTACTAAGAAGTTACAAGAAATGGAATACATAAAGAAGATACTATTCTATGGATACAAGAATTTAAATGCTTGAAGTAACTTAACTAAAACATCTTGAAAAATACTAATATGACTTACTTGATTAAAGAAAATAAAGCTCAGTTCACACAAAACAAGGACTAATTTGTTTGTTATTTTTGTAGGAACAAACACATAGAATGGACTCCAGTGACTACAGGAATAGTCAATGTGGGAACTTTGGAAACTATGAATGCAGAAAAGGAAAACTATAATAATGGAGGAATATCTCACTAAGTGGGTCCCCTCAGTGATTATTCCTTGAAACTTAATTACTTAGAATACTCAACTTCATTATCTATTCATAAACATGGCCCGTTACATGCATAAATTCTCATAAAACTAGAAAACAATATTTATCCAATCTCTATTTTTCTATCATCTTACTACCTACACAAAGGAGTAGCCTTTATTTATACTAGAAAAAAAACTACAACTTAATCAAATGCTCACACCATAAGGAAGGTGGATCATCAATCATTCATTAGAAAGAGGAACACATTAATTGATTCATCAATGAACATAAAACTCACTCATTAAGACAAGAACAAATATAGCATCCATTATCCTAGATTTCCTCAACAATGAGAAGCTTTTCCTATGACCTGAGAAAATTTACTTTGAACTAACATCAACTACTGATTTAATTTGAAGGCTTCAACTCGCTTGGATTGGGTCTTTGAGAAACCACCAATCACCTTTGTTGTATGACCAGTTCCTTGCAACCTTCCATCACTCCATTCTTCATCACGATGCCCCTTTTTAGTTAATGCAAGAAGAACAAAGAAATATATTCCATAAAATATGCAACATGTCCATTCATCACATACCAAACATTTATAGAAAAAAATATAATGCATCACATTAAAATCATGTTTCATATTAAAGGTTTTATAAGTTCAAACTATGAATTTGTAATACTCAAAGGCTATAGGAAAGTCTTTCCAACTATGGACAAGAAACCACGGTTTAAAGAGATAGACAATAAAAAGTAGTTTAAAACAACAAGGATGGATCAAAATAGGATGTAAAATATAAGCATCTTTGTGGCTCATCATTTCCCCCTTCGAAACTCATGTTGGTCCTCCAAGACTATAGATATTTGCTACTTTTCTGATTTAACACCCCGCCAGGGAACCCAAGAGAAGTTAACCTAAAACATGCTACTAAGTTTGGTGAATTTTTTTTTTTTCTAAAGTTAACATACAAGATAAACAATAGTGCGGAAGCAAATACCATTTACTCACATTGAAACAACATTCAACACAGATTACAAGACTCAAGGGTTCCATGACGTAGAATTACTTAAGAACAAAACACAACTAAAGAACTAACATCAATAAAAGATTCCATAACTATAAATTGCAATTACATGATAACAATAATTATAATTCTCATGGACTTCCATGATATCCCAAATAAACTAACATCCATTGCACATGTCACAGGGTATGTAGTAATAAATCTAACTATGATAATACAATGTCCAGATTAGGTATCACATGTGATACTCTAATACAGGATTACAAATAATGAAGATAAGAAAGAAACATCAATGAAACATCATAAGGAAACCAATTGCAGGACCACCATCAAGCACCGGCATGAGGACGTCGAATCTCAAATGGTAAATAATCACTACCACCCGTACATGTAGAACCACAAAGGCCTACCCCACCATGCTGAGGAGATAATCACAAACCCCAATCAAATAACCAAACAAAGCAAGGATAAAATCCTAAGTAGAAGGATCCTGAAAGAATTCTAACACAAGATAAACATAACAAAGATAAAGGTACAACTCACTAAACCAGAGGCAACTGACACATGTAGAATAACTAGACTATGCATAGGAAAGTGTCATCATGTACGTCTAACCCTTGAGTTTTGTCCTAGTAATCTCTCTGGATCCTGACACCCAAGTGACCATACACAGTATCAATGACCTCTCATACTGACGAAGTCATCAACTATGCCAACTCATCCCTTAAAAGGTGGCTAGTCATCTTCTCAACTCCACCTTAGTCTGTGCTAGAACTCAAGCATGGGTGAGGACTCATATCTTATTAGGTTCAATTAAATACCCCTTAATTATATTAGGTTATCACTTGATTACTGAAACTTAACAATAAGTGATCCTGGCAGCCACTTGTGGGCCCCAATGCTTATTGCAAGCCACCTCCTATTACATGTCTAGGTAAACTACCCTAGGCTCACAGATCTTTCCTAGATCTAATCAAGTATACAACTACGTAACCTCATATCCATTTTCACACAAAAGAACTAGATATGGTTACAGAGATACCACAAATAGAATACAGTATAACATGAGCCCAATGGTCAAACAGGAGTGATAATAAGATAAAGTACACACACATCAAACATAATCAAAACATGAATATCTGACTCAAACCCCAACCTCTGTATTCTCCTAGGTCATCTAGAACCCGACAACCCATAAATGTAAAAGAGAACACGAAGAATACAACACTCATGCCATTTCGAACAGAAATAAAGATCATAATCCAATACGTTTCATAATCATCATAAATGAGTTCAAGAAAAGGGTCTACTAGAGAATTCTCACAATAATCATGTTCCATTAATATCATAAGTAAATAGAAATACCTAAGAAATGCCATTGAATCCATCTTAACATAAATACCCAATTTCGATAGAAAACAATCAAAATATTATTCTATGAATGGCAATAATTAAGTTGCAAAGTTAAAAGTCTAAGTTCCCTATAAATGACATTCTTAACATTACAATTGATTAATGCATAAAAACAAAATTTAAAAGGTTCATATATGGTTTAAGTACAATATCCCCTTATTGCAAAATACCTAATAATCCTGAAAATTTACAATATGGGCAAATTTGCACAATTAAATTTAACACTCACCTGAAAATGAATTTAACACAAATTAATTTAAAATTTACTCATAATTAGTAATCTAACAAATAAAATTATGAGATAAAAATAGATTACAATTTAATTAAATTAATTATTATTTAAATTATAAATTACCATAATATAAAATATAAACTATACATCACAATATAAATATAGTTTATAAATTATATAATATATATATATATATATATATAATTAAAAACAAATATACTTTAAACTTTAATTAAATAAAATTACTAACTTGAAATTTATTAATTAAAACAAATATTAAAATAAACTAACTAATATATAAAACAACATAAATTAAAAAGTAAAAAATAAAATTCAAAGCAAATGGGTGGGGAGTGGGCCCCACGCGGCCCCCCAAATCCCCATAAAGCGCAGTGTACCTACGTCTGCAGGTACTGCACGTGCATAGTGTACCTACCTACATAGGTACCCTATGTACCGCACAAAGTGCTTTGCACTTTTAAAAAATTTTAATATAAAAAGAAACTTCCAATATTAAATTTTAATTGCCAAATTTTATTTGTATAACATTTCATTTGGTAAGATATTTACATATATTTTTTTTTGCCCATTTTATTTTGATAAATAAAATACTAATATAAATGCTAAAAATTTGATTTGACAGGTCTGTTATTTTTGAAAATGGAAATAGCAGACTATCTCTCTTTATTTCCAAAATTGGAAATATGGAGAACCACAATTTTTAATAGACTATTTTAAAAAAAAAACCAAACAGACTTTTCCTCTAAACATATTGATTACAACCTCAACCAATTAGAATCATAGGCACTAATTTTTTTATTTTTTCTGGAATATTTTTGACTGAATATTTTTACACAAAGAAAGTGATTTTTTTTCCAGATTAAGGAATTTTCACCCAAATTGAATTTTTGTTAACAACCCACTAAATTATTTTATTCAAACTATAGAACTAACTATATAGAGATTGATTTTTCATTTTCTAGGTGTTCTAGAATGAATTTTTAATCCAAATTCGGGCAGCATAACCCTACTGTGTCAAGTTAATATAAAAATATGAAATAACATTCTAATGAGTTTTTTAACCCTCAAATTTAAAGCATAAATAGAAAATAGATCTTAATCTATAAACTGAAACAAACATAAAGAAATTGCAGAAAGAACTACTGATGAATCCACAAGAAAACTCCACAAATCCCTACCTCAATTCCAATGCTAAATACTAAATAACAAGGCCTGTTGAATGCTGAAACCCTCAGATTTGACAACAGAAAAGCTCCACCTGCAAATCTGAATCACAGTGCATACAATCCCAAATCCAAGTGCAAGCAACCTTCACCTAGAATTCATGCACAATCTCCAAAAGCTCAAGAACACAAGGAAAACACAAAAACTCCAAAAGCTCTCTCCAAAATTCCTCCAACAAACTGATTAACTCCAAATGAATGCAAAATCCCCCTATTAGGGATTCAACTCCACTAAACATGCAAAACCCTAGATGACTCACACAAAGAACTCCTAATCCAACTCTCCCACTTTGTTGAGAGAAATTACCAATAAATAATTAAAAATAAATATGATTGTGCACAACTCAATAAAGCACATGTTAATAATAAAATCTATTATTAAATAAATTAAATACTTAATGCATCATAAACTCATGCAAATAATTATTTAATTATTTAATAATACTCACAAACATAATAAAATCCAATTCTCAATAAAATAATCAATTAAATCCAAATAATCAATTATTTGATTTTAATTAAATTTTATCATAATAACTTAGGACATAATCAATATTAATTTCCAAATACTATAATAATTAACTTTAATTTAATTTCCTCAATTAAATCCTAGAAACATATTTAATCATTAAATACAACTATGCACCTAACATTGGTATTCACATAAAATAATCTAAATTAACATATTTCAACTATAATCAATAAATTAATAATCACCCACATAATCATAAATCAACTGAATCATGCACATTAAAAATCAAACACAATAAATCAAGCAAACACAGGAGAAGGGATCCACAAATTCATGCCAACTAGATGAATTCGGGTAGGGTAGTAAGACTGACACTTGTCCAATTCTAGGATGATAAGGCTTAGGTTTAGGGTTTGGGTATGTGTATTATCTCCTCTCTTTACCATTGAGATGAATGTTTGTGGGCACACTCACTCCTGCCAATTTAGGGAAGATGATGCCCTATACCTACGAACCTATCACCACTAGATGAAGCATGTACATACAATAATATATAGCAATCAATGATAGGGTACGGTCGATCATGTGGATCTCAACTAAGTGAGTAACTACACCTCCATCCTCTACCAAAAAAACACGTCAAACAGATACAAACACATCACAACCATACACATGCTAGTATGGGATTAGAACCATAATTAACATAAAACATAAACATAACATCGAATGATGTCAACATCTAATCTAGGAAATAACTTGATACACATTTAATGAGCAAAAATCCATAATCTTCATTTATTAACATAATAATTGATCACATCAAAAGTGACCTAAAAAAATTTGGTTGAACACTGAAACAAAAATAATCCTAAAAGTGAACTACGGGTGGGGTACTACATCTGAAGTCTCCTACATCTATCTCACTGCTACTTCTTGAGCTTCCAACTGAACATGAGAACCCTCTTGATCGCTCCCACTTCTCAATCCTCCTATTTTCCATGTTTTCATTCATCTCTTTAATAGTATGGTGGTAAAGGGGCCACATGAGAAGTGGTAGCTGGAATGTCATAGGAAACCACAACTCTAGCTTGGCTTGTCTTCCCAATCTGATATAGTTTGGGGCCCGTTGCATGGCAGCCCTAAATTTAAGGGGACTTTGTGGTTCCACTCTCCTTAAAAATGTGGGAAGTCTTTCCCATCATGAAGTTATTCCAGAGAAATCCCTTTGACCCATGTGATAAGGCATTCTAAGGAATTCCTTATAGACATATTCCCTAATGTAAAAAATCTTCTCTCTACATTCTATCTTGATGGATCCATAAGTAACTCTAAGCCAATCCAAATACAGTTTATCTAGGATTCTTCTTTAAGGCCTAAGAGGTAATGGTTCATTTCTCTATTTCTCTACATAAACTTCCCATTTTTTCCCATAATTATCCTCATTGCTCATCCAAGACATTAAAAATCTCAGGTGAACATCCCCAATGTAATCCAGGGGGTTCCATTCTTTATTAGAAGGTAACATCATATTATGAAGATAAAGTTCACAAAGTAAATTCCTAATCCACTATGGGGTGGACTGATAGAGTGCATAAAACTCTTGTGGAGTTTGAATGTCAGGAGATAAATCCTTAAGAATTCTCATTAATTTAAACAATAAATGGTGTTCCTATAAACAGAGGGTATATACCTTAGGAGGTGGTCTACATTCTTCTATATATGAAGTAAGAGTCAACATAGAGTCCAATTTTTCCTGTAGATGCTAAATTTCTTGCCTTTTCTTCTCAACTTCCTTATGCATTTTCTTCTTCTCTATTTCCCACGAGCTCTATTGAAACAACACCTAGTTATAAAAATTAAAAGAGAGGGATTAGAGAGTCGTAGGACTGGATTTTATCTTTTCCTTCCAAATCCTTAATAGATATTTTATTATGGGTGTCCTTCGATATGGAACCAATGTCTATGTTGTAGAAGGCTAGATTGATTGGCAACTGACTCAACAATTTCTTTAGCCAAATCATTCAAATTTTGAAATCCTTCCTCATTTTCCAACTATTCTTCATGGTTTGCATCCTCAAAGGGAACTTTTGGTTTATTAATATTTTGAGGCTCCTATTCAACAATGTCTTCTTCCCCTAACACAATGACTAGAATGGCTTCTTCCTTTTTCCTAATCCTAGATCTTCTCCTGGTTGGAGTTTCTTTAGCCACTGAATGAAATGTTCTAGGGGCTTTCCTTTTAATAGTGTCATTCATGGGAGATGAAGTTGCAGGAGATGTTTTCCTCTTTTTACTCTTGTGGATAATAGGTTGAGGGGTTTATTCTAACCTTTCTTCTTGAATTGCTTTTCCATTCTTTCCCTTTTTCTTTTCTTTCTCATGGTCAGACTTAATCTGAACTAGGGTAGTTGAAACATAAGGAAATTCCTCCTTTTTTTTCTATAGACTTCCTAGCTTTCTTGGTTGTAGGAAGGGCAGAGGAAGGGGAGTTTGTATAAATCTTAATCCTCTCAATATTAAGCTACAATGCCCTAGCTTTTATAAACTCTTCCCACTCACTAGGAGGCCTATCTCTGAAAGATCTTTCTATTAACAATTTGACCAACCCATGATGAGTGAAAAAAATTTGTTTTCCTTTCTGTGTTTCACCAGAACTAGTTAACAAGAAATGATACACAAAATTGGGTACATTAATCATTCAACCATACCGTATGTAACTCAACAATTTAAAATCATGAGAATGTAAATAGGAAAACCAGCCTTCAGAGGTTAAATACTTGATGATGTGCATAGCAATTTGTGGGTATGGTGTAGGTAGAGAAAGTCTTTTGCATCCTTTATTTCCTACCTCCAATTGAGCATCACCTAGTCAGGTAAACTTGGCCCTAACTGATTTGGCATCATGGTTGTTGGGATACTGCTCTCCTACGGCTAGCAACCCAGTCAATTCAGTAATTATTTCATCTATAGCCAACACTGTGAGACCCCACACTATTGCCTTTGTCCCATTAAATGTTCGAATGAAATCAAAGGCCACATTATCATAAAAATCGTTAAGTCTCAGAAAGTAATTCAACCATATGTTTTTATTAAACCTTTGTACAACAACCTGGTCTTATAGAAGGGATGCATGTGAAGTGGATTCATGTCTTATTAGTTATCCTCCCATGGTCTAAAAATCAATTCTTCTTCCCTCGCTCTAATAACAATTCCTTCCCTATCCTACTGCTTCTGCTTTGAAAACTTGAAAACTTCAAATATCTCAAGAAAACTCTATTTGGATTATGATTCAAACATGAAAAAATTTGAAACAAAGTTTAAAAGAAGTTATTAATTGCAACAGGAGGTATTTCCTTTTCATCATTCAAATTGGGTTCAAAAGACAGCGGTGTATTATGACAACGACAAGTGGAGGTGAAAGTTTTGTACTTTCATAACAATGTGAAGTGAAAATGACAATACTTCATGGTGGTAATGATGTGTGAATCCAAGATTTGGCATTTAATCCCCCCCCTTCAAAAAAGGTGGCATGCATCCACACATGCTGAAAGATTTCATAGTTGGAAGAATCATAAATGCAACAGATCATCGTACAATTTTTATACCATGTAATAAATAAATGAAATAATGTGTAATTAATGAAAAACATTGCATACTTGGAAAAGTTTCTTTGTATTAATGGCGAAGAAGATTGATTGACATGGTCGATGTAAGCTCAAAGTATAGAACTTAGATAATGAAAAGGTGAGGTGGAGTTTTGGTCGAAGTGAAAAGTTGTGGAAGTGATAATTAGATGGAAATTTATTATGAATAAAAGTACTTCCTAAGGAAAGGAAGTATTTATTATGATAAATTCCAATGAGGTCAAGAAGAAGTTGTAGGAAGAAGACTAGAGTCTTCTGCTGTGGGAAGATCCTATAGATCTAAGTGTTCAAATTGTCAAAGGAATTCATCCTTGGAGGTAGGATTATGGTGTAGGTGTAGCCTATGACCATTGACTAGTAACTTAAATCAAACAAGATCAATAGTTTCCATTTGTACAAATTCATTATCAAATATTGTTTATATTTCATATGGGCCTAGCCATCTGGTAGTCAACTTACCTTGATTTGTTTGAAACCAAGAGTCATACAATAGTTCCCAGGCACCAGTTGTAAATTTCTTTATCTTGATGTGACTGTCATTCCATTTTCTTTTGTTGTTTTTGAATCAATTTTGTTTGCTACAGGGAGGACTTCCTTATTTCATCAAGTGCATTAAGCTGCAGGAGCCACTCGTGTTGTGCTACAGGAATATATATATATCCAACTCTAAGGCTATTCTAAGAGTCTTATGTTCTAACTCAATATGTAGCATTGTAGTTTTCCTATATAACAAATCAAATGGGCTAAACCCAGTTTTTGTTTTCCAATTTGTTGTATAGGCCCATACAAATTCAAGAAGCCTACTACTCCAATCCTTTTTATGAAATTGCACCATTTTGGTTAAGATAGATTCAATCTCTCGATTAGCTACCTTTGCTTGGCCATTGGCTTGAGGATGATATGGGATTGAATTCCTATGGAATATTTTATATTCTTCCATCAGTGTTGTGATCAATGTTGAATTGAATTGGGCACCTTGGTCTGTGAAAATCTCTCTTGGAACCCCATATCTTGTGAATATTTCTTCATACAAAAATTTAATAACCTTTTTGTCCCTAGCATGCTTCATGGCTCTAACCTCTATCCACTTAGTGACATAATCTATGTAGACCAGGATATAGGAATATCCATTGGATGAGGGCTCAATAGGATCAATAAAGTCCATTCTCCATTTGTCAAAGGGACTAACAACTACTTAAAGATACAAGGGCATTTCATCAGACTTTGTAGGGTGGCTCATTCACTGGAATCTATCATATTTCCTTATGTAGACCATTTCATATATGTGTAAAGTAGGCCAGTAATATCATGTTGTTAATATCTTCATGATTGTCCTCTTGGCTGCAAAGTGTCCACCACAAGGCTCATGATGACATGCATGAAGCATGTCATAATTTTCATCCTCCCTCACACATATTTGCATGACTTGATCAGGTCCTATATAGAATAAGAAATTAGCCATCCATGTGAAGTTGAAACTCTTCTCCACAAGTAATCTCTTCTACTTTGGTGAGAAGTAGGTTAGAATTTTATTAGCAACAAAATAGTTAGAAATGTCTGCATACCATGGTGTTTGAGAAGAGATAGAAAAAAATGTTGAGCAAGAAAATTGTCATCAATCACCCAGGAGTCACCAGTAGTAGTGTTCTAAAGTCTATACAAAAATTCAGTGACTACATTAGCTTTTCTTGGTTTAACAATCATGGTTAAGTCAAATTCCTGCAACAAAAGAAGTCAACATGCCAATCTCCCAGAGATCAATGGGTTATTCATTAGATACCTAATTTATGCATGATCAGTATGGACAAAAACTTGATACCATGTGACATAGCGATGGAATTTTTTAAGGGCATAAATTACAACCATAAGTTCTTTTTCTGTAATAGTATAGTTTAATTTTGGGCCTTGCAGATTCTTGCTGATGAAATAAATAGCATGCTCAATGGACTCTTCTTTTTGGCCAAGCACTGCTCCAATAGAAAAATTTGAAGCATCAGTGTGTATATGAAATGGAAGATACCAATTTGGACCTTTAAGTACAGGTGCTTGGGTAAGGAGAGTCTTCAGCTATAGGAAGGAATCATCATAGGCTATTGTCCAATTGAATTCTAAATCTTTTGTAAGGAGGGTATATAATGGACTGGCTATTTTTCTAAAATATTTGATGAATCTTCTATAGTAACCAACATTGCCTAAGAATCTCTTAATGTCCTTTTGTTTGGTTGGAGTAGGTAAAGTAAGAATCACTTCTATTTTGGCAGGGTCAACTTGTATACCAGCTTGAGATATATAATGGCCTAAGACAACACCTTCTTGCATCATCAGAAAATAATTCTCACTATTGAAAGAGAGGTTATGTTCTTCACACCTTGTCATGACTTTCTACAAATTAGTTGAGGCCTCCTCATATGTAACTCTATAAGTTGTAAAATTATACATATAGATTTCCATGCAGTCATGATAAATATCAGAGAAATATCAGAGAAGATACTGATGACTGCCCTTTGAAATGTTGTTGGAGCATTATATAATCCAAAGGGTAAGACAAAGTATGAAAATTTTCCCCATGGGCATGTAAAAGTAGTCATTTCTTGATCCCCAAGGGCTATTCTTATTTGATTGTATCCATTGTACCCATCCAAAAATGAAAATTATTTCTTCCCAGCCAAAGAAACTAGCACTTGGTCAACAAATGCCAAAGAAAAATGGTCCCTTCTAGTAGCACTTTTCAACTCCCTATAATCCACACAAAACCTCCATTTTCCTCCCTTCTTGGGTACAATAACTAATGGACAAATCCACTAACTCTCTGATATGGGGTATATAAAGCTAGCAGTCAACAACTTTTTCAATTTAGTTTTTACTATTTCCCTAAGGGAAAGATTTAGTCTCCTCTAAGACTGTCTTACACACATACTACCTTCCATGATATATATTCTATGGGTACATAATTGTGGATCTATCCCTTTCATATCCCCATATTCCTAGGAAAACACAGTCTTGTGTTGCTATAGGAGCTTTGTTAAAGCCACTTGTTGGGACTGTGTGAGCTTGTTTTTTATGTTCAAGCATTGGCCTGAAGACACCTCTATCTTCTTTGTTATTTCTAACATGGAAGCATTAGTTATGGGAGGTGTGTGAATCTCACGAGGTAGCAATTTATGCAATATAGTATGAGCAACATAAAAATTGGAGGACTCTGATTTAGGATACAATGGTTGTAGGGTGTAGTGGCTATTGGAGAACAAACAAGGGATTGCTCGTCCACTCCATAATTATTTTGCATGATATTTGTGAGTAGTTCCTCTTCCCCTTGCAATTGTAGGAAAGGATTCCTTTGAAGCACCATCGACTGAGCTACTGAATTTATCCATTTGGATTCTTCTCCCAAGGCTGTCCAAATGGGTTGAGCTAAATATTGTTGAGGCTGAGAAGGGGGATATAGGTCTAATTTTTTTGTGGTAAGACCATCTAAAATGGTGATATCTCCTTATCAACAACCTATTTTTGCATCATTAGTGGCCAACCATGGATGACCTAGGATTATTTGATAACCTCCAAGTGCTACCTTAGGGGATAAAATCATGAAGTCTTTTGGATATTCCCTAGAGTCTAAAGTTACAACTACATCCTCAACCATCCCGTTAGGTTTCATAGTTGGGCTGTTTGTAAGCTACAAGACAATGGGAGTAGACCTAAGACCCAAGATATTAAGTTGTTGCATGGTTTGATTTTTCATAAAATTAATGGATGCACCTAGATCAATCAGAGAATTTTTCATAGACTAGCCATTAATGATAATTTCAACTATTGGACTACCTAGATTAGAATATTTAGGAACTACCACCTTGCCTAGCATGATATCTGCTAATTGGACAAGAACATGAATAGTTTGGGGATCTTTCTTATTTCTTCCAAGTTTCTTTAGGAAAGCTTCCTTAATAGGTTTTCCATACAAGGGAAAATATTTGATAACTTGGAAGAGTGGAATCTGAACACATATCTTCTTAAGGTGGTCAATGATATCAAAGGTTATTTCTTCTTAAGGTTGGGGTCCTTCAGCTTGTAGTATTTTGGGAAAAGGTGGAGCATATTCCTTTGGGATATCCATTTCTTTTGGTGGACTAGATATAGGATGAAAAATAGGGGTATCAATTACTTCAAGATCTTTAACCACTACTTCTATGATTACTGGGGGCTCTGGTGTATGTAATGTAGTCCTAGACCTTAAATGAATGTCATTGATATTGATGGAATAAGCTAGGAATTGATTTGTAGAGTACATAGGTTGTTGTTGTTGTTTTTGTTTCTTAATATTTGGATTTGGCAAAGACTGGGTAGGCTATTGAGTTAGCTTAGGTGTTCCTAAATTGGTTGTAGGAGGAGGCATAATTGTTGGTGCAGGAGGCTGAAAGGTGACTAAAAAAACCAAGAGTTTTGGTTCTACCATTTTTGGCCTCCTTTCCATTATGGGTCTTACTGCCAGTTACCTTGAGGTGTCTTCCATCCTCCTTGATTTTGTTGCCATCCTTCTTGATGTTTTTTCTAATTTCCTTGTGTACGTTTCCATTGAGGACTTTGATAATTGGGCCATTGAGGTGGAGGTGTATTCTAAGGTAGACATTGATTATTAAATACAGGGGGCCATTGAGTTCCATAAGAATTAGAGAATGGACTAGAAAAAATCAAAGGATCTTGTGGAACACCTTGCCTTGGATCCCATAGTTAGCTTTGAGAAATATAAAAGACTTGGTCATCATCTCCTAGAACTTGGTTGAACTCGGTGGGAATTTTCTTGGCTTCCACATTGGCTACTGTCTTTCATTTGCAATCCAATTTCTTGTGTCTATAGTGAGGACAAAATTCAACTAGCATGGCTTCAGCTTCATCATGTTTCTTCTTTCCTTGCATAATATCTAGATGAGTTTCCATATTATTGATAATGTTTTGCTTGAAATACGACAATAGATGATTTATCTTTGTCCTTGAAACTCCAACACCATTAGATTTTCTGAAGTAAACTTGTATCCTTGACCTTTCTTACCAGCAACTTTAGAATAATTGAGGCATATTTTTTGTATATCATTCCAAGGAACTTGGGTGATAACTCCTCCTACCATTAAGTCTAAGGCTTTAGTGCATCCCTCATTTACTCCTTGCAGAAAGAGTAGCTTTTGAGATTCTTCATTAAGCTCATGTTGAGTATTTTATTACAGGCTAAAAAGAAATTGAGATATAAAGTCTTCCAAGCTTTCATCCTCTTTTAGGGACATCTTGAAGATGTCATCTCCTCTTAAATCATTCCCTCTACAATACTCCTTGTACTTTTCCAAGAATTTAGTCTTCACCTCATTCTAGTCTTGAATAACATCATCTCCTAGACCCATGAACCATCTCAATGTAACTCCTTTAAAGTTGAGGGAGCCTATGTAGTACCCACCCATAGTTTTCTTTTAGTTTGCAGTTGTCATACTCTTTTAGGATTGTATTTCATTTGATTGGGTGAATTATTTTAGGCCACATTTCATGTGAGAAATTATTATTTAGTGGATTATTTATCATTATATGTTTATCATGTGTTTCCATAGATTAGATGATGATATTATCATGATGTTATGTTTTATGCTTTATATTGATTTATGATGTTACTGACCCCATACTTGCATGTGTATGGTTATCATGTGTGTGTACCTATTTGGCATGTTTGTGTGGTAGAAGATGAAGGTGTAGTTACTTGCATTGTCGAGATCCACACGTTCAACCGTACCCTATCATTGTTTGTTATATATATATATATTGGATGTACATGCTTCTTCTTCTAATGATAGGTTTGTAGGTACAAGGCATCGTCTTCCCTAAATTGGCAGGAGTGAGTGTGCCCATAAATATTCATCTCAATAGTCAAGAGGGGAGTTAACAGTCAAAACCAACACCCTAACCTAAGCCTAATTGTCCTATGATTGGACAAATATCAGTTTGACTACCCTACCCAGATTCATCTAGTTGACATGAATTTATGGATTCCTCTCTTGAGTGTAGTTGGTTTCTACTTTTCTTGATTTCAGTTGATTTATTTCTTTAATGGGTGATTTTTCTATGATTATTAATTTTATGATTATAGTTGAAATTTAATATTAATTATGTTCCTAGGTTGATTTGAGAAAATTAATCTAAAGTCAAATATCTGATTATTTAGTTTTAATTGATTATTAATTAAAATTAGATTTAATTATGCTTGTGTGCTTTATTAAATAATTAAATGTTTAGTTGCATGGTTATAGGATGCTTTAAATATTTAATCTATTTAATACAAATTTTAATTATAAACATGTGCATTAACATTATTGAAAAGTGAATTGTTCTCAAAAAGTAATCAACTTGTTCTAAAAAGTCAAAGTTGAGTTGTGCATGTAAAGTGTTTTTAATTATTAATTAAGATTTATTTTCAATTTTTGATTTGGAGTTGATGTGGGAGTTAGCTATTGAGTTATCTTTAGGGTTGCATGAGAAGGGGAATTGAATCTCTATTAGTGGAATTGCATTCATTTTAGAGATCAGACAGGTTTTGGAGCAATTTTTGGAGAGAGCTCGGATTTTGGCATCTTGAGATTTTTGGGTGAATTTGAATTGCCTGGATTTTGTTCAAGGCTTGTTTGCGCATTTAGATTGTGTGCATATTTTCTACATAGATTCAGATCTATAGGTTGGATTTATTCTGGGAGGAATTCTGTCTACAAATCTTCAAAGGTTTTCAATTTCAGTTTTTCTTTGGATCGAAGGTAGGCTTTGAATCCTGCCTGTTAGTTTTATTTTGCATTTATTTGGCTTTCCTTGTTGTGCAAATTTATATGTATCTCAATAGATAGATCTATGATTCCTTTGATTCTGGGTATTTAGAAAACCCTAGTTAAAATGATTTTTAGTTTTTATGGAAATTTAGCACAACAAGGTTATGCTAGCAAAATTTTATTAGAAAAATCTTCATAGATCTCCTAGAAAACAATAAATTAATCCTAGATTTAGTCTAACTTTAATGCTGGTAGAAAAATAAATTTCCCATTGAAAAGAAAATCAATTGTTATAAAAAAAAATCCAATTCTAATAGAAAAATTACTCTCTGGTTAAAATAAAATATATAGTCAAATTAAATCCAGTTAAATAGAAAGGTCAAACTTATGGCATGATTTTAATAGTATGTGTTTGATAAATATTTACCCTTTAAAAAAAAAAAATCTCATGCAAAGTTTTTGTGTATATCTTCAAAAATACCTTGTGATTTATTTAATATTTTTCTGTTTCCCTTAAATATGTGAAAATAATACACACACACACACACACACACATATATATATATTATTGGAAATATTCAAGACTAGCTAGGTTACTGAGAGGGGAGGGGTGAATCAGTAACTTCAAAACTTTTACTGATTTTAGATCTCAACCATATTCTGAATGACATTAGATTGATAAGCTAACTGTATGCATGAGTAATAGAAAGAATAAAACATTCATAACACTTTGAACACAGAGATTTGGTGACCCAGAAACCTTCCAAATAGAAAGTAAAACTGGGGTGGGGATGAAACCCACTAAACTTCAATACTACAGTATAAAGGTTTCCGGTTAAGGCTTACAATGATCACTTCTGATGATCTGCCCTGTTAGGAGCAATAAGGACTACTAGGTCCACCTTGTTAGAGGATTTACAAACATACAAAGAAGTATGCACTCGGTTAAGAGATTTTTGCAATGACTGTTAAGTCTACCCGGTTAAAGGATTTGGGGCTGATTCACCTATTAGGATGAAATAGTAGATCTCTTACTTGCAACTGTTCTTGCTGATTGAGATTCTCTGATGTACTGATCACCTTCTGAGATAGATATGTCTCTGCTGCTTCTTATACTATTGTATCCCTTTGTAATTCGCTTATCTCTGCCTTTCTTCTCTTTTTCGCTTCTTACTTTTTTTTTTACACACTTTTGGATAGGATACAAAACATTATTTATATATCAATCAAAATAATTACAAAACAATATCAAAGTCAGCTCTAAACAAGTGAACACAAGTATTACCGAGTCAGCCCAAATATAGTGACTTGGTTACTGCAAACTAACTCCGTGACTTTCTAATACTCAGCATCGTCATGCACTTGGTAGAAGTGGAGGCCTGGTCCATACTAACCACTCGGTTGTAGTTTCAAACTTGGTATATACTAGAGACTCGGTAGATAGAGTGTCACTCAGTAGAGACTAAATTCCTTGTTTACTATGCTGGCACTTGGTAAACACTGCTCATCTCATCACTCGGTGAAGATAACTCGGTAAGAACTGTTCTACTCGGTAAACACTATTCTGCTTGGTAAACATTGTTCTACTCAGTAAACACGCAGAGTCTGAATAAGTGTAGTCACTAATGACAATCATACTTAATGCCAACAATCTCCCCCTTTGGCATTAGTGACAAAAACACTTATTGCCCAAAAACAAAAAAAATCATGCTGAATTTGTCTCTCTTCTTTTTATACTATTGTATATACATTTCATGTCTCCCCATACATTATATATATAAATATCTTGTATCTCCTCATACTCATATTTCCTATTTATATTTTCTCCCCCTTTCATATCTCATATATCTTATATACGTTCTCCCCCTTTTTGACAATAATACCAAAGGTGTATATACAAATATTTTACATGGAGATGCCAAAATGTGAGAGAAAATTAGAGTGTACCTTACTTATTAATGCCAAAGTTCTATCCCAATTCTCTTGCAGAATCTTGCATGTATGGAGTGCAACTTGGACTTCTACATAGAGTTCAATCATGTGATCTACAATTGAAAATTGATTGTCATGGATCAATGTTTTTGAGTATGCAATATGTTTTTGCATTGTATCCATGATGGGAAGGATCATGTTCTGAATATCTATTAATGTTGATCTGATCCTTGCATCTTCTCTCAATAATTCTGACTACTTATTAGATAGGAATTTGACTGCCATATGATGTGCAGAGCTTGAACTAGGTTCAAGTTGCAAATTTTGTGCACTGATCTTCAGATCTTCATCAATCTTATTTATTTTGTCTTTGATCTCCTTTGAGAACTTAGCAACATTACATATTTTGACAAAAAGAGATGTTACCTTGGAATGGGAGGACTCAATGCTAGTCAAGACTAAAGATAACCCTGCTTGATTGATAACTATTTGCTAAGCAATGTGCTCAAGCACTTCATTATCAAACTTCTTCTCAGCCTTCTCAAGCAACTTGTCTGTTCTAGAGGAATCATCATTGAACTTGTTAACAACTTCTGCCAACTGCAACAAAATGTGTTGAGAGGAATCAACTTCAACACCTATAGCTTCTATCAAAATGTTCTTGGCATCCTCAATGATTTTATATTCCTTATCTCTTTCTTCTTTTAGTTACTTCTGCTTTGCTTTCTTCTGGAGGAGTTCACCAACTATTTGCATTTGATCTGCAGTGAGGTTTGCAAAATCTAACTGGGGAATTTCTATCTCCTCATCTAGATCTATACCTTCTACTACACTCTTGCTCAAAAATTTTGTACTCAGTTGAGTCTTTATACTTAATGCTTTTGTAGTAGAAATTATAGTAGACACAATAGGACTTGTAGTGAAAACTAATAAACTTCCAACTGATGGGATGCTAACTGGAATATTTGATAAACAAAAAATTGAAGTATTTACAACTGTAGAATCTAAAGTACTTACTGCTGAAAAACTCAAAATTGAAGAAGGTACAGAAGACTGCAACTCAGTGGAAGAAGGAGGCTGAAGCTCGGTAGATGAAGTGGTAGCCACTTTTATCATTGATACATTGAGCTGTGCTAGTGATGATTGGACATTTGATGTATCTGACAGAGTTGTCACAATCACACTTGAAGTTTTCTCTGGGCTAGATATAACAATTTATACTAGAGAGTGGGGAAGTGAGGCAATTACCTCTGCAGCTATCCGAACTGGATCATCTTCCTCAACATTCTTCTCAGCTTCCTCGATAGCTTCTTTTCCTACTTCTTCTATCTCAACATTATCAATTTGAATTGTTTCTTCATCTTCTTCATCACTGTCATCTTCAATATCTTTAATTATCATAGTTTCAGTACTCGGTTTGTGAAGATGATAAGTGTTTTCCCAAGTGGATTCTGCACTCTTCACAACTGACTCTATATCCTTGATCAAAATTAAGCAACTGTTGAATTTTAGTGTCATCTTGGACTCATTATCTATCAATGCCTTATTTATTTCAGCATTTTTCAAACTTGGCATCAATTGCCTTAAGGTTTGAGCATAGATGTCCTTGACAGTTTGCCTTTCATTGGACCATCTCATCTTGATTGGGTTTAATAAAGCTCCTAGGATTTGAGAAGCTAATTCTTCAGGTGAGTATTTCCATCTTCCCATTTTCTCAATAACAACATCTTCAATTTCCTACTGCTCTACTTCTGACCTTGTTTCATATTTGAGAGATTTGAAATTTGCAATTCCAGATCCTTCTCTTAAATCCTTAATCTTTTCTTTAAGAGAGGGAGGAGGCCTTTTGAGTACTATGTCATCCTTGACTTTTCTTGCCTTGTCCCTTGATCTTTTCCTTGTGAATACTACAGTGGGTTGCTCGGGTTCCTTGGTGATAGTTACCTTTCCTTTCTTCTTTACAGGCACTTGTTCTTCTTTACTCTCATCCTTTTCTTCTTTTCCTACAATATCCTCTCCTTTGTCCTTGGTTAACATTAGAGGTGTGCTAGATTGCATCTTGGCCATCCTCTTTCTACCTTTGTTAACCGCCTGTGGAAGCTTTATGCTTAGCTCAATTCTTACCTTAGCTTCATCATATGTTCCAAAGTATGGAGCCTTTGGATCAATGGGTTGATTTACTAGGGCTTCAATTATATCCTTTGTCTCATCAATGTTTATCTCATAAGGAAGAGGTTTTACCCATACAATCCTAGGCCTTACTACCTAAATATATACTCTATCACAATCAACCATAAAACAAACATCATCTTTATAATCTTCCACCAACTTTAGTGGAATCCATAATCTATTATTCATCTTCTCCTTAAAAGATTCAAAATAATTATCCATTATGCTTGTAAAATTCTCACCCATTTCTGCAATATACTCATTTATCTGATAAAGAATAGGCACATCCTTTCTCTATTTTACCGTGCCTTTAGATGGGAAAAACTTTTGAGCATAGAAAAATAAACAAACCAACAGCGAGCCAAACTTACATGGATTATTCTTTGAGGTTTGGATTCTCTCCATATTCTTGTTGAACTGTTTCAACAATAGATCTGCTAGGTCAAATGATAGATTGTTCTTCACAATTTTATAGGCTAAGTCAACTGCTTCACACGGAACACTATTCTACCGACTTGAATTGTATATCTTGTGAGCTATTACATATGTGCCAAATTTTAGTTTTACATCGGTAATGTTGTTTATTCTCATACCTCTACCATCCCATTCGGCTAGGGTTTTCTTTTCCAGCTCTACCCAACCTAGGGTTTTTGTAGATTTTGCCTTGGTAAGCATGGGAAGACCAGTGATTCGGTGAATCATCTTCTTTGATATTTCCACTGGTTGCTCAAGCCAAATTTTACCTTCATGCACTCAACTTAGAATATATCTTATCCATTTTATCTGGAAACTCTGATGCAAGTGGGTGATATGTGTTAAACCCTTATCTTCCAAATGTTTATGTTTCAGTGTGAGAACACCATCAACACACAGTTCATCATGAACAACATCTATCTCTAGGGTTCCAAGTTCTTGAATTGTACCTCTAAAATGACTGCAAATGTCATTTACAAGAAGTACCTTTGGAGGAATTTGAGACTGAGCTCCACTCAAATCTAGGGTTTCTACAATCACGAGCATGAGTTTGAAATCTGATGCTTTCCATTCTCCATGAACTAACTTTTTTGAACCTTTCTTTACTTTGGTGCTGGATGATGCCATGGTAGCTCTTTGAAAAATTTCTACTGCAAAATTTGCTTTGAATCACCTGATCGCACTTAGAAATTTTTTTCTGCTCAATATGCTAATATCTGTGGTGAAGAATGAATTGATTTCATGCTTTTTGTTAAAAAAATTTGTCATTAATGCTCCATAGGAATTAGGGTAGAATTCGATAGACTGTCATCCACTAAGCATTAATTTCTCAGTGAAGATTCCACAACTCAAGGAACATACTGCTCTGACCTTACTCAGTAACCGAATGAAATTACAGTACTCCTAACCTTGCTCAGTTGAAACTGATACCGACCTTCCTGTGTTTCTCCTGTATCTTGCATACTGATTTGGATCTTTCTTCCTTTCAATTTAGGAACTGTTTGGAATATGTCTATGAGGATACATTTCTGATTCTTTCTTGGAGACTTAGTTAGAATTGATAGAGCCACTCTCTTCATGAGTGACTTCATTACTTGGACTGGTTTGCTTAGTAGGTTTAGGGATCCACTATTGTCTTATCTACTTCCTGATGCTAACTGCTTTTGCTTTCTTTTCATCTTTGACTTTGCCTAGATTCATGCAATTTTTAGCTATGTGACCAAGCTTAGTGCATTTGTAACATCTTATGGTAGTTTCCCTTTTTCTCAAGTGATGCCTTACACAATTCATGCCAATGTGTCCATAGTCTCCACAGTAATGACATCTACACCAAGTGTTGTAATCCCAACCAAACATTGCTTTCATAATTTGTTCTGCTGGATTAGGTGTTTTAGTTCTGCATTTTGATGCCTTGTGACCTTGTTTGCTACATTTGTGACATTTGCCTTTAAATCTTGGTTTCTCCTTGCATTCATTTGCTTTATGACCATGCTGATTGCAATTGTAGCATTTTCCATTGAATTTTTCTTTTCCATTGCTCCAACATTTGTTTGAAGTATGACCAATTTTGCCATAGTGATTACAAGTAGGTTTCTGATTCATTTGAGTACCTTGTTTGGAGGATTCACCTTCCTCTTTGTATCCAAGTCCTGCTTTTCCTTTTTGCCTATGAAGGTTCTGTTCATACACCTGATTCAAATCTTCTTGAGATTTCAACATTCTTTCATTGATTTTCCTTTCAGTATCTAGGTCACTTATCAATCTTAAATTGATTTTCTTTTTAGTTCTCAGTTCCTCTCTTATATTTTCATTTTTTGATCTTAGAGTCAAGATTTCTTCATTTGCATTGGAGACTTGATTAATAAGGTTTTCTAACTGAAGAGTTTGATTCTGGATTTCATTATTCTTTCCATCTATTTCATCTTTCATCTTGTTTCTTTGTTCCAAGTTTTCACAGAATCTTGTTGACTGAATTTCCTGTTCTCTTTTTAATTTTCTTACTTCTTGCAGAGATCCATTCTTATCTAGAAGTTCTTTTGCTTCATTGTTTGCTTCATCTAAGCTGCTTGAAGGGAAAAAGTCTTCAATCTTTTCTTCAACATATTGGTGGTCATTCATCTGATTTGCAAGTTCCTTCCTTCTTTTTAGGGAAAGGGAAATATGCTCTTTTGCTTCCTTGAGTTGAGCTATGGCCATTTCCAGATCTAGCTTTTCATTCTCAATTACTTTGTTAAGTCTGAATATCTCCATTGTCCTGGATCTTTTCTCAAGCTCTCAAACTTTATTCTGAGAACTACGTAGCTCTGATACCAATTGTTGGAAATATTCAAGACTAGCTAGGTTATTGAGAGGGGAGGGGTGAATCAGTAACTTCAAAACTTTACTAATTTTAGATCTCAACCATATTTTGAATGACATTAGATTGATAAGCTAACTGTATGCATGAGTAATAGAAAGAATAAAACATTCATAACACTTTGAACATAGAGATTTGGTGACCTAGAAACCTTCCAAATAGAAAGTAAAACTGGGGTGGGGATGAAACCCACTAAACTTCAATACTGCAGTATTAAGTTTTCTTATTAAGGCTTACAATGATCACTTCTGATGATCTGCCCTGTTAGGAGCAATAAGGATTGCTAGGTCCACCTTGTTAGAGGATTTACAAACATACAAAGAAGTATGCATTCGGTTAAGAGATTTTTGCAAAGATTGTTAAGTCTACCCAGTTAAAGGATTTGGGGCTGATTCCCCTGTTAGGATGAAACAATAGATCTCTTACTTGGAACTGTTCTTGCTGATTGAGATTCTCTGATGTATTGATCACCTTCTGAGATAGATATGTCTCTGTGCTTCTTATACTGTTGTATCCCTTTGTAATTCGCTTATCTTTGCCTTTCTTCTATTTTTCGCTTCTTACCTTTTTTTTTTACACACTTTTGGATAGGATACAAAACATTGTTTATATATCAATCAAAATAATTACAAAACAATATCAAAGTTGGCTCTAAACAAGCAAACACAAGTATTACTAAGTCAACCCAAATATAGTGACTTGGTTACTGCAAACTAACTCGGTGACTTTTTGATATTCGGCATCCACTGCATTACTCGACATCATCATGCACTTGGTAGAAGTGGAGGCCTGGTCCATACTAACCACTCGGTTGTAGTTTCAAACTTGGTATATACTGGAGACTCGGTAGATACATTGTCACTCGGTAGAGACTGAATTCCCTGTTTACTGTGCTGGCACTCGGTAAACATTGCTCATCTCATCACTCGGTGAAGATAACTCGGTAAGCATTGTTCTGCTCGGTAAACACTATTCTGCTCGGTAAACATTGTTCTGCTCGATAAACATGCAAAGTCTGAATAAGTGTAGTCACTAATGACAATCATACTTAATGCCAACAATATATATATATATATACACATATATACATATACATATATACATATATATATATATATACATATATATATATATACATATATATATATATATACATATATCTATATATATGTATATATATATATATGTATATATATATATGTATATATATATATATATATGTATATATGTATGTATGTATGTATATGTATATATGTATATATGTATATATATATATATATATACATATATAGATATATGTATGTATGTATACATACATACATACATACATACATACATACATACATACATACATACATACATACATATATATATATATATATATATATATATATATATATATATATATATATATATATATATATATATATATATATATATATATATATATATATATATATATATATATATACATATACATTTATTGAAGGGGCACGGGACACGAGCCCATACCCCAAAGGTCGGGCTTGTCGGTGGTCCTCCCAAGGGAACCGCACAGTAGAGGCCTGCCGATGATCTTCCAAAGGGGACTATGCAGGGGGTTTCCCACTGGTACTCCCAAAGGAGTTGCATGGGCCCAGCCTGCGGCAACCTTTGGGTACTGCAAGTTTAGGAAGGTGGGGTGTGGGGCCACCCCCCTCCCCCCAATACAACCTTTTTATTTAATTTTTATTTTATAAATTTCATTTTAATTTAATTTTTAATTTTAAAATTTGTTTATTAACTAATTTATATTAAAATTTGTTTATTTATTTAAATTTAGATTTGTATATTAAGTTAGTTAAATAAAATTTTATTTATTAATTTGTTTTATTTGAAAGGTTATTAAGTTATTTAGATTTAAAAAAAGATTACTTTCTCATTTAAGTAAATGAAACTTAATTTTTGGTAATACTTAATCCTAGTTCATTTATTCATTGAATTATATATTTTTAAAAAAATATTATTATTTAATTAAATACTTTTGGTTGTATTGTATTGTGAGAATTGATGGCTATATATTATTATGAAATAAATTATTAAATTGTATAATTTATTTTCTAATTTGAATTAAATTAGACCTATCATTTTAATATTGTAATGAGACATATATATGTTTATGTTAACTAGGATACATATTTTTATGCATAAATGAAATGTAATTAATTGTGATTGATATTGGAAAATAAAGTTTAAAGGTGTTATGTTTTTATTGAAATTGGGTGTTTTGTTCTATTAAACCCATAGGATGAATATAGAGAAGTTCTTTAATTTATGGCATTGTTTTAATGGTTATGTTAAGTTTCTCTTAGTAGATTTATGTGATTCCATACTTGGATTCAATTATGATCAATGTGGAATTTAAATGCTTATGGTTAGATTTTAGTTTACTATGATGCAAATGTTGTATTGTTCATTCCTGTAGTGTCTTCTTTTGCTTATTATGTTATCGGGTACTAGAAGACCTAGGGGGAAAAAAAGAGGCCAGGGTAAGTGTCGGTTGTGCTATGACTTCAGTATTATGTTTTGGTGTGAGTGTGTATTCTGATTATTCCCTGATTTGACCATAT
Source organism: Chamaecyparis obtusa (assembly GCA_027943335.1). NCBI lineage: Eukaryota > Viridiplantae > Streptophyta > Pinopsida > Cupressales > Cupressaceae > Chamaecyparis > Chamaecyparis obtusa. The sequence continues at coordinate 428,410 of BSBK01003107.1, read as the reverse complement.
GGGCTCATGTTATATTGTATTCTATTTATGGGTATTTTGTAATCATGTATGTTTCCTGTGTGTGAAACTGGATCTAAGATTACCTAGTTGTATACCTGACTTGATCTATGTGAGATCTGTGAGCCTAAGGTAGTTTACCTAGATATGTAGTAGGGGGTGGCTTGCAATAAGTGTCAGGGATGACAAGTGGCTGCTAGGATCACTTATTGTAAGTATCTGTAATCAAGTGATAACCTAATATAATTAAGGGGTATTTAAATGAACTTAATAAGATATGTTTCCTCACCCATGCTTGAGTGCTAGTATAGACTAAGATGGGAATTGAGATGATGCTTGCCACCTTGAGAGGTGTGTTTAGCATAGTTAATGGCTTCATTTGTACAAGAAGTCATTGATCTATGTATGGTCACTTGAGTGTTGGGATCTAGAGTGATTACCAGGATGAGACTCAAGGGTTTGACGTACATGATGACACCTTCCTATGCATAGTCTAGTTATTATACATGTGTCAGTTGCCTCTGGATTAGTGAGTCTTACCTTTCACTATATTTTGTTCACCTTGAGTAGAGAGCTTTCAAGAATCCTCTTTCTTAGTGGTTTTTATCCTTGCTTTGGTATTGGTTATCCGATTGGGGTTTTTTGTTATCTCCTCAGCATGGTGGGGTGGACCTTTGTGGATCTACATGGATGGGTGGTAGTGATTCTTTACCATTTGAGATTCAACATTCCGGTGTCGGTGCTTGATGGTTCTTCTATAGTTGGATACTCTTATGATTCTTCTTTGATGGTTTTTGTTCTTATCTTCATTATTTGTAATCCTATATTAGAGTATCACATGTGATACCTAATCTAGACATTTTACTATTATTGTTAGAGTGATTACTACATACCCTATGACATGTGCAGTGGATGTCAGTTGATTTATGTTTCATGGATATCCTTGAGGATTGTTTTGATTATGTAAAAGTAGGTTTTGAAAGGACCTAAAACCTTTTACATCCAAATTACAAGATATGCATTAAAGTTCCAACAAAAACCATGCAACAACACCAAAAAGAGACACACAAACAAGTCCTTAAACAAAAAGATAGAGAAATAAACAAAGGATAGAAAAAGATAGTAGGACAGCAACCTACTGGCTAGACACATTTCATAAGATCTGCCATCTGTTCAGCTAACATGCAGATGTTGGCTGAATAGATGATAGATCTAGTTCTCTTGCTAGGACCATGATCCTCCTTGACCTCGGTGATTGCCTGCTCCCCTTTCCCCTAGTCCATTTTGTCCACCAGAATCTTAACATGCTTTGTTGACGCCTTAAGAATAGAAAAGCTCTGCTCTACAATATTACCAACCATTTTCTCTAGCTTGTCGACTCTGTTTTCCATAATATCAATTCTTTTTTTCATCACCTCTCCATTTTCAATTTTCTCTTCCATAGCAATGATTCTGTCATTAAAGGCAGAGAACCCCTTAGCCCTACCGACTGTCTCCTTCAGCTCATCAATGCATTGACCCATGGTCTTCTCCCCTAGATTCATCCTTCCAAGAATCCCAGTCTCTTTTTGGAGCTGATGAATATGGGATTTCATAGTTGTGATGTCGCTTTTCATGTTACTAAGATTGATAAGGAAAGAAAGACACCCCAGATTCTCAAAATCCTTATTCTCTCCCATTGCCTCCTCCTTAGAGCTCTCCACCTTATCCTTCTCAGTGTTGGTCACTTCCTTCTCCTAACCCTCCTTCTCAATATTGGTGACATCTTGGGAAACATAATGTAGAATATTATCATTGACCAAAACATTTTGGTCCAACCCTTCACTCTCCTCCACAACAAGGTCATTCTCCACCCGCTCTTCTTGTTTATCCTAGATTTTCTCCTGAGAAGAAGATCCCTCATCAGAGGAAATGAAAACCCTCTTAGCTCTTTTCTTATTCCCTTTTTTAGCTCTGGTATGCTTTCCAATGGGCTCCATGTTTTTACCCTTTTTCTTGATACTGTCCTCCCTACTCTCATCTTCCTCCATTTCCATATCAATGACCAAATCCTCCACCTTGATTTTCTTCTTATTTATTTTTGGAATAGATTCTTGATACTCCTCAAAGTTGCCCTTGTCATCTTCAATTTCCTCCATGAAGGGTTCCTCCAACTCTTTGTCATCTGTATCATAGTCTTTGAGGGCCTTCTGATTCAGCCGAGGTCTCTCAACCCTCTTAGATTTTAGAACCTCATAAATGAGGACCATCAGCCCATCATGACAAGCATCGTCACCATCAAGATCCCTCTTCCAACTGAGAATAGTGGCATTTAAAGAGCTCAAAAGATAAAAGGGGAAATTGATTTTAACCCCATGCCTAAAATAATTTAGTAAAATTAGATGATGGTTGTATATTTTGGTATATCTACCATCCAAAGTAATGTAGCTAATAATCACAAAGAGAACCAGCCTCCACAACCTAGAAATAATTTTAGGATTAAAGTAGGAATTATCCACCTTTACCATATGCTTCCTCTCCTGCTCTGTTGGTGCAAAACCCTCCAGTGCTTTATCTGAGACCTTCCTATCCCTGTAGAAGTTAATTCCTTCTATCTTTAGACTTGTCACCTCTGCCATGAACTCCTCAGTCACCTCCATGCTTTGCATTCCCACCATGACTTTCCCTTTGTTCCAGGTCTTAATGAATTTCCTAGTAATGAAAAATTTCCCTCCATGCAACTTCTCCATGTAAACTGCTAGACCCCCATCTTTGATAATGTTCCACACCTCCTGGTTCTAGTTCCATTTGTTGCAGTTCCCTGGTTCACACCTTTTCTTTCTACCTCCCATAGCTCTGAAATAGTCAGGAAAGCCCTTCTCAAAAATTTTCACAACACTCTGCAAATTCAGCTTAAAGTTGTAATAATGCCCTCTAACACCTTGAAAGACCCATAAATCATGCCAAATGAACGTAGTAATCATCTTGGAATCACCCCAATGTCCTTCATCATCTTCACACAAAATTCTACATTAATTACTCATTAAAATGATCTTCATTAAGAATGTGTTGCCTACTATTTAATTGATCCTTATCGATTAATGATATCCCATCAAGAGGGAGGACAAACCCATCATTCCACTTGATATCCACTTGGCTTTGGCAAGCCACATTAGCTACCTAGTCAACTACCAAATTGACCTCCCTAAAGTTATGAGTAATAATACACTCATCAAAGGAATCAATAATGTTTTAGATTTGTTAATAGCATTGGCTATTGTCCATGCAGGGGTCATATTATTATTAAGAAATTTAATAATGTTTAGGGATTCCCCTTCAACCCACACTTTTCTATAGTGTTTTCTCTTAGCTAATAATAGACCATAAATAGTAGTGTTATCCTCAACAACATGATTAGTATTGAAGCCTATAGGAATGGCCTTGGCGCCTTTACATATTCCATATTCATCACGGCTAACTATACCATAACCTAAAATTCTTGGGTTTCCCTTAGAGGCACCATCAAAATTGACTTTCATCCAACAATTAGGGGGATAGTCCAACTGGGCCTCATTTCTCATACTTCTCTTGATATCCTGGACCTCCCTCCCATCAAGCTTCCAATTTTTATAGACTTTAACCTCCCAATCATCAATCAGATCCTAATATTTTTTAACCAACCCAATGTTCTCCAATAGGGTTCTCTTAATATTATGGAAGATAACAACCCAACTAGATTCATTGTTTCTAAAAATCCTATCATTCCTTTCTTTTTAAACCCCCCAACACATATAGGGAAGAAAGAAGCTACATATAGACAAAAGAAGGTTGTTATTAGTAGGAGGCTTCCAAGAAGTGAAAAGCTCCTTAATATCCTATGGAAAAACCCAATCCATATTCATCAAATCTAGAAATTTCTCCCATATTTTTCTAGCAAAGGAATAGTGAATACCTGTATGATTAATGTTCTCCTCATCACTCTTGTAGAGACAACATCTATTGGTAACATATAAGCCCCTTTTCCTTAGATTGTCAATAGTTAAGATTTTATCCTGCAATAAGATTAAAAAAAACACATTAATTTTAGGTGTTAAACCTTTGAACCAAGCATTGGCCCAACATGGTTCTAGGCTATCTTCAAAATTCTTCTTGTAAAAAGAAGAGACCAAGAAAGAGCCATTAGAATTACATTTCCAGATTAAAGTATCCTCTTCATCAATGAGAAAGATAACATTCAAAATTTTATTCAGGCTTCTAAGAGAGGGATCCACCCTAGCTAAATCAGTCCAATTGTCCCCCTCCCAGTAGTTATCCACATGAGATCCAAAAACCTATTTGCATTACATCTTTTCTTTCCAACTTGAATCAGCATTGAGAGGGTGATCAAGAATCCTTGAGGATTGTTATTATGTTCTATGATGTAATTGTTTAATCTATTATGGAATCTTTTGTTGATGTTATTTAGTTATTTTTTGTTCTTAAGTAAATCTACATCATGGGACCCTCAATTTTTGTAATATGTGATGGTTTTTGTATTAATGTGAGTAAATGGTAATTGCTTCTGCATTGATGTTTTATCTTGTTTGTAAACTTTAGAAAAAAAAATTATTCACCAAACTTAGTATCATGTTTTTGGTTAATCTTTCTTGGTTTCCTTGGTAGGGCATTACATTTGGTATAAGAGTTGAGTTTCTACACTGGGAACTCTGGTTATGTACACTCATTAGGTTTTGTTTAGTTTAAACTAGAGACTAAACATAGACATAAAACATTATTGTTTTCAGACTATTTCTTTATAATTATGTTATCTTTTGTTTTTGTTTTGATCTATGTTGTGAGATGTTGTTGGATCTTTATATGATGCAAGAATCATGCTTGATACTAGACCTACTAGGGTTTGTGGTAGAGGTCATTCTAGTAAATGTGGAAGGGGAAGATAGCATAGCCCTTCTATGAGTTTCAGTTAGGAGAGTCCTCATCAATAGTCTAGGGATGAGCAGAGAGAGGATTGTCAGGGTGAGTTTGATGGACTTGATATCAGATAGCTTTTGCAAGAGATTCTAAGAGTCGAGAGGGCTAGGGAGACGTCTAGGATTCCTCTAAGGAGGGACTTCACAGTTGATCCTATAGTTGTGGTAGCTAATCACATGAGGGATTTGTTGAGAGGTCAACCTAGTCCCTTGGATGGGAAAGGTACTTGTTTATAGGTAGAGACTTGGCTTATAGATTTAGAGTGGAGTTTTTCTATGCATCCCTTTAGTAGCAATACTAAAGCTAGGTATGTAGTGATGCAGCTTACTAATTTTGTAGTTGTATGGTGGAAGATAGAAGAGGAGAAGCTAGGGCTTCAGATCAATACTATCACTTGGGAGTTGTTCCTTGAGAACTTCCAAGAGCGCTTCCTCTTAGATTAGTGGAGGCAATAGAGAGTAGATGAATTCCACAACCTGAGGTAGTTGACCATGATAGTAGGAGAGTATGAACATTGATTCTTTGAGCTCAAGTAGTATGTTGGCTTTGGACATGATATAACTGTTCTAGTCCAACACTTTGATAGGGGGCTTAATGCTCGCATAGTTGGGGATGTTAGGCTCTTTGAGTCTAAGACCCTCAAGGAAGTGGTCATCAAGGCCGCTCTCATAGAGGGAAATTTAGTGTTGGGTCATGGTGGTCAAAGATGTTCTTATTCTAGTGGTTCTAAGGGGAATCAGTCTCAGAGGAATGAGAACTTTCAGAATCCTTCTACCTTTTCATAAGGTAATAAGGATCAGCAGTAGAAGGGGTTCTCTAATCTAGCTCAGGGTAGTGGTTCTTAGTCCAAGAACTTCCATAATGGTCAGCATAGCAAGAGTCATTCTTTTGGTTAGCCTTAAAGTGCACAATAGAGTGTTAGTAGAGGTAGATTTCAGTAGTCCAGTGCTCCTGCAGCAAGGAGAGGTTTCAATGGAAATTGTTTCACTTGTGGCTAATATGATCATAAATCAAACAGTTGTCCCCAGCATTCAGCTCAACATTCATGACAGAGGCCAAAAAATTTTGAGCCTAAATTTGGTGATGTAGGTAGATATCATAGGGCCTTTGCAATAGGGAATGATCCTCAGCGTTCAAACCCTAAGTCAGGAAAGGGTCTGAAGGGACCTATTCAGTGATCCTTGGTTTAGTTTTTAGTTCAGTGCATCAAGTTTTATGGGACTTATATCCCTACTTGTTCCAGGCTTCCAGGAGTAAGCCTAATCCTAGGGGTGTGGATGTAGTACCCACCCATAGTTTTCTTTTAGTTTTCAGTTGTCGTACTCTTTTAGGCTTGTATTTCAATTAATTGGCTGAATTATTTTAGGCCACATTTCATGTGCGCAATTATTATCCACTAGTGGATTATTGATCATTATCTATTTATCATGTGTTTGCATAGATTAGATGATGATATTATCATGATGTTATGTTTTATGCTTTATATTGGTTTATGATGTTACTAACCCCATACTTTCATGTGTATGGTTATCATGTGTGTGTACCTATTTGGCATGTTTATGTGGTAGAGGACAGAGGTGTAGTTACTTGCATTGTCAAGATCCACACGTCTGATCGTACCCTATCATTGCCTACTATATATATATGTTGGATGTACATGCTTCTTCTTGTGATGATAGGTTTGCAGGTACAGGGCATCATCTTCCCTAAATTGGTGGGAGTGAGTGTGTCCATAAATATTCATCTCAATGGTAAAGATGGGAGTTAATAGTCAAACCCAAAACCCTAACCTAAGCCTAATTGTCCTATGATTGGACAAGTATCAGTTTGACTACCCTACCCATATTCATCTAGTTGACATGAGTTCGTGGATCCCTCCCTTGAGTGTGCTTGGTTTTACTTTTCTTGATTTCAGTTGATTTATTTCTTTAATGGGTGATTTTTCTATGATTATTAATTTTATGATTATAGTTGAAATTTAATATTAATTATGTTCCTAGGTTGATTTGAGAAAATTAATCTAAATTCAAATATCTGATTACTTAGATTTAATTGATTATTTAATTAAATTTAGATTTAATTATGCTTGTGTGCTTTATTAAATAATTAACTATTTAATTGCATGGTTATAAGATGCTTTAAATATTTAATCCATTTAATACAAATTTTAATTATAAACATGTGCATTAACATTATTGAAAAGTGAATTGTTCTAAAAAATTAATCAACTTGTTCTAAAAAGTCAAAGTTTTGATTGCAGGAGAAAATAGGTTTTAAAGGGGACCCAAAACCCCATTCAAGCTAGAAAAAAGTTTTTCGTTAAAGGACACTAAAAAGAGATAGGACTGGGGACCAGTCCGCTATAACCAAAACCATCAAAACAACTAGTAAAAACCAAAAACCAAAAAAAAATCAATAGACTACCAGAACTAGAAACCCATGGCACTAGACGAACTCATTGCGAGTCTCGTTAGCTTCCTGCTTCACCTCAAATATCTTCTTTATCACTGCATTAAAATTAGAGAGCTCCTGGATTCTTTCTTGAATTTTCCTCCTTTTCACTGATCTTGTGTGTTTTCCTGGGCCTTCCTCTTCCAAGTCCTCAGTGATCTCATCAGGTTTTTTATTGGGAGAGCCAACATCCAACTTAGCTTTAATGGTCATAAAGAAATCCATGGCCGAACCCATAAATATGTTGTTGTCATGCATATGTTTTTTCATTACATTCTCCATAGTATCCATTCTAGCTTGCATTTCCTGCACTTTTTTATTCCCATCCTTGTTCATATTCTCCACCATAGTCTTCAAACTAGAATCCAACTTTTCCTAGAGAGAATCCACTTTAGCAGAAATGGAGTGATGCTTTAGGTTTAAGTTCTTGATCTCCTGAAAAACACATTTCATTAAGCGGAAAGAATACATGGAAGTGGCCTTGGCAGTTTGGAGGACCCCAAAGGGGGGGTCAATTTTATCGTCCATATCTTCCCTCAACAATTGAACATTCCGTTCCTGCATATCCACTATTTTGATGAAAGGAATGTTTTGAGAAATTCTAGGAGTATTTTCTTTCTCTGCACCAGGCGAGGCCATCTCCGTAGCAAGGGACATAATCTCCACCTCCATAGCTTCCTTCTAAATATCTAGCCCAACCTCCATGACCACTTCTAGTTTAGGTGATATAGGCACATCATGATCTTAAGAGCTATCATAGTCCACCAAAATGGGCACCTTATGACCACCCACATCCTCCTCATTCTTATCTTCCTCATTGTTACTCTTGATACCAGAGGTTTTACCTATTTACATAGTACTTGTAACCTCTTCTTTAGTGTTGTCATTCTCCTCTGAAGAAGTTTTTGAGACTGAGGATGAAGAGTAACTATCTTCCTTAGTAGAGTTGGCCATGTGCTCATCACTCTACACTTTCTACAGAGGTATCCGTGTCCATAGCAACCTCCTTATCCTTAATTTTTTTCCTGAAGAGCTCTCCTCTTTAATGACCACATCCCTAATTATTTTTTTACCTGAACCAGATTTGGATGGGAATATGATAGGGCTAGCATTGGCAGTCTTCTTAATGTGTTCAACAATTAGAAGAATCAACCCTTCATGGAGAATAGGTTTTTTCTCCTTCTTCCTTGGCTGGGATATACTCAAACGAAGGGACTGAAGAATGTAGTAAGGCATGGATACCCTAATTTTATGACAAAAATGAATGAGAAAAACAAAGCGGTAGGAATGGGACCATTTGAACTTACCGTCTAGGGTAACATATTCCATTATCACCATCATAATCATCACCTAGATTTCTTTGAACAAAGCCACATCATAGCACCCACCAGACTCTTTCACCAGGATTTTTTTCTCCTCTTTGCTCTTGGGGAAGTGTTGAATGGCCTTTTATGAGACTTTCTTGTCATGGTAAAATTTGATGCCCTTAGTACTAAGCCTAGACACCTCAGCTATGAGATCCTCTATGATATTCACTATGATACCAGCTATAGTGACGACCCCATCTTTCCAAGAATCAACAAACAACTTCGTGGCACTATCTTTCACACCATGCAACCTTTCCATCTAGGCTGTAAGACCCCCCTTAGTGAGAATATCCCAGACCTCTGGCATATTTTTCCATTTAACATAGTCCTTTGGCTCTTTACAATTAAGCCCTCCTCCCATGATATCATAGGTAACAAAGACAGTCGTAGTAGCACAGAGATACCAATTGTTGCGATGATAGGAAATTTTGAAGTTAACAAAGGTTAACTCATGTTTGCAATTAGTTCTCTTGGGAAAGGCACCACTTTCTGTAATCATTTTCCTCTGTTTCTCTAAAATGTGTCTAATCATCATAACTTCTCAAGATACACCCAATCCACCCTTTTTCTTTGGGACCTATCAAAGGCCAACTTGGCTTTCATATCAATGGTGAGATTTTCATAATTGTGCCAAATCATGATATTCTTGGATTTAATCGCAAAATTGGCCAGCTCATCAATGGTACAATTTGCTTCCCAATAAATGTGAGATATAATGACTTTCTTAAAGGAGCTAATAATGACCTTAGCCTCCTCAATAATCTCCTTAATGGTCCATGATGGCTTAGTCTTGTGACTGATGCATCTTAAAATATTCATTGAGTCACCCTCAATCCATACATTTTGAGCCATGTCAATCTTTATGATTTTAAGCTTCTGAAGAAGAGCCATAGCCTCCACCATGTGGTTTCTTTGCACCCAAATAGGCATCACCACCACGGCCATACAATTAGCCATGTCATCATGGATGAGACCACCACATCCTGCTAGGCCTAGGTTGCCCTTCACGACTCCGTCAAAAATTATTTTTATCCATCCCAGCAAAGGAGAAAGCCAGATGGCATTCTCCCTAGGATTGGGGTTTTTGTTTTTTATTCCCACACCCAGATCACTAGCATTAAAATCTAGCATCTTTCCAGTCGACATTTTGAAGTTTTCCTTAATGCTTCTCTTGATCTTCTTAGCTATCACCTTGGGTGGAAGTTCTATATTCCTAAAGACTCTGTCATTGCATTCTCTCCATAACCTCCATATCACATGGGGAGCTATAATATTCCATAGATTCTGATCAATGGGGACCTCATCTTTTCTCCACTATTTACAAAAACTTTCCATGTTATTGGGAAAAAAACCATTTAATCTACCAGCATTGTAATATCAGGTTCCAAACCTCCCAAGCATAACTGCAATCAATGGCCAGATGGAAGACTGACTCCTCAGCTTTTTTACACAAGAAACATTTGTTACTTAAAATCATACCCTATTTTTGTAGATTGTCTATAGTTAGAATTTTATTCTACAAAACCAGCCAAAAAAAAATGTTAATTTTAGGAATTAAATTTTTATCCCACACCTGAGCCCAAAAGGGGAGAGGATTCAGTTGTTTCAATAAAAGCTTAGAACAGGAAGCAACTGTGAAGATACCAAAGGGAAGGCTACCCCAAAGCATCTTATCATCTCTGGAAACCTTAACCTTCTAGATCATAAGATCTAGCATCAAAGGCTTGAACATTTCATTCACAAGGGATAGATCAATCCATGAGCCATTCCTCCAGTAGTCCCTAACCCTGGCTCTGAATCTCTGAATGCAGTGGTTAATGTAAGGTTGAAAAGAAGTGACATACCTAAGGGGGTAGTCTTTAATCCAGAAATCCTCCCAAAAATGGATCCTTCTGCCATTTCCTAAAAACCACTTGATCCCCTTAAAAGCCGCTTCCTTAGCATTCTGAATACTATTCCAAATAAAAGAACCTTGCACTTTCAAATTTGTTTCCCAAAATTCATAGATATGGAAAAAAGAAAAAAGATATTTACTATGGATGATATCATTCCATTCTCTTCTTTCCCTAAAAATTCTCCATATCTATTTTGACAACAGTGCCATATTAGTGATTCTTAGAGGATGAATATCCAACCCCCCCCACTTTTTAGGAGTGCAGACCTTGTCCCAGGCAATTAAAGCAAGTCTCTTTTTTTCTTCCACTTTCGACCACAAAAAATTTCTCTAAATTTTTTCAATTATATCTGCATATTTACCTGGAATCTTGGAAAGATTGAGGGCTTAGACAAGGAGGCTTTGCAAAGAAGCCTTTAAGAGCTAGAGTTTTCTAGCTTGACTAAGAAGGGCACCTTTCCAGCCAGCTAGCTTCCTATTGAATCTGTCAACAATACTGGCCCAGAAGGAGTCCAGAGCTTTGAGACCAAGAGGAAGACCCAGATAGGTAGCAGGAAAAAAGTCACTTCTGCAACCTATGATTCTGGCAATTCTATATTGCCTGTCCTCTGGGGTATTGATAAAAAATAAAGAGATCTTATCCTAATTAATGGATTGACCAGAACCAAGAGAATAGGTAGATAGGGCATGTTTAATTGTCTGGGCTTCTTGAATAGAAGAGAAACCCATAATGATAGTATCATCCACAAACTATTCATGAGAACAGGGACTTGAAGTAGAAGAAGGGGAAAGGCCTTTAAAAGTCCCATTTGAAACAATCTTTTGAAGAAGGCACCCTAGACATTCAGCCAGGATAGAGAAAAGGATAGGAGAAAGAGGATCTCCTTGCCTTAGGCCCCTAGAGGGTTTGGAGAACCTTGAGGGGGACCCATTGATCAAAATAGCTGCAAAAAAAGTGCTAATGAGATGATAAATCATTTTAAGGAATTTATCACCAAAACCAAAGGATCTAAGAACCTTGATCAACAAATCCCAGTCCACATGATCATAAGCCTTCAAAAGGTCCAATTTAAGAAAAAAGCTAGAATTAAGAGAGACTTGCATGGAGTGGATGACCTCATGACCCTTCATAATTGAATCAAGAATCTTCCTGCCAGGCACAAAGCCACTTTGTTGTGGAGAGATGATCCGAGGGAGAATAACCAGCAAATGAGAGGTCAAAACTTTAGAAAGAATTTTGTACATAGAATTGCATAAGCTAATTGGTCTGAAGGGATCCACCAAATCATCTCCAGGCTTCTTAGGAACCAGAGTAAGAAAGGTAGCATTAATCTCTTTAAGCAGAGATCTTGCTCCAAAGAATTCTTTAACCGCATTGTTGATGTCCTCTTCAATAATATGCCAAATTTTTTGAAAGAAGAACATAGGGAACCCATGCGGGCCTAGGGACTTATCACCTTCAAAAGAGAAGACCACCATCTTAATTTCATCTAGAGAGGGGATGGAAATAAGAGCATGATTGGTAGAATCATTAACAATGAAAGGAATGTTATCAAGAAGGATGTTTTGATTTCCCAGATCAAGATTAGGATCTTTAGAGAGCAAGGAAGAGAAAAAATTAATCATTGTCTCAGAAATATCTTTGTCATTGGAAATTTCCCTTTCCTCCACTTTGAGTTTGGATATTCTATTTGAAGCTCGATGTTTAGAGGCAGATAAATGAAAGAATCTAGTTTTCTTATCCCCAGCTTTGAGCCAAATAGACCTAGATCTTTGCCTCCAATAGTCTTCTTCCTTGGAAATAATGTTATGCATTTTGGCAAGGATGCTCTCCTTATCCCTTAGTTCCACTGTCAACCCAATTTGTTGAATAGTTTTCTGAATAATGTCAAGATCCTTTTTAAGCCAACTTTTGGATTTAAAAATATCACCAAAAATAGTTTTTCTCAACACCTTCACATTTTGTTTAACACTGAGAAGTTTCTTAACTACTCTAAACATGGTAGTACCTTGAATATTAACATTCCACCAATATTTGATATGCTGCTCAATCTCCAGATGATCAACCCACATTTTCTCAAACCTAAAGGGCGGGTTACCCTTCGTAGTAATCGGGTTAGCACTAAAACATATCAAGAAATGATCAAACCCAATCTTCAAAAGGGAAGACAGTGAACACCCAAAATTCTTTAACTAGAAACCAATGATTAAAGCATGATCCAATCTAACTTGGATGAGGTCTTGACCAATCCTTCTATTAGACCAGGTAAAATTGACTCCCTGAAGCTCCATATCAAAAAGAGCTTGATTATTGATAAATTCCATAAGCTCCATTCTACCATTCAATTAAATCTAATTTTCTGCTCCCCCATAATTCTCATTATCTTTTAAGGGATAGTTGAAGTCCTCAATGATTAGCCAAGGAAGCTCTTGGAAAGAGTTTCTATGATTTTCAATTTTTCTCCAAAAATGGGATCTTCCAGCTTTGGAGTTGGGGGCATAAATTGTAGTAGCAACCCATTCAAAATTTGTTTTAAATGAAAAAAATTAATGTTGAGGTAGTTCAAATTTTCTAAAACCATAGATCCTTGAACATGACTCTGATTCCAGAAAACAATGACCCCTCCCGAAGCCCCTTCAGAGCTAAAGCCAGCAACCCCATTATTTTTAAAGATTCTAATTTTTTCCACCTTCTCTTTACCCATCTTAGTTTCTTGAACAAAAATGATATCAAGATTATGATCTCTTACCAGATTTATGAGAATGTCTTGTTTGTGAGGGGCATTCAACCCTCTTATGTTCCACGATATGAGCTTCATTTCTTAACCAGAGTGCAAACTCCCTAGATGGTAAGTTGCTTAACATCCGCAATGTCCTTTTTGCTTTCCCTTTCTCTGATTTCTTTGTTGGTGTATCTCCCTTGAGTCTTTTTTTGAGATCCAACATCTGATTTTAGCTTGGATCCCCCATCTACTTTACTTCGAGTGGTAACTCCCTTTCAGCTCGGAGTAACAGGTTCCTTTTTCTTCTCTTTCTTTTTTTGTTTCTTCCCTTTTTGAATAGTCCAGATCCCATCAGAGGGTTCATCTTCAGTCACATGATCTTCATCATTGCTTCCTGAAAGAGTATCAAGAATAGAAGATGAGTCATCTTCATCAATTTTTAAATCTTCAACACAAACTCTTTCCACCGCACGTCCTATCTAAAGTTGATTTTTTCATGTAAAGTGTTTTTAATTATTAATTAAGATTTATTTTCAATTTCTGATATGGAGTTGATGTGAGAGTTAGTTGTTGAGTTATCTTTAGGGTTGCATGAGAAGGGGAATTGAATCTCTATTAGGGGAATTGCATTCATTTTAGAGATTAGATAGGTTTTGGAGCAATTTTTGGAGAGAGCTCAGATTTTGGCATCTTGAGATTTTTGGGTGAATTTTAATTGCTTGGATTTTGTTCAAGGCTTGTTTGTGCATCTGGATTGTGTGCATATTTTCTACATAGATTCAGATCTGCAGGTTGGATTTATTCTAGGAGGAATTCTATCTACAGATCTTCAAAGGTTTTCAACTTCAATTTTTCTTTGGATCAAAAGTAGGCTTTGAAATCATGCCTGTTAGTTTTATTTTGCATTTATTTGGCTTTCCCTACTATGCAAATTTCTATGTATCTCAATAGATAGATCTGTGATTTCTTTGATTTTGGGTATTTAGAAAACCCTAGTTAAAATGATTTTTAGTTTTTATGGAAATTTAGCACAACAAGGTTATGCTAGCAAAATTTTATTAGAAAACTCTTCATAGATCTCCTAGAAAATGATAAATTAATCCTAGATTATAGTCTAACTATAATGCTGGTGTTGGGATTAATTTTTAGAGTGTTGGGATTAATTTTGAGAAGGGCTTTCTGGACTAATAACTCTAATTTCCAGAGTGTTGGGATTAATTTTGAGAAGGGCTTTCTAGAATTTTAAAGAGCTATGGGAGGCAAGAAGAGAAGATGCGAGCCAGGGAATTGTAGTGAATGGAGCCAGAACCAAGAGATATGGAAAATACTTAAAGATAGGGGTCTGGTGGTTTACATGGAGAAACTGCATGGAGGGAAAGTTGTTGTGACCAAGAACTTCATCAAATCTTGGAACAAGGGGAGTGTTATGGTAGGTATGCAAATCATGGAGGTGACTGAGGAGATAATAGCAGAAGCAATGAGTCTAGAGATTGAGGGCATTAACTTCTATAGGGATAGGAAGATTTCGGACAAAGCCTTGGAGGCTTTTGCACCCATGGAGTAGGAGAGGAAACATATGGTAAAGGTGGAAAACTCTTACTTTAATCCTAAGAGTATTTCCAGGCCTTGGCATCTTTTTTTGTTTGTGATTATTGGCTACATTACCCTTGATGGTCGTTATACTAAAATTTACAACCATCATTTAATTCTTCTGAATCATTTTAGGCATGGGGTTAAAATCAATTTCCATTTATACCGTCTGAGTTCTTTGAATGCCTCTATCCTCAACTGGCAAAGAGATCCAGAGGGTGATCATGCCTTCCATGAAGGGCTCATGGTCCTCATTTATGAGGTTCTGAAATCGAATAATGTGGAAAGTCCCTAATTTAACAGGAAAGCCCTCAAAGACTATGAAACTGATAGGAAAGAGTCTGAGGAGCCCTTTATGGAGGAAATAGAAGATGATAAGAGTGACTCTAAGGAGTTTCAAGACTCCACTCCCAAAAGAAAAAAGAAGAAAAGTAAGGTGGAGGACTTGATCATGGAGATGGATTTGGAGGAAGAGGAGAGTAGGGAGGAAAGCTCAAAGAAGCAGGGAAAAAATAGAATGGAGCCCATGGGACACGAGCCCATACCCCATTGGTCTAGCCTACCGGCGGTCCTCCCAAGGGAGCCACATGGTAGAGGCCTATTGGTGGTCTTCCAAGGGGGACCATGAGGGGGTTTCTCGATGGTACTCCCAAAGGAGTTGCACCGGCCCAGCCTACGATAGCTTTTGGGTACCACAGGTTTGGGAAGGTGGGGTGTGGGGCCACCGGCCACCGGCCCTTGCCCCCCCCCCCCAATACAACCTTTTTATTTAATTTTTAATTTAAAAATTTGTTTATTAACTAATTAATATTACAATTTGTTTATTTATTTAAATTTAGATTTTTATATTAAGATAGTTAAATTAAATTTTGTTTATTAATTTGTTTTATTTGAAAGGTTATTAAGTTATTTAGATTTAGAAAAAGATTGCTTTCTCATTTAAGTAAATGAAACTTAATTTTTGGTAATACTTAATCCTAGTTCATTTATTCATTGAATTATATATTTTATAAAAAATATTATTATTTAATTAAATACTTTTGGTTGTATTGTATTGTGAGAATTGATGGCTATATATTATTATGAAATAAATTATTAAATTCTATAATTTATTTTCTAATTTGAATTAAATTAGACCTATCAGTTTAATATTCTAATGAGACATATATATGTTTATGTTAATTAGGATACATATTTTTATGCGTAAATGAAACATAATTAATTGTGATTGATATTGGAAAATGAAGTTTAAAGGTGTTATGTTTTTATTGAAATTGGGCGTTTATGTTCTATTGAACCCATAGGATGAATATAGAGAAGTTCTTTAATTTATGGCATTGCTTTAATGGTTATGTTAAGTTTCTCTTAGTAGATTTACGTGATTCTATACTTGGATTCAATTATGATCAATATGGAATTTAAATTATTATGGTTAGATTTCAGTTTACTATGATACAAATGTTGCATTCTTTGTTCCTGTAGTGTCTTCTTTTGCTTATTATGTTATCGGGTACTAGAAGACCTAGGGGGAAAAAAGAGGCCAGGGTAAGTGTCAATTGTGCTATGACTTCATTATTATGTGTTGGTGTGAGTGTGTATTTCAATTATTCCCTGATTTGACCATATGGCTCATGTTATATTGTATTATGTTTATGGATATTTTGTAATCATTTATGTTTCCTTTGTGTGAAACTAGATCTGGGATTTCCTAGTTGTATACCTGATTTGATCTATGTGAGATCTGTGAGCCTAGGGTAGTTTACCTAGATATGTAGTAGGGGGTGGCTTGCAATAAGCATGGGGGCCCATAAGTGGCTGTCAGGATCACTTATTGTAATTATTTGTAATCAAGTGATAACCTAATATAATTAAGGGGTATTTAAATGAGCTTAATAAGATATGTTTCCTCACCCATGCTTGAATGCTAGTATAGACTAAGATGGGAATTGAGATGATGCTTGCCACATTGAGAGGTGTGTTTAGCATAGTTAATGGCTTCATCTATATGAGAATTCATTGATCCATGTAAGGTCACTTGAGTGCTAGGATCCAGAGTGATTACCAGGATGAGACTCAAGGGTTAGATGTACATGATGACACCTTCCTATGTATAGTCTAGTTATTCTACATGTGTCAGTTGCCTCTGGATTAGTGAGTCTTACCTTTCACTATATTTTTTTCACCTTGAGTAGACAACTTTCATCTTTCTTAGTGGTTTTATCCTTGCTTTGGTATTGGTTATCCGATTGAGGTTTGTTGTTATCTCCTTAGCATGGTGGGGTAGACCTTTGTGGATCTACACAGATGGGTGGTAGTGATTCTTTATCATTTGAGATTTGAGTCCTGGTGTCAGTGCTTGATGGTTCTTATACAATTGGATACTCTTATGATTCTTCTTTGATGGTTTTTGTTCTTATCTTCATTATTTGTAATCCTGTATTAGAGTATCGCATGTGATACCTAATCTTGACATTGTACTATTATTGTTAGAGTGATTACTACATACCCTGTGACATGTGTAGTGGATGTCAGTTTATTTATGTTTCATGGATATCCTTGAGGATTGTTATCATGTTCTATGATGTAATTGTTTAATCTATTATGGAATCTTTTGTTGATGTTATTTAGCTGTGTTTTGTTCTTAAGTAACTCTACATCATGGGACCCTCAAGTTTTGTAATATGTGATGGTTGTTGTATTAATGTGAGTAAATGGTAATTGCTTTTGCATTGATGTTTTATCTTGTTTGTAAACTTTAGAAAAAAAAATTATTCACCAAACTTAGTAGCATGTTTTAGGTTAATCTCTCTTGGGTTCCCTGGCGGGGCATTATAGCCTATGGGAATTAGTAGTGTAGTCAAAAATTCTGCAAAGGATGTCAAACTCAAAGAGGAAGGTATCAGGGTCTTCTGTTACTAGGCCATAAAACTTGGGTAAGGCTGATGTAGAGATATTCTTGAGATTATTATTATTACATTGATCAAAGATTGGGAATGGAAAGGTAGCTGGTGGATTTTCCATTGCTAGACCTCTTTGGTGACCTCTTGGTCAATAAACCACTAAAGGAAGATAGTTTTCAAGCTCTTGATTTAGATTAAAAAGGTCTTAGGTGGTTGAAGATGTAAATTGGCCAAGATTTCTACAAAAGGATTGAGGTCTATGGGTTCTTCTTGTGAAGAGGATGAGGATGTGGCCAAAGACTCAATATCATAAGCAAAGGGCTTTAAATCTTCTTCCTCAAAATTTTCCAATTATATAAAAGGTTCTACAATATGATTATGAATGATTAGGAAGGAATGTTCCTAGAGCATCTCTCCTTCTATACATGTGGTTGATCTTTGAGGTTTCATGGGACTTCTTCACAAAGTGACTAGAAAATATTGAAAATGTTAAACTAATCCTAAGATTGGTTTATCTTGGTTCCTAGCTGACACCATCCCCAATAATGATGCCAAAAATGGTTGGCTTCATAGAGAGTACTTAATAACTAGGTCCTTGACTCTACTTGGGGATTAGATATCCTATCCAAGTAGCTATATTTTCTTATTATGGAGACACATTTAAATATTGATCCAGAGATGTATACTTGAAATGATAGGCACAAGATCTACACTAAGTACCCATTAAATCCATTTACTAAGAAGTTTTAGGAAATGGAATACATAAAGAAAATACTATTCTATGGCTACATGAAGTTAAATGCTTGAAGTAACTTAACTAAAACATCTTGCAAAATACTAATTTGACTTACTTGATCAAAGAAAATAAAGCTAAATTCACACCAAATAAGCACTACTTTGTTTGTTATTTTTGCAGGAACAAACACACAAAATGGACTCTAGTGGCTGCAAGAACAGTCAATGTGGGAGCTTTGGAAACTATGAATGCAGAAAAGGAAAACTATACTAATGGAGGAATATCTCACTAAGGGGGCCCCCTTAGTGAGTATTCATGGAAACTCAATTAATCAGAATATACTCATCTTCATTATCTATTCATAAACATGGCTTGTTACATACATAAATTCTTAGAAAACCAGAAAACAATCTTTATCCAATCTATATTTTTCTATCAGCTTACTACCTACACAAAGGAGTAGCATTTATTTATACTGGAAAACAAAACTATAACTTAATCAAATGCTCACACCACAAGGAAGGTGGGTCATCGATTATTCCATAAAAAGAGGAACACATTAACTGATTCATCAATGAACACAAAAATCACTCATTAAGACAAGAACAAATATAGCATCCACTATCTTGGATTTCCTCGACAATGAGAATCTTGCCTTGTGACTCGAGAAGCTTAACTTTGAACTAACATCAACTGTAGATTTTTTTTGAATGCTTCAACTCACTTAGACCAGGTTTTTGTGAAACCACCAAACACCTTTTCTATATGACCAGTTCCTTGCAACCATCCATCATTCCAATCTTTAGCGCAATGCCCCTATTTCAATAATGCAAATAACACAAAGAAAGATATACCATGAAATATGCAACATGTTCATTCATCACATACCAAAAATTTATCAAAAAAACTATAATGTATCGCATTAAAATAATGTTTCATATTAAAGGTTTTATAAGTTCAAATTGTGATTTTGTAATACTCAAATGTTGTAGGAAGGTCTTTCCAACTATGGACAAGAAACTAGGGTTTAAAGAGATAAACAATAAAAAATAGTTTAAAACAACAAGGATGGAATTAAAATAGGATGTAAAATATGATAAGCTTTGTGGCTCATCAAGTAACACATTCTAGGGTTCAAGGATTGAGCAGGAATGAATTGTAATGATGAAATTCAAATGTATTAGGTTAGGGTTGACCTATTTAGTGGAAATATATTTATATATTTTTTATGTATTATGTGTAAGTATGGAGGAGAAATATCATGAATGTAGTTGTGTGATTGTAGGGTTTGGATGTTGTACATGTGAAGTAGAGATTGATCTTGAAGTGGATCTATACTAGTAGAGGAGGAGTGCTACTTTGTCAGATCACTTTCTCTTGTTGATTCCTAAAAGTTTCATCGAGATAAATACCTTAACCAAGTAGAATCTAACATGTTTGATTTGTAAATCCTTTAACTGGGTGACTCTTTAACTATGGTTTGAAATCCCTTAACTGGGTTACTCCTAACATGGTAAAGATCCTAATAGGGTTAGAGGTAAATCCCTTAATTGGGTGGCTCCTAATAGGGTCTTTCTCTTAACTGGATATTTTGTAATATTTTAACAAGACTAAGCTCTTGACCAGGTGTACTTAAGAAGAGTGCAAAATTATTTGTGGGTTTCATCTCCATAGATGGTTTTTCCTAGTTGGGTTTGTTATCATGAATGTTAATGAATGTTGTTAGTGGGGAAGACCAAATATTGATTAGAGATTATTGAATTCTTATATGTTACATTCATGACTGGGTTTGTCATTGATGTTAACATATACTCTTTTTGGATAGAGTTAACACAGTTACAAACACATATTTGTTTAGCGAGGTTTTATACTGATGAATTGAGTTTTTCAATGATTTATTAGAATTTAGGAATGTATTATAATAATGTGGTGGAAAGCATAGAATAAGTTATGAAGATATTCTTGAGTTATGCAAGGTTTACTAAAGACTGTTTACAGTGAGAGTTTCCAGGAATTGGTAAGAGTTATTCAAGATTTATTGTTTCAGGTTGAAGCTAGTTCAATGAGATTGATATGTTTTTGAATACATGCTCATGATACTTGAATAAACATGATAGAATCTATTTTGTATTTTGTGAAGGCTTGTGGACGATGTGAAGCATGTTACTTCTTTGAGAGCCAACTACAAATTTATAATTCTATGGAAGTGTTTGGATGTATTGAAATGTGTATTGTAAATTCTTATTGATGTCCTATATTATTAATTGTAAACTGAGAAAGCCTTTTGGCTGACTCAATAATCTTAGGACTCCCTATAAAGGAAAGGAAGTTTATTTGGATGAAAAATATATCATGCGGTCATGATATATTGTGTGAGCTTTGAATGTGAAATCTTGATGATCAAAGTAGAAGATGATGTTGTTGGCTATTGGAAAAATGGTCAGTGCTCCCCTCAGGATTCATGACATGGCTTAACCACCTCCTATGTCTTCTATAAGTCTAGTGGTTGTATCGGGCATTAACAGGTCAATCTTTTGGTGCAATGACAACTACTACTTGTAACAAGTGGTATCAGAGCTTGGTCACAAGTTCAAATCTCCTCAGGTAATGCTGAGGGGGAGATTGTTGGAAAAATATTCAGTGCTCCCCTCAGGATTTGTGACATGGCTTAAGCACCTCTTGTGTCTTCTATAAGTCTAGGGGTTGTATCGGGTATTAATAGGTTGATCTTTTGGTGCAATGACAACTACTACTTGTAACAATTGACATGTTGAGGACTTCAAAGGAACTATATAGGAAAAGTGATTTTATGTTTTAGTTAGTTCACCCTTGGATCTTTTATCCCAAATATTGTTTATTGAAGATAGTCTTGAAGCAATTTGGACAGTGGGTTCATTTGTCTTAATTTTGTTTCTTTCCAACTCCTCAGGGGGTTGGGATCTTTTAGCAAGTACCCAAAGTCTCCTAATAGGGACTCATATTTACTAATTTCATTGTAAAATATTTCTAATAGAGTTTAGCCTTTCACAAGGAACTTTTATATTAGTACATCATCTTGTGGGTATCATTCCCACTAGGGTTTTCCCTTTGATCAAGGATTTCCCTAGTTAACAAATTTGGTGTTATTCTGTATGTTTATTATCTTGTGGTTATTGGTGTTATTTATTACAATCTTAAGATTTGATAGAATTGAATTTAATTTAGTTAATTTCACAACTGATTCACCCCCCCCCTTCTCAATTGTGTTGGTGGACTTTACTTTCTAACAATTGGTATGAGATCATGAGGTCCTTGAAGGAAAAGTTTATTGGCACAAAATGGGTTTTTAGGAAAAAGATGAATGATAAAGGTGAAGTGGTAAGAAACAAAGCAAGATTGGTATGTAAAGGATACTTGCAACAAGAAGGTATTGACTTTGAAGAAAAATTTTCACCTATGGCTAGACTTGAGGTGGTTAGAATATTTTTGGCATATGCTTGTAATAAAAACTTCAAGGTATATCAGATGGATGTAAAATCATATTTTCTTAATGGAGAACTTGAGTAGGAAGTCTACATTGAACAACCTGATGGCTTTTCTTTTACATAAGACAAGGATATGTTTTGCAAATTGAAGAAGGCATTGTATGGATTGAAGCAGGCACCTAGAGCTTGGTATGCAAGGTTAGACAAACACTTGATTAGTTTGGATTTCAAGAAAGATAATGCAGACAATAATATGTAAATAAAAAATGACGATGGATTACTGATTGAAGTATTTGTTATGATATTATCTTTGGAGGCAATGATGAAGCAAGTAAGATATTTTCAGATGAAATGAAAGATAAATTTGAAATGAGCATGATTGGTGAGATGAAATAATTTTTGGGATTGCAAATTACACAAAACAAGGATGAGATTTTTATATCAAAAACAAAATATCTTAAGGACTTATTGACAAAATTTGGAATGGAGAATTGTAAACCAGTTGGAAATGCTATGATAATTGGATACAAATTGTCAAGAAAGGATGAATTGTCGAATGCAACACAAATAAGATACAGATCTATGATTGGAGGACTACAATACTTAACTCACACAAGACCTAATATAGCTAATACAGTTGGGATTATAGCTAGATTTCAAGAAGAACCTAAAGAGACACATGTTGCATCAATAAAAAGGATTTTTAGATACTTGAAGGGTACATCAGAATATGGGCTATGGTATGATAGATCACATGATTTTACACTATGTGTATACATTGATGCAAATTGGGGAGGAAATGTTGATAACAAAAGGAGTAAAATTGGTAGAGCTTCCTTCTTGGGAGGAAGATTGGTCTCCTAGTTGAGAAAGAAACATAATTGTATGTAGTACCCCGCACCTAGTCTAATTTTATAATTGTTATTATTACTCTAGGATGATAGATTATATGTTAGGAAATCATTGAGGCGTATGATTTTATTGACCCCATACTTGCATGTGTATGGTTGATGTGTTTGTTTTATATTTTTTTTTGACATGCCTGATGTGGTTGAGGGACAGAGTCATAGTTACTTGCTTGTGAGACCCACATGATTGGCCAATCCCCGCCATTATCTGTTATATATTTATATATGTATGTGCATGTGGGTTTTGTATGCAAGTTTGCAAGTACTGGGCATCGACTTCCCTAAATTGTCAGGATGAGCATGCCCTATCACAATATCTCAAATAGTAAGAGAGGGGAGATAACACGGATCCAAAACCCTAACCTAAGCCCATTTGTCCTAGGATTGGACAAGTATCAGTTTGACTACCCTACCTGGATTTGTCTAGTTGTCAGGAATTCATGGATCCCTATCTGGTATTGCTTGGTTTTACTTTGTTTGATTTTACTTTGTTTGGCTTCAGTTGATTTACTGCTTATATGGGTGATTTTATGTGATTTATTCATTAATGATTATAGTTGAAATTTAATATTAATTATGTTCCTAAGTTTATTTGAGAAAATTTAATTAAAAGTCAAATATTTTATTATTTGGATTTAATTGATTATTTAATTGGTAATTAGATTTAATTATGCTTTTTTACTTTATTAAATAATTAAATATTTGATTTGCATTGTTTTAGGATGCATTAAATATTTAATCTATTTAATACATATTTTTAAATTATAACATGTGCATTATTGAAATTGAATTATTTTCAAAAAGTAACAACTTGTCTTTAGGAGTCTAAGTTGTGTTGTGCAAAATAAAAGATATTTTTAATTATTAATTAGGAATTTCTTTCAAATTTGAGAGTTGGAGTTTGATTAGAGTTATCTAATGAGTCATCTAGGGTTTGCATGAAAGGAGGAGTTGAATCCCTAATAGGGGGAAAGGCATTCATTTGGATGGGGACACACACACACAAGTTTTGGAGAAAAGGGGGGAGAGAGCTTGATTTTGGAGTTTTAGAGTTTTCTTGGGTGTTTTTGTATTGCTTGGAATTTGTGGAAGATTGTTGTGCATCTGGTTCTTGGATTGCTATCTTGGTGGATTCGGATCTATAGGATTGAGTTCACATTTTGAAGGATCTAGAATTTTCCTCATCTCAAAGGCTTCCATTCTACTATTTCTTGCATTGGATTTGAGGTAGGGTTTGAGAAAACCTCTTTGTTAATTTGTTTGTGCAATTCTTAGTATTTTATTATGTTTGGATAGATTTATTTCTTGGATCTGTATTTAGTTTTATTTATGATTTGGATATTAGACAAATCTTAGTTCTGTGATTCTTAGTTTATTTTCAGACTTGGCACAGTAGGGTTATGCTGCCTAGTTTTTGTGAGAAAATTCATACTAAATCTCTTAGAAAATGAAAAATTAAATTGGTTATAGTATAGACTATTGAACTATTGAATTAAATTAATGAGTTTGTGAAAAAAACCCAATTTGAGTAAAAAATCAACATTCTGTAAAAAAATAAAAATAGGCTCTATAAAAAAATACAGTCAGAGAAAAACACCAAAAAAAGACAAAATTAGTTGTAAAAGAAGTAAAATGGGTTATTACCTTTTCTAGAAAAAATGTAGAAGTGTTTTACATTTCTTTTTTCAGAAATGGTCTTCAAAAAAAAGACATGTTGAAAAGAAACATGCATTTGTCCTTACCTTAGAAGAAAAATAAAAATAAAGCATTTCAAAAAAATACTTATAAAATATATTGCTTTGGATTCTTTAAAAAAAAAAAATTGTTTAGGGGGGGCGGGCGGGGCCACCAATCCCCAACCCCCTTCCCTTTTCCATCCCCACGCATGGACGGGTTGCAGGTTCGTGCATGCATGGACTAGAGAACCGTGCAGGGCATGGACTACATAACTGTGTAGAGCATGACCTACAGAGCTATGCAGAGCACAGTCTCTGCAGAGGACATTGCAGTCTATGACTGCAGGTGCTGTGGGGTGCGAGCCCACAGGCCCCCCACATGCCTTATTAATTTATCTTTTTAAAAACAAATAAAATTTTCTTTTTTATTAATATTTAATATTTATTTTATGTGGTATTAAATATTATATTTTATATAAAATGTATTTGTTAGTAATTTAAAAAAAATGTAATTTAATTTTTATAATTATAAGATATTTAATATTATATTATTAAAATGAATTTTATTATGTGGATTTTTAAATAAAGTTTATTTAATTGTTTACTTTTTAATATGATGTTATTTATCAGGGTTTCTAAGAATTCCTTGTTTATTAGGTATATTAATAAATCAGGTTTTGATGTTTTAATAATAAGAATTTTATATACATATTGTTTATTAATAATTCAATAGGAAATAGCATAAATTTAGACTCAATTGTAAGTTTAAATTAAACTTTATATTTAAGAAATGTTATTTAATCTAGATTGGTTTCCAATGATTTAGTTTGAATCTAGAAATGCATACCATCTCGATGTAGGCTTTTTAATTTATTTTTAAGGTATTCCGACATTAATTATTTAATTTAATTAGTTTTAAATTATTTAGTCTATTTTAGAATCAGAATGGTAAATTAACCTAGACTTAGGCTATTTGATTAATACAGAATTAATTAATCATTTAATTTAATCTAGATTAGTTGTATGAGATGTATAAATTATATCTCAGATGTGCTTCCTATAATGTGTGTAATTGGTCATTTGCAAAATATTGAAATGCGTAATCTATCTTGTAAATGGATATGCACTTTTGTATACTGAAATTGGGTTTTTTGTTTTATTAGATCCATAGGACAATATGAGGGAGTATTGTTTATTTATGACATTATTGTGACGATTATAACTAAGATTCTCTTAGCAATTTTATGTGTTTCTACTTTGGATTCAATTATGATGAATATGGATTGTGTATGATTTTGGTTCAGTTTTAGTTTGTTATGGTGTGAGTGTTGTATTCTTCATTCCTGTAGTGTCTTCTTTTACATTATGTGATATTAGGTACTAGAAGATTTAGGGGTAAGACAGAGGCTGGGGTATGTGTCAGGTGTTTATGTTTTCAGTACTATGTTTTGATGTGTGTATGAGATCCGATTACATCCTAACTTGACCATATAGGCTCATGAAGTTTTATATTCTGCTTTTGGTGCTTTTGTAATCATTTCTAGTTCTTGTATGTGAAACTAGATTTGGGTTTACCTAGTTGTGTACCTGATTTGATCTTTGTGATGTTTGTGAGCCTAGGGTAGTTTACCTAGATATGTAGTAGGAGGTGGCTTGCAATAAGCGTCGGGGCCCACAAGTGGCTGCCATGATCACTTATTGTTTAAGTATCTATAATCAAGTGTTAACATAATATAACATTGAGATATTTTAAAATGAACCTAATAACATGTGGTCCTCACCCAAGCGTTAGTGCTAGTATAAACTAAGATGGTTTTGAGAAGATGACTAGCCAGCTTTTAAGGCATGAGTTGGCATAGTTGATGGCTTCATCTATACGAGAGGTCATTGACACCATGTAAGGTCACTTGGGTGTCAGGATCCAGAGAGATTACCAAGATAAAACTCAAGGGTTAGACATACATGATGACACCTTCCTATGCATAGTCTAGTTATCATACATGTGTTGGTTGCCTCTGGAATAGTGAGTCTTTCATATCATTATGCTTTTTCACCTTGAGCTAGAGATCTTTTAGGATCCTTTCCTTGGCTTGATCTGTTTGTTGTTTGTTATCCAAGTGGGATTTGTTCTTATCTCTTCAACACGGTTGGAGTGGACCATTTAGGTTCACGAGGTTGGGTGGTAGTGATTCTTTTACCATTTGAGATTCTGACATTCATGTACCAGTGCTGGATGATCCCTGTAGTAGTTGTTCCTTCTTGATCTTCATTATTGGAGTTGTGTTCTTATCTCTTCTTCTTCTTCTTCCTTGTGATCTTGTATCATTGTATTAGTTATTCAAAGATATCATGTGTACTTCCTTTTAGTTATTGTATTACATACCCCACAACATGTGCAGTGGATGTAGGTTATGATGGATACCTTATGGTACCAGTTGTATTTATGTTATCTTCTTTGTGATGATACTTTTATCTTTCATTGGTTTATTTGAGTTTTGTAATTGTACCTAATCTTATTTAATTAATTAATGTTAATGTAATCTTCATCAAGAAACCCTTGAGAGTTGTAGCCTGTGTTGGTTATTGGATTAATGTGAGTAAATGGTAATTACTTCCGCATTGATGTTTATCTTGTATGTTAACTTTATAAAAAATAAAAATTGTTCTGCAAACTTAGATGCATGTTTAGGTTAAGTTCTCCTGGGTTCCCTGGTGGGGCATTACATTGT
This sequence comes from Chamaecyparis obtusa, assembly GCA_027943335.1. Lineage (NCBI taxonomy): Eukaryota > Viridiplantae > Streptophyta > Pinopsida > Cupressales > Cupressaceae > Chamaecyparis > Chamaecyparis obtusa. Next base: position 401,025 of record BSBK01003107.1, on the reverse strand, counting down.
ATATCATAGAGTACAATAGAAGTAGAATATGTTGTAGTGGAAAATGATTGTAATCAAATCACTTGGATGAAGAAAATGTTGATGGATATTGGCATTGAATTTAATGAGCCTATTATCATTTATTGTGATAATACAAGTATAGTTAGCATGTCAAATAATTCATTATTACATTCAAAGACCAAACATATTGTTATAAAGTATTGTGTTGTGAGAGAGAAGGTTGCATAAAAAGAATTCAGATTGGAGTATATTAGCACAAAGGAGAAGATAGAAGATATATAAATAAAACCTTTGGCTAAGGATACTTTTGAGTATCTGAGAGGTATGCTTGGGGTTATACCCCAACCCTCTTCAAAATAATGGATGTAGGAATGCATCATTCCAATATGATCAAAGTGTTATACCTATCTAGACTGGATGCTTGATGCTCTTCATATGGGGAGTATCTTTACTTGAGTTGAGTCATTAAGGACTCTTAGACATGAGTTTTCTACAATATCTTTTGATACTTAGGCACTTTTGCAAATTGTATTGGAGATGATTGAACTTCAAGAATTGACGTATTGAAACCTTTATCATTGATGTCAACGGGGAGAGATATACATGAAACATCTTAAGAGAAGAATGAATGAGGTAGAGATGACTATGAGAGTGAGTACAAGAAGATGAGGAAGAAATATATTGATGGGAGATATTAATGATGGGACTAGATGGTTTTTTTTAATCTATGTTGCCATCAATGCCAAAGGGGGAGATTATTAGCATAAATGTTAATGAATGTTTTTAGAAAGGAAGATCAAATTTTGATTAGAGATGATTGATATCTTATATGTAACGTCCATGATTGGGTTTGTCATTGATGTCAACATATACGCTTTCTAGATAGAGTTAACAGAGTTATAGGCATAAATTTGTTCAGCAAGGTTTTATACTAATGAATTAATTTTTTCAAAGATTTATTATAATTTAGGAACGTGTTTTGATAATTTGGTTGTAAGTGTAGAAAAATTTATGAAGATATGCTTGAGTTATGCAAGGTTTATTGAAGACTATTCACAGTGAGAGTTTCTAGGAACTGGTAATAGTTATTCAAGATTTATTGTTTCTGTGAGGTTAAAGGTAGTTCAGCGAGGTTGATATGTTGTTGAAGACATGTTTAGGATGCTTGGACAAACATGGTAAAATATACTTTGCATTCTGTGAAGACCTGTGGATGATGTGAAGCATGTTACTTCTTTGAGAGCCGACTACAGATTAATAATTCTTTGAAAGTGTTTAGATGTATTAAAATGTGTATTGTAAATTCTTATTGATGTCCTATATTACTCATTGTAAATTGAGAAAGCCTTTTGGCCGACTCAATAATCATTAGGACTTGGTATAAAGGAAAGGAATTTTATTTGTATGAAAAATATATCATGTGGTCTGTTAGTGCTCAGATCTACAAATGATTTATAATTCACAAACTCTTGATAAAACTATAACTCCAATAGTCTCAATAGATGCATCTAACAAAATGCAAGCACTAAGGTATTAAGGATTCAAGCCTTCTTCACCTTGAGTATAAAATCAGGTGGGTTTACCTATATAAATGATCCTTTGATTGTAAATTAGCTCCTTCACTACTATGTTATTTTCTCTCAGGATTAATTCAATAAAACATCACAATTCGTACTGCTCCCCAAATCATCCTAATACATAACACTATGATGAAAATTATGAATGAAATGACATAAGACAGTGGCATAAGGATATTCATCCTTCTTCTTTTTATGAGTTAAACTCAAGGAAGGATAACCTCTTTTAAGGGCTTCTTTAAAGCACTACAATAAACATCTACGAACTTGTCATAGAATGACTTTTAGGTAGAGACTATGCAATAAAAGTAAAATTCATTAGTTACTTGTATTTTCTTGGTGATAAAAATGTAAGTACAATTTAAACTAGTGCCTTATTTATTGGGCAATAGAGTCAAACCCCACATCTACTAAATCATACTAAGACAAGTATACTAAAAACTAAAATGAAATGCTTGACATTTAACTCCTTCAATTCCCATATATGTCATCAAATTCATACTCATACAATTAATTCCCAGAGACCTCCCCTAAGATTTGTTCTTTCCTTGAAAGACACTTAAGCTCAACCCCTATATTTACCTAGTAAACATTGCATTGAAAAGCCTTGTGATTAAATGCATAAGAAAATCAAAACACCCATATATGAAGACAACAAATGATAGGAAAGTAGTTCTAGTATTTTGTATTAGTATTTCAAAAATTTTAGTACAGTTTTCCAACCTTAGTAGAAAATAAAGCTCTATATTCAAAACCTTCTTTACAAAATTGTATCCCCTTAAGAAATGAGCAAAAACTTGCTATATATACCCATAGCCATTTTGGAATCCTCGAAAGGATGCAACAATCTTTGGATGGATGGGAAAAGATCTTGCACTAAAAACAAAAGTACAAACTAAAAGATATTAATTAAGATAATAGACTGTAGTTCTCAACTACTTAATAATTAAAAGTGGCACCTTTGTCTAAAGATATTTCAGAGCAGTTGCTAAATTTGTTGCATGAATGATGACCACCATTCGGCTAACCTACATCATCCCTTGTTTGAAACATGCTCTCCCTCAACTTTTGGATTAGGTGTCCTTTGTACTCTATTCTTCTTCTTCTTCTATCACTTGGGTAGTTGGCTTCTTCTTCCTTGTCTTTGTTAGTTTGTCCCATGCTCCCACTTCATCATTAGATGGCCAAATGTAAGTTTGCAACTCCTGTAGTGTTTTGATCTACTGATCCCACATTGAATTAGTTACACTTCTAGCATCTGCTACAAACCTTATGCAATCACTTTCAACTTTAAATAAGTTGTCAATTATGTTGTTGCATCTTCCTAAATCAAAAGCACTGTCACTGTTTAGGAAAGCATCATGCCTAATTTTCATTTGATCCATTGATACTTTCCACTCTTCTATATTGACAATACCCCCACCATCATCATATATTGGAGGCAAGTACTTATTACTACTCCCATCAAACATAGCCAGCTTGGCTGCTATCTAGTTAGACTTACCTTTAAAGAAATTTTACATAACGCTTACTAAACCAATCTTTTCAAAAACCTCAGTCACTACCTTAGGAATATTAGACCTATATTCTTGCAAATCATCAAGCTTATCAAACAGTGAGCTCCTCCCTAACCATGTACTAAAAAGTGGCTCCAAGGTAGTAAAAAACTCATTCACCTTTTCACTGGCCTGGTGTAATAGACTAACTAATTTATGGACTGATTCCATCCTATCCTTTATTTTGGCCTACCTATATTGTACAATCCTTGCTATAGTATCCAGGGATGCATCTAATCTTATTTTTTCTAGGTCCTCAGTAGGCTTATCAAGAATCTCTGTATCTGTTTAAACATGGACCTCAATCTATAAAGGAGGGGGAAGAACTACCTTTGAGGCTTCTTCAAGCCTAGCCTTCAATTCAAACAACTCATCTTCCAACTGCTTGATCTTTACCATTTTCAAATCCCTATCTTTGGCCAGTATACTTGCATTCTCAAACAATTTTGCATACCTTTCAGACAACTGAGTTGTCTTTGCTTCATTCAAGTTAGAAAAATGGGTCACTACCTTAGAAACCTCAAGATTGATTGTATTTTGTATAGTCCATATGATTTTATTCCCTTCCATCTGATCCTCTATACTTAGTAGAGATGGCTTTTGAGTCTTTGGGGCAATAGACCACATTGCAACAACCTGGGACCTTGGGTCATATCCACTTCCTCTTATCATTTCACCAATATGAACCTCATAGGATAAACTACCCTTTGGTTGCTTTCTTATTTGATCGATGATAAAAGCAGAGGTCAAATCCCATCCTGGAGTTAGCAGCATTACACTTGATCTAACCATTTCTCTGGCTTCATCTATAGTTATAGCATCAAGGCTAGGATAATAAGAGGCTAATGCTCTCATGGTTTCTTCACTTGGCTCTACTCCCTCAAGCATAGCCTTAGCCACATCTTGTTGCTTTTTCCCGATAAGAAAATTCTTAAATTCATCAGTCTTGATGAATTGGTCATCACTTAAAAACTCTTCTTGATACAGCTCTCTGATATCCTGTCCTAACCACAAGGACTGTTCTTCATTTCCTTCATTAGTGGCCACCATCTTGTTGGCCCTTATTATTTTCCTTAATTGGTGATGGTAAGCCCTATCACTTGGTACAAGAGCAGATGCACTATCAATCCTTCCTTTCTATTTGCTCTACTTACAAGGCTCTCCCTCTTCAAACCTCTACTTCTTCAATGATGGCTTTGGAAGGTCCTCTACCTCTGATTGGTCTCTAGTAAGATCCATAACTAGCAAGTTTCTAACTTTTGGTGGGCTATCCCCTCCTTGGGATCCATCAAAGAAATCCTCATGATCAGAAGATGAGTAATCCTTCTTTTTCTTTGGTTGCTTCTGATCAATCGACCTTTCCAATTGAAACGGTCAAAAGGAATTTGGGATGCCGTCAACTGAGCTTGGAAATCATTTAGGTCAAAAAACCTATTCCATCTAGTAGTGACCTCATCCTTCTCCACAATATTCCTAATCACATCCTCCTCATCAAGGCCCTCATGTTCTCTATTGACACCAATACTAGGTATTAGTGTCAACCTTGTAGTTTTAATGAAGCCCTCAGGGTCCACATGTCTACAAAAACTAGATACCATCTTAAATTGATTCAGCCAGGTGGTAATTTGTGGGAAAGCCCTCTTACCAATCAAGAAATCACTGATTCTAAACTACCTAGGTGTGAAAGTACCTTTCTTATGAGGGGCTAAAAGTTCTTTGTCTGTCCATATCAACTGCCACACAAATTCTAAAGAAGCAACCCTTGGTGGCACAAATTTTGGTAACAAATGTGGGGGTTGGAGGCAACCGTAAACTCTTATGATTGTATAATTTTCCCCTAAATAGAAATCACCCCAATTATGGTTTCCCTCCCAATTGTCTTCCCAATGCATAGGTCTTAGCAACCTTAGAACCTTAGGTGGTAATCTTGTAACATTGATGCCCAACCATCTCAGAATAGGAAAAACAATGTAGTTCTTGAAAACACAAAAATCACACCCATTTGTAGTACTATTCCATACCTTTACCCATAATTGCATCAGATTAGGTTAATCTTGGAAAGCGAATTCTGGTTTCAACATATTCAAATCAAAACTATTGATATTGAAAAATAGGATTAATTGCATCAACATAGAGTAATGCAAGAACTTCATGGGCTTCTTACTTTCTTTGACAGACATTAACCCTTCATGCATCCTATCAATTACATACTGGATGTAATCATAGTCTGTGTTTACTAGAGAATTTTGGATATCTAAAATCATCATCAAAAGGTCAGCTGGAAAGAATTCTTCATCCCCATCTACTCCCAATACTCTACACAACTCGTAACAACTCTACTTCATATAGTAATGGAGAGATTTAAACTGGTAGGGGGCATTCATGTTATTAGGGAGGGGAGCTATATATGTGACCTACTTTGGGATATGCTTCACCATTTGGTCTTTTACTAACCCTATATTTTTTGTGTACTTCTCTCGCCATTGGCTCAGATTAATTTCAGTAGAGGAAGATGTGAAAAAACTAAAAGCTTTCATGAAAGAGCCCCTATCAAGAGTAACCAAAGGTGATTGGTCTACCTTCCTAATTATTTTGGAGATAGGATCATACAACCTAGCCAATGCAACAATTAGGTCTATGTCTAAAAATACATTAGGGACAATCAATTTCCCTAGACCCAAAGCCCAAACATTACAAACAAGAACTGGCCCACCCCTATTTCGATAAAAATAACTAAAAATAGTATAACCTGAGCAATTTGGTGTAATAGGATCTTTGCAATGACCTAGAACATCTTCAAAGACATCATCAGGAGCTCTTTTGTTTTGATTGGAATCAGGAAACAATTTGAGAAACTTGTCTCAATAATTTGGCTTGTTTTTATCTTCACCACCTTTAGCTTTGGCATCACCACTAGAAGACATCATGCTCGGCTCTGGTTGACTCATTCTTTCTACACAATTTCTCTTAGCTCTGCAAACTTGATTTTCTTGGCACTCAATGATTGCTTCAGAAAACACAACTCTCTTCAAATGATCTCGAACATAGAAAACAATGAGTTTAGCTTATTTATCGATGCAAATCAGATGCGTACAACTACCAGAATCATTGCAAGTCTATCCTTAATTACTCCCACATTCAATTTCACATATCACCAATTTTCAAATCAGAGCTAGCCGATGCCAGGATGCTGACAAATACATTTCAAAATTCAAAAACAAGGCAAAAAGGCAATGATTATAGCTCTATACTTTAACTCCCTATTTACATCACAAAACCCTCCTTTAAAACTGATTGGATGGCTAATTTCTTTCTCTCCAGCTCAATAGTGTACTTTATCCATGTAGCAATGATCTCTAACTTTCTTTTATTAGTTTTCTCCATCTGAGCTTATTCAACAAACCAGCGACTGAAGGTTCTCGTGATCATTGAATGAAAAGTTGACCCTAGCTCACAGTCAGAGAACTAGTGAACAATGACTTCACTCATTCATGAAATGAATCTCTTAACTCAAGCTACATTTAGTGAACCAGTGAACATAGCCTAAAAAATTGACCATAGTCACTTATTTAAAGAATTAGCGACAAAGGCTATCTCTTATTCACTAAAAGGGAAACTTAACTGCATTTTTAATGTGCAAACTAGCAAATAAACTTTCCTTTCGGAATCACTGAATTCTTTCCTGACTACTCATATTTGACTACAACTTTGATTCAACCATTGATCATAGACATAATCAACAATCCTTGTTAATTTGGTGAGTGAATAAGACAATCATCTTTTGATTACGAGACTCAGCGAATAGAGGGTTCGCTGAATCACCCAAAACTTTAAACACTGACCATTCCATCATGCGATTAAGAGACTAAAGGCTTAATACTTTCCTTGATTACTTGTTTCTCTCATTCACAAAATGCTTGTAGCCTTAACCAATCTTTTAAGAGAACTTGGGACTACTTTGTTTGCCCAATTGCCAGAACATTAGAAACCCTGCCAACTTATTATGAGAATACATGAACAAAAAGGAAAACCATCTTTGCTAAATTCACCATGCCAAACTGTCAGAGCTACCAAATTTAGGGGACACTGATGCTTACATCCCCGTCGCCGAATCACCAAAACACTTTATGTAAGAGCCAAAAATTTTGAGATTGAAACAGAACCGTCAATCTTACAGATAATCAACAGTGTTCACCAAATTGCTGAGTGATACAATCCTTAGCCACCTAATTCTAAGAATAAACAAACACCGCCATGCTAGGTCGCTAGAAGTTTACATGAGACCACCAGATATTAAGGGAATGGGAGACTACATACTCACTGAATTGCTAATATTTCATGCTACCTCAGATTTATCCTCACCATTAGATCCTTCATTAGACAGTCACAATTATTACTTCCTTTATGATTGGATATAAGCAAATCTATCGTATCTTTTATGCAAGATTGACGGCTAGTCTTATGATCGCATAAGCTTGAAAGATCCCATGCGAACATAAGACAGTCATTAGATCTTTCCTCTATCATTAATTCCTCATGCATTCGGTCCCACTTCACTTTTAACCAATGAGAAACCATCATTTATGTACACCTGTTAATGGTCCCACTCCTTGTGAAACGCTGTGTTATAAAGTAAAATCAATGGCTGGTCACATGATCACATAGGCTTGAAAGATCCCATGCGATTACACGACAATCGTCGATCAACTGAGGATTCCTAGATTCAAAGACCACCAAAACATTTAGAAAGATAAGGCCTTAAGGACTTAGGAAATAAAATAAAGATATGACCTTCGCATGGTGATGAAAATAGAGCACATGCTTTTTTAGGAACTTAAGTGACCGAAAAAGTAACGCTCAAAAAGACATAAAAAGAGAGACCTAGGGAAAAGATTTTCAAACTTGGTTAAAGCAATTTTGGTGAATTTTAAGAACCCTTGACCAGAAAAAAACACTTGCAGGGAGATTAAACAAAAAATTGAACAAAAACCTCAGAAAACTAAGAATATACCCAACATGGTCATGAGATATTGTGTGATCTTTGAATGCAAAATATTTATGATCAGAGTAGAAGATGATGTTGTTGGAAAGTTGAGGAATTCAAAGGAACTATACAAGAAAAGAGAGTTTATGTTTTAGTCAATTCACCCTTGGATGTTTTATCATGAAGATTATTTAGTGAAGATAGTCTTGAAGTAATTTGGACAGTGGGTTTAGTTTTCTTTGTTGTGTTTCTCTTTAACTCCTCACAAGGTTGGGATATTTTAGCAGGGATCCAAAGTCTCCTAATAGGGACTCATATGTATTGATTACATTGTAAAAGAATTCTAAAAGAGTCTATCCTTTCACAAGAAAATTTCATATTAGTAAATCATCTTTTGGGCATCATTCCCATCAGGGTTTTCCCTCTGATCAAGGGTTTCCCTAGTTAGCAAATCTAGTTTTGTTATGGATGTTTATTATCTTATGGTTATTTATGTTATTGATTACAAGCTTACTATTTGATAGAGTTGAATTTAATTTAATTAAGATCACAACTGATTCACCCCCCCCTCTTAGTTGTGTTGGTGGACTTTACTTTCTAATAGGATTTCCATGAGAAAATATTTGTGTTATTGTGTTGCATGGTTGTGGATATTTATCTTGATTGGTTTTTGTATTGATGAAATGGATGTTAATTGATGCTTGTTGAATAGTTTATGAAAATTTTAATTTTTTAGATTACCGATTCACCCACCCCCTCTTAGTAATCTTGGCCCTGAGAATACTAATAGGCTCAACATGTGTCTACAAGTTGGACCCAAAGGAATACTTTAGGGAAGAGGAAGTATTTAACCACAATAATGAAAAGAAATAATAAAAAACATGAGTCTTTTGGTGAAAACCCCTTTGGGGCACTTTCTGACTCTAAAAAAATAAAAATAAGGTTGTATCTTCTGGTGAAAACCTCTTTGAAATGTCAAAGGATGAATAATCACCCCTTCCTCTTATTTATGATCATAGGCCAAAGTAGTCATCTATACTTATTGAAGAAACCAAGCCTTTCAATCTAAGAACAAAAGAATGTCCAAGAATCACATACATTAAAACATCATTATCAAAGGCTAAAGAAGTCCTTTTCACTACACTTTCTAGGAAGCTACAATAAAATTTGCATTGTCTTATTCTCACATGTCGGGGTATGACCCTAACCTAGTAGTACATTATCTTGAAGTGGACCCAAATGCCAAGCCATTCAATAAAAAGCTTCAAAAAATTCACCCTAAGGTGGCCTTACTATTCAAAGAAGAATTGGAAAAACTCCTACAAGATAAGATCATATGCACCATTAGCTATTTAGAATAGATTTCCAAAATGGTGCTAGTTTCCAAGCCATCAAGAGAAATCAAGATATGTACAAACTTCTTTTAAATTTCAACAAGGTGTGTCCCAAGGATGATTTCCCCTTTCCAAACATTGATATGGTCATTGACCTCACTACCAGACATGATATGTTGTTACTCATGGATGGATTTTTTTCATATAACCAGATATGCATTGCAAAAGAAGATCAACATAAGATAACATTCACAATCCCATGGGGTACCTTCTATTACAACATGATGCCTTTTGGTTTGAAGAACGCAAGGGCAACATATCAATGATCCATGACTTTCATATTTCATGACATGACCTATAAGATCCTTGAAGACTATTTGGATGATATTTTGGATCAATAAAAAATAAGGTTAGATCACCTCAATGTGCTGAAATGTGTATTTGAACACTTCCATCATTACAGTTTGAAGCTTAATCCAAATAAGTGTGTCTTTGAAGTTACATCTGGAAAAATATTGGTATTGATAGTATGAAGGAGAGGCATAGAAATTGATCCAAAGAAAGTCAAAAATATAATGGAGATGCCTCCTCCTAGGACACAAGAAGATACGTAGTCTAAAAGGTAATTTATATTCTGTTAGAAGGTTCATCTTACAACTTGTAGGTAAGTGCCAACCATTCACCTATCTACTATGCAAAGACACCAATTTAAAATTGGATCCTTTATGTCAAATAAGTTTTGAAAAGATCAAAGAATATTTTGTGAATCCACCCATTGTTCTACCACCTACTCTAGGGGAGACTCTCATTTTGTACATTTTGAAAACCACTATAGCTCTAGGGTTCCTATTGGCTCAACTTGATAAAAATGGAAAAGAATGAACTATTTACTACATCAGTCATATGCTTTTAGGCTATGAGCTAAATTACACACAATGGAGAAAGATTGACTAGTAGTTGTTTTTAATACTCAGAAACTTAAACACTATATGCTCAGTCACATGGTGAAACTCATTTCCAAAATAGATCCTCTCATGTATATTCTTTCTCGTATAATGCTCACAAGATGCATGTCTATATTTGTGATGCTCCTTAGTGATTTTTATATACAATATGTGGACATAAAGATAATCAAAGGGAAAACCATTGTGGATTAGTTGGAAGAGGTACCTTTGGTGGATGCATATCCCTTAGTCATAGAATTTCTAGATGAACACATGTGCATGATCGAAGAACAACGCAACTAGAAGCTTTATTTTGATGGATTCTACACATCTCATGGGTCAAGCGTAGGAATTATCTTCATCACCCCTTAAGGAAACTACATACCTAATTAATTCAAATTAGGATTTCCTTGGACCAACAACATTGTAGAATATGGAGTACTCTTTTGAAGTTCAAAGATGATAATTCAATGAAACATCATAGATATACAGGTATTTGGTGACTCGTAACTCATCATAAAGAAAGTCCTAGATGAGTTATAGATAAAAGATAAAAATATACTACCCTACAAAGAGTTGATAGAAAAAATGAAAGAATAATTTATAAGCTTACAAATCATAGAAGTGACCAAATTATACAAAAAAGTGACAGATGTAATGGCCACCATTGGATCACTTCTAGAAATCCCTTAGGACTCAATGTAGTATCAATTCTTAGTCGAGCATCTCCACACACCCACTTATGATAATGTTGATTCTAAAATGTTATGCATCTTGGTTGGTCCCTAGTCCCCATGGTACCATGACATTTACACTTATCTAAAAAATGGTATCAAATCCTCCCATCTCACAAATACCTAGCACCAGAACCTTATTTGCAAAGCTTCCCACTACACTCTCGTAGCCAACACCCTATATTATCAAGGGTGTCACAACATCCTCTCTAAGTGTTTAGACTCAAATGAGGTAGTCCAAGCTTTACGTGAGGTTCACACTAGAATATTTGATACCTACATAAGTGGAATGGTCTTAGCTAAGTAGCTTCTTAGAGAAGGATATTATTGGCCCACAATGGAACATGACACATGTGATTTTATGAGGAAATTTCTACCATCTCAATAACATGTGAACTTGATGCATGCTTTTGCACAAGATCTTCATCCCATTACACCTCCATCACCCTTCTCCTATAGGGGCTTCAACCTCGTTAGTAAGATAACTCTCCTCTCCTTAGATGGAAACAAGTACATCATAACTACTGCTAAATATTTTACATAGTGGGTTGAATCAATGCTATTCACTCTCACTACAGGTGTCCAAATTTTCAAATTCATCCTCTACCACATCATTTTCCACTTCCATATCCCCTCCACCATATTCATAGATCAAAAAAAACCATTTGATAAATAGCATATAAAGGACCTATGTGAATAATTCCATATCCACCACCCCTTCACTGGCCCATATTTTCCCCATGGAAATGTCCAAGCTGAGGCAACCAATAAAACCCTCTTAAAATATCTCAAAAAGGTTGTCAATGATTCTAGTCAGGACTAACATCTCCAAATCAATCACACCCTTTGGGCCTATCGTACTTCTCACCATAATCCCACATGAACCACCCCATACTCTCTTGTATATGGTGTAGAGGCTATCTTACCAATTGAGGCCGAATTTCCATCACTATGTGTGTCACTCAAAATATTGGTCACTAATGAAGACTATCGTGTAGCACACCTCACACAACTAGATCTGTTAGATGAGAAGAAGTAGAAATCATAAGATCACCTAGTTGTATACTATAAAAAACTAAGAGAAGCTACAAAAAGAAAATCCACACATGATAATTTCAAGTGGGGGACATGGTCCTAAAGGAAAATCAAAAGATACAAGCTAATCGAGAGAAGAAAGGCAAGTTTGAACATACTTGCTTGGGTTCCTATGTTTTTATATCTTATTTTGACTCATTGGCATACCATTTGTTTACACCCAGAGGAGAACCTCTAAATGATTCCATCAATATCATTGACCTCAAGAAATTTTATGGTTGAGTTATGAAACATACCCCACTTATCTAAAAAAATAATAAAAAATAGCAAAAAAGTCTTGAGAAAAATCATTATCATGGTGAAAACCTAGCAAACAGGCACTTGATAAATACCAAAATAAATAATAATTAGAGAAATATTAAATAAATAAATAAAATAAAATAAAATCTAAAAAAGTAAAGAGAAATAATCATCCAATAGTGAAAAATAGGCAATTAGATGCCTTGGACAAGTATGTGTGGTGAAAACCTAGCAACAGGTGTCACACATAGTGGACCGCACCATTTGTTAGGAATGGGAACACTGAGAGGGGGGGGTGGGGGTGGGGGGTGAATCAGTGTTCACTTAATTAAATCTTTTTGCTTATCTCTTTAATCTTAACTTGAATGCTTAAGTGTTGAAATGAACATTAACATAAACAAGATAGAAGAACACAACAAATAACACCAATATGGTTACGAGGAAACCCAAATAGGTAAAAACCCCAATGGGAATTGACACCCACTAATATTGTGTACTAGTTTGTTTATTATCCTTGTTAAAAGATCCTTAACCCTGTTAGGAGTTGCTTTACAATGTATTTAGTATAGTGACCTTGTCAAGGGTCAGAACCTATTAGGAGTCTTTTACAATAACCATATTAGGGGTGTGGACACACTATCCTAGACCTCACTACTCAAGTGGTGAAGGCTACAACCTTATGATCTCATATACACACTATATCTGCTGGATGAACTGGCACTATGACATTGCTTGTCTGATCAATTCCTTTGATGCATTGATGCTTTGACCTCTTGAAAAGCTCTAATACATCTCAAAAAATCTTCACATACTTCTACTCTACTTATTTCAACTCTATAACAACTCTCATCCTTAATTACAATGACACATCTAATGCATACAAAACAATTAACTAGGTCAGCCCTTTAAACGATTACATACAATGTTTCCAATTGAATTGGCTCAAGCGTGTTTAAATTTTTTTTAATTACATGTCTACAACCTAATTACAATAGGTGCATAGCCCTTACACAACAATAATATAATCACTAACCAAAATACCAACACTTGGCTGCTTGCACTGTTCTTCCTGGCATTCACTATCTGTGCAACTTGAATTCTCTGTATCTTCCTCATACTAAATCTTCTAATCATATGCTCTTAGACTTAGCATGAATATGATCTTACCAACTTAAATTCTAGGGCACATACCATGATTCTATCATATGCATGTGCATTGATGCTCTGACCTTCAGGTACTCAGTATACTATCCACTCTTCAACACTTAGCCAATTTCTGATCTTCTCATCAAGTTCACTGACTCCAAAACACTATATGACTTTGTTGCCATAATCAAAACACTATATTAAGTCATATACACTAGTATAGTCAACTTTCCAACAATCTCCCCCTTTTTCATTGATGGAAACAGAGGAATATGGAAAAGTTTACTAATTGTCCCTTAATACAAAAAACACTTAATCATACTCTATCTTATATCTCCCTTATATCTTCTTACTATACATTTTCTTTACATAGCTATAGCTCCATATTCTATACATACTCCCCCTTTGAAATTAATGACAAACGTGTTACAAAACTAAATCTATACAAGTACTTACACTAAAAGTACATCTAAGTATGCAATATATAAATTTTGGATCTCTTTCTTCCGAAATACAATCAGTGCATTGATTGTTTGGAGATGGGCACATAAAGCATATTGTAGTTTCTCCATCTTCTCCAAATCTAAACTAGGACCTTGATCATATGTCACCATGGTGGTATTGATCTCCTTGATATTTTGATTTAACACATCTAGGGAAGGCGCAAGAGCATTTCTAAGCTGAGTCTACCTAGCCCTTATCTTTGACATCTCTTTTTCTACCTTCTCAATTTTGTCAATCTATCCCTGATATACATTGTTACACATGTTTATATCAGTAAAGGGATCTTCTACTAACTACCTCACCTTTTCAATCATGGCCTCTTCTTCTTGAATCTTTTTGTAGTGGTCGACTGTCAACTTATCTTGATTCATACAGTCAACAATAATTTTTCTTCCTTTTGCTACAAACTCTTTCAAAGTTTCTTGTCCAACTTTGAGTGAACTAAGGTCTAGTGAGAAGTTACTGACCAACTCATTTAATCTTTTCTACATATACTTCTCCTTTGCAACTAATGATGCTAATTTTTCCAAGCTACAAAAATTACTCTTTAATTGTGAAAGAATTCCACTTACATCATCAACAGAGTGTACCTTGGACACTTTCTTATCTACTGGTAACAAGTTGTTTAGGATACTTATTGATTCTACAAGGAAGGGATTCCTCATTACTTTTTTCTCCTTGGCCTTCTCCATAGCTAAGATACTAAACTTGATCAAGTATTCTTCTCCCCATGAATCCAAACTAGTTGTGTCAAGTGTCAATCTTGACAATAATGTTGCTAAGGGTAGTGGAGGTATAGGAGTGCTATCCACTACTTCTTTCTTTTCTTTGCTTAGTATCTCAATGGATGGATTATCTATTGTTTCATTTCCTTTTTCCTCTTCTTTTCCTTTCTCCTCTTCCATCTTTTCTTCTTCTTTCTCTATTTCTATTTCTTTTTCTTTTTCTATCTTAGGTGAGTTACCACTGCATAGTGTTTCAGCCTCTTGTGTGCTTACAAAGGCTTCTGTGAACTTGTACAAGTCCTTATCTATTGCCACCATTTCAATTTCAACATTATCAATAATGATGGTGCTATCCTTTAGTGACTTTTTCATGGGCATAGACTTATCTACCTCTATATGTATTTCAACTATAGGTGCTGAGTCCTAAGGACCTATCATAGGTACATTAGTGGGCTCTGCCACCTTGACTTCCTTTGTAGGCACTTGAGCTATAGGCACAGTAGGTGGGTACATGTTCTTGTTCATGAAAACCTTCTAAAATGATTTCTCTATTTCCTTAGCAACCAATTCATATTTCTTATCCATGATATTTAATGTTCTTGTCTTGGTTCTAAGGTGAGGTTTCACCAGATCTAATAGTAAGGTCTTCTCCTCTAAAGAACATATTGGTAAAGTCTCATTTAAGATCTTCTCTCTTATTCTCATATCTTCCTCCATTTCTTGTCTCTTCAAGAAATCTAAAAATGTTCCAAACACTGTATAGAATCATAGTTTTCAATTCTAGCATTGTCTTCTTAAACTTAAGCATGTGTTTGAAAATCATGCCATGAATCTCTGACTTATCTATTTCACTGTACTTATCATAAAATTTTCCTATTTGATCAATCCTTCCTTCATCAACAACCCTTTTACTCAACACTTGAAGAATAGGTCTGAAACCTACCTCTGGAGGTGCCTAAGTGTTTCTTTTGCTTCTTGTTACTCACAAGGATGGATGACTAGTGTTGATCTCTTTCTTCCTCTTTTCTATTGTCTTATACTCTGGAGGAGTAGTAAGATCAATTGTTACTATGGGTGTAGGAGGGGCAACATCATATTTACCCTTTTGATCATCTAATTTCTCAATCTTCACCTTGTTCATCTTTGGATCATCAGATTCTATCTTTTCTGCAACCACGCTCTCTATTTACAAAGCAATCTTCTCTTGCCTTGCTTTGTCTAGGTTTGCTTGAGATACTCCATGAATTTTCAAAATCTCCAAAGTAACCTTGGAAACTATTCTTTTTGTTGCAGTTTTGTTCAATACAACATCTACTTCTCTTGTTTTCTCTTCATAAGTCCCCCATCTAGGTTCATTGGGGTCCTTAGGTGCTGACAACAGAACTTGAGAATAAGCCTCTAGAATAGGCTCTTCAACTTCATATCGCAGTGGATGAATCCACTTTTTTCTTGGTTCAATAGTCTCCATGCATGTTGTATCAGTCTCTACCATGAAACAAATTGTGTCCTTGTATTTATCAACAATACTTTCCAAAATTCTATATCTCATCTACATTTTGGCCCTAAATGTCTTTAACTCAAGTGTCATGTAATCCTTAAGGGTACATTCTATAGATGCCTTAAAGGATATCTATGGCATAGTGGGAATAGATTTGTCTAGATACAAATTAGACACATTTCCAAGAATATGGAAGTACATATAGATTATTAAAGACCCAAACTTGAATATCTTAATTTTGTCATGTGTGATGGCTCTTATGTTGTCTATTAGCTATGCACTCAAGATCTCACATAGATTAAAATCTCTTTTCTCTCTCACCAATCTTATTGCTGCTAGAATGGTGGCCGGTGACACACTGTTTACTCTACTGGTGTGTTGGAACCTATATCCCAGTATCATGGACATCAATTTTATGTCTTTCTCCTCTATAGGCTCTATTGTCATTCCGCACCTATCACTTCTTGATTTGTAGGCCTATTCTACAAGTTCCCTAGCATCCTTACCCGCTAGAAGAATGGTGCTAGTCCTTGAGAGTCTAGTCATCTCATGAATTAGATCTCCTGTTATCCTAACTAGTACTTCACCTATCTAAAATAGGTCATTGTGGATCTCACTGAGTAGGATCTTGATCCATTCTGACTCATAGAACTCATATGTCGTAGCATATTCCACTATAGGATGATTATCCAACTGTGCATACTCATCCATGAAGGTTTTTTTAGGTTTCATCATTGTTTCCATGTGCGCTCTTATTCTATCCAAACCTACTGGTTCCTTCTTGAAATATATGTATACCCTAATATCTTCCACATGCATAACACCCATGGGAGTGTAGGAGAATGCACCTTCTAGGTTGTCTAATGTGGACTTGAATGGATGCCTCTTAAACACATATCTCTTCTTCTCCGCCACATCAAATACAATGGGAGTAGCCATTACTTACTTGTATATCACTTTCCAAATGATCTCAAAGACTTATGAATCAACGTGACAGATTAGGGCTTCTACAACCAATCAAATGCATTCCTAATCACTGGTGAATCAATTTGCAATCCTTTTCGATCAAATGCTAGGGCTCCTCTTCTCTCCAATCACTCTGAATTCAAATGCAATGAGAGATCTAAAATCTTCTATGTACTTTAAAGTTAGAATTTTTCCATTAATGCTTTCCACATAAACCAAGCTATCACTTGATAATTTCAGACTTTTATTCTGTAAACAATCAGCTAGTGCGCTCTTGCACATAGGTTCTGCTAGTCTCCAAAAGGTTAAGTCCAAAGGTGCATACTCAAAGAGTGAGCATACCAGTTGCATAGGGGTTTAGAGCTAAATTAGCTTCCCCTATGACCTTAAGGGCCATTCATTCAGATGTAGAGGGTGCATCCACTATGGATGCATCCAATACATTCTCATCAACCTTATCCTTCTTTGCCTCTGACCAAATCAAGCTCACATCTTCTGAACCTTTCACAAACTTGACTTCTTCTTCGATATTCAGTATTGATTCTTTTGACTTTTTAGGACTTTCCTAACTTTGTGTCCTTGATCTACATAACTTAGAGATGTGTCTAGCCTTGTTACAAGAGTGAAAAATGACTGGAGGCCTTATATTGCTTGATGCATTAACATGGGTTACCATTTTACACTATCTAGCTGAGTGACCATTATAGTTACAAATTTGACATGTAACATTCTGAGAACTTCTTACATTTGACTAATTTTGATTTCTCTGATTATGCCGAGTCTTGTTTCTCTAACTTGTCTTACAATTCATAGCTCTATGACCAAATTTATTGCATGAATAACAGTAACCATTGAAAGGTCTTACCTCTGTACAATTCCTTGTTATATGTCCATGCTTGTTACATGCATAACAAGTTTTATCTACAGGCTTACGCTCATTCTTGGATGGTTCAACATGATCTTTAGCTTGACTTCTAGCCTCCTTAGCATCTGTGGTGTCTTCTGGAGCTTTCTTTCTTATTCACATGTTGTAAATTTGATTTTTTGCTTCATTGAATCCAGTGCCACTAGTATCTCCTTTAAGTTTTTGAGCATACAACTGAGATTCAATTAGGTCCTTACTTGTGTGCAATTTATCAATGTGATTCTTAGCCTCTTTCAATTCAGTTTCCAAGCTTTCTTTCTTGTTTCTTAGCTCCAAGATTTCCATGTTTTCTTGCCTCAATTCTTCATTTAGTTGAAGGTTCTCTTTGATCTGTTCATCATAGACTTCCTGATTGTTAGTCAGCTTATCATCCAATTCTTCAATCTATTCTTTCAGGGATGAATTTTCTTCATTAAGCTTTTTGATCACTATCCCTAAATCACTAGTAGAGCATTCTTTCAAATATTTTCTTAGCCTTTTGATGAATGTTTGAGCATCACTAAATTTTTCTTTTAGTTCCTCAATTTCTTTTTTAGATTTGTCCAGGTCTTCAAGAGAAGCTTCAAGATTTCTTTTCAGATGTTTCATTTCTACTTTGTCCATGATCTCCTCAAGTGGTTAAATTTCTTTGCTGAGGACCAGAGCTCTGATACCAATTGTTAGGAATGGGAACACTGAGAGGGGGGGGGTGAATCAGTGTTCACTTAATTAAATCTTTTTTCTTATCTCTTTAATATTAACTTGAATGCTTAAGTGCTTAAATGAACATTAACATAAACAAGATAGAAGAACACAACACATAACACCAATATGGTTATAGGGAAACCTAAATAGGTAAAAACCCATGTGGGAATTGACACCCACTAATATTTTGTACTAGTGTTTTATGATCCTTTTTAGAAGATCCTTAACCATGTTAGGAGTTTCTTTACAATTTATTTAGTATAGTGACCTTGTCAAGGGTCGGACCCTGTTAGGAGTCTTTTACAATAACCCTGTTAGGGGTGTGGTGATGCAGTCAAGGATGGTGGATCCAATGGAGGACAATCCAAACCTTGCAGCCAATAGAATTACATAGTGGAATAATCAACACAATAGATAACACAACAATTGTTTCAAGCAATTTTCATTAACATGCCTGACTATAAGGTCTTCCAGGTTAGGGCCAATTACAAAATGAAACAATTATGCAAGATCCACAATAGTTCCAATACAATCTCAGCTAGCTCAGCTCTGAAGACAATCAAAAGATGATGGAAACCCTAAGGTAGATTTGAACTTGAGCTCGCAAGCCTCAAAGCAATCTCCTTGTCTCCAAGTATGCAAAACCCTAGATCTGCTACAAACAACTATCAGATATCAATCTGATCTACAAGATCATCAAGAACTTTTCCACAACTTTGCCAACTTCAGCTTTCAGAACCTCAGATTGGATTCACTAAATATTTAAGTCATGAACCTCTCTAATCTCCTCCTGATCTTCTACCCTAAACATCTACCCAAACATCCTATAAGTACTAGTCCTCAGCCACAAGTCAGCTAGATGAAACCCTTAACTCCCCAAAACAAATAATTAAATGTAATACAAGTCAGCTTACAAATGTATACAAACATTTAATTCATCATGTCAGCCTATAACAATAGCTACCAACAATAAATTCACCAAGTTGGCTCAAAAAATCACACAAAACTCCAGTCGGTAAGCTAGAACTACTGAGTGACAGTGAACTAACCAAGCACGCTAGGCATCATTGAGCACCAATGTCAACCAAGCACTATAGGCATGACTGAGTAACACTTTCACTGAGCACCAGAGACTACCAAGTTCCTTTAGTGACCAAGCTTCCTTCAATGACTGAGACTGTCAGCCAAGGATGCAACCGAGTAACACTAGCCAAAATACCAATACCCCATGCAATTTCACTGAGGACCAAAATGCCCCTACCTTAACCTTGGATGCCCCTACATCAGACACCCCAGGTTCCAAAAGAGGTTCATATGTGAGAAGAACATCTTCTAGGATTTAGTACATAAATCTCAAACTGGTTCTTCACATATAATTCCTCCACCTTTTTTGCTTGTAGATTCTTCCACTTCAGTTTCCTCTATCTCTTCAAGTCTTTTCTTAATAATGTACAAGTCAATTCTCCATACTGATCATTCATTTTCTCTAGATCCACAACCTCAACTCAGCTACTAATACTTAGGCTTCTCCTATCAAGTGTTGTATCCATCAAAGGAATTAGTGAAAACTTCATGTCATCCTTCTCAATAGTAAACACATTTCAGACATAGTCATAAATAGCTCTGCAATCATATTACCACAGTCTACCGATCAATATATCACAACTATTCATCTTCATAATGTTACAAAGCACAAGATCTTTATACTGGCCAATCTAAACTTCAATGAAGCATTTTTCTCTAACTTCCAAAGCATGAACACCTTGTAACCAACCAATCCTATAACGACAAGGATGCTTCATTCTATTCAAACCAAGTTTCTAAACTAGGTCCTTAGCAAAAAGGTTACCAATACTACCACTATCAACAATAACATCACAGAGTTTACCTTCAGTCTTGTATCGGGTCCTAAACAAGTTACTCCTCTGATAAGGTTCATCCTTTGTACCGAGAAATGTTTGCCGAAGTAGCAAGTTCTCTGATTCAGGTTCATTTTGAATGTTCTCATTCATTACAACATTTTGTCGGTGAACCTTCTTCTATGTACACTCAAAAGAATGGTGTCCTTCCTCTCCATAGTTATAGCAAGTACCCTTAAAGATAACTCTATCTCTCTTCTTCTTTGGTTCTATAGGTTTCTATTCATCTTTTGCATCAATCAGTTTATCCTTCACAGAGTGAGCAATCTTTTCTTTCTCTTGAGAGTTAGTAGGTTGTTTCCTCTTCAACTTATCTTCTACCTTTAGAGCATACTAATAAGAATCTTCAACATAATCAATCTTTAGCATACCAAACTCATCCTAAATATTGAATCTTAGACCATTCACATACTGAGCTACCTTTTCCTTACCAAGCTCTCGATGTCCAGACTGAATAGTAAGTTTGTATAACTCCTCAGTATAATCTTCAATAGATAGATCCTTCTGTTTCAAATTCTACAACTTCGTAAACAAGTCAAGCTTATATTCAGAAGGTATGAGCTTAGCTTTCAACTTAGTCACCATCAACCTCCACTGATTGATCTTTGTTTCACCTTCATCTTCTCAGTCTCTTTGTAGTTCTTTCCACCAAAGAGTAGCATGTCCTTTCAACTTTGTCTGTGCTAATCTCACCCAAAGAGGATCTTCAATTTCTTCCAGCTCAAAGAAATCTTCAAGTTCACCAATCCAATCAATCAGATTGTTAGGCTTCAAAGTACCAGAGAAAGTAGAAACTTCCATTCAGTAATTACTAAACCAAGCGGTAGATCTAGGCAACCGAGCAGTTCTATCTTCACCAGATCTATTCCTTCGGTCATCACCACTAGATCTAGTAGTTTCAAATTCTTTAGTAGCTTCTTCATAGCCATCCTTAGTACCAAAATTATGAGGTATACCAGTAAAATCTCTCATGATCTTGGTGACCATGTCATTCTTCATCAATTCCATCTCAGATCTGAAATCTAATTTCACTTTCTCTATGATCCAAGATTCAATAGTATCAGAAAGATTAGAAATAATTATAGGTTCCAATATTCTTGGAGGCATCCTTAAAGATATGAAAACTAAACCCTCTACAACAAACCCTCATCAACCACCTTTTAACAATTTCCAAGTTGTAAACAAGTCAGATCTCAACTTGCAATCTTGCAAACAACTAGGGCACAATTTCACAAGTTTAGTGCTTCGGATCTACAATCTAGATTGCACACAATCTCTACTTCAATAGGATCAACTTTGCAAGATCATCCTTGCTAGGTTAACCTTCAAGATCAACTATTAGCTCCAACAGGAACAAACCTTTGCTTTGATACCACCTGATGCAGTCAAGGATGGTGGATCCAATGAAGGATAGTCCAAACCTTGCAACCCATAGAACTACACAGTGGAATACTCAACACAACAGATAACACAATAATTATTTCAAGCAATTTGCATTAACATGCCTGACTGTAAGGCCTTCTGGGTTAGGGCCAATTACAAAATAAAACAATTCTGCAAGATCCATAATAGATCCAATACAATCTCAGCTAGCTCAGCTCTGAAGATAATCAAAAGCTGATGGAAACCCTAAGGAAAATCTAAACTTGAGCTCACAAGATTCCAAGTAATCTCCTTGTCTCCAAGTATGCAAACTCCTAGCTCTGCTACAAACAACTATCAGATATCAATCTGATCTGCAAGATCATCAAGAACTTTTCCACAACTTTGCCAACTTCAACTTTCAGAACCTCAAATATGATTCACTAAATCTTCAAGTCATGAACCTCTCTGATCTCCTCCTGATCTTCTACCCTAAACATCTACCCAAACATCCTATAAGTACTAGTCCATAGCCACAAGTTAGCTAGATGAAACCCTTAACTCCCCAAAATAAATAATTAAATGCCATACAAGTCAGCTTACAAATGTATGCAAACATTTAATTCAGCATATCTACCTATAACAATAGCTACCAACAATAAATTCACCAATTCAGCTCAACAAATCACACTGAATTCCAGTCGGCAAGCCAAAACTACTAAGTGATAGTGAATTAACCAAGCACACCAGGCATCACTAAGCACTAGTGTTGACCAAGCACTGCAAGCATGACTGAGTAACACTTTCACCATGTGCTAGAGACTATCAAGTTCCTTCAGTGACCGAGCTTCCTTCAATGATCGAGACCATCGGTCAAGGCTGCAATCGAGTTACACTGGCCAAAATACCAAGACCCCATGTAGTTCCACCGAGGACCAGAATGCCCCTCCCTTAACCTTGGATTCCTCTGCATCATGTGGACACACTTTCCTAGAGCTCACTACTCAAGTGGTGAAGGTTACAACCTTCTAATCTCAGATACACACTATATCTGTTTGATGAATTGGCACTATGACACTACTTGTCTGATCAGTTCCTTTGATGCGCTGATGATTTGAGCTCTTGAAAAGCTCTAATACATCTCAAAAACTCTTTTCATACTTCTTCTCTACTCCTTTCAACTCTATAACAACTCTCATCCTTAATTACAATGGCACCTCTAATGAATACAAAACAACTAACTAGGTCGGCCCTTTAACGAATTACATACAATGCTTCCAATTGAATTAGCTCAAGCGTGTTTATAAACAAGGTTAATTACATGTCTAAAACCTAATTATAATAGGTTCATAGCCCTTACACAACAATAATATAACCGATAACCAAAATACCAATAGTCAGTTGCTTGCACTGTTCTTCTCTGGCATTCACTGTCTGTGCAACTTGAACTCTCTGTATCTTCCTCATACTAAATCTTCTAATCATGCGCTCTTAGACTTAGCATGAATATGATCTTACCAACTTAAATTATAGGGTGCATACCATGATTCTAGCATATGCATGTGCCCTGATGCTCTGACCTTTAGGTACTCTATATACTATCCACTCTTCAACACTTAGCCAATTTTTGATCCTCTCATCAAGTGTGTTGACTCCAAAACATTATATGACTTTTTTTCCATAATAAAAAAACTATATTGAGTCATATACACTAGTATAGTCAACTTGCCAACACCATTATCTATCAAAATATTGTTACCATCCACTCTCATCCACTCATCCACCAAAACCTAGTAAAAAGTACCCATCACCAACCCATATTCCCTAGGTGTTCTAGTATCACATGCACACATTGAGAACTGTACTTCTATCCTAATTCCTGAGCTTCATATCAGTCTAGTTGTATATTATGCCCTATCCCCAATTCTTGATATTTGCACATACTATTGTATATTGTTCATTCAATTGTATCATAGCGTCAATCCATTCCTCTATTCAAGCCCCACTATACATGCATTCCTCATCGGCCAGTCATCTTGCAGATGGTGATCCAAGTTCTTTGTCCCTCCAATTCAAGGCTTCACAAGGTTCCCCAAAATAGATTACTGATCATATGATTATCCTTGATACATATTTTGTCATTTAAACACCAATTTGTAGTCTTTCCCATCAATAGGTCCTTGTAGGATGCATCCTTCCTCATGTCCGACAAAAATAAAAACATCTCTCAATTATTCAATCTATTTTGGTAAAGGACATCCTTGGGATAATCATCTTGATTTTGAATTTATTTTTCAGTTCTTGATTATCATTTCCAGACTTCTTGGTTGTTCTCCTCCTCAAAGTTGGCACAATCCTTTATATCATGGTATGTTTCAAATGGATGCATTTGGGACAAGGTCTTGATCTCTTTTTTTACCTGTGAGTTAGTTAGATCTGACCCTTCCATGCATGTGATCCTTTCATGATTGCATGATGCACTTGGGAAAAAAAAAATTATTGGTTACCCACATCATTTCCACCTTGAATATTTTGGGACTCATGTGTGGTGCTAGAGAAATCCTTGTGTGTTTGTTGTGTCAATCCCATGCAATGTTGGTGACAAGGCCTTGAGTTCCTAGTAACCTTGGTAGGTCTCTAATGTTTCTATATCAAACTAAGTTCTCAAACTACATCATGGAATTTTATTATAGGATACCTTGCACTCAAGCTTCAATGGGAATCTCCTCATCAAAATTTAAATCCAAAATCTTGGCAAAAAAAATTTAAAAAGAATCCATCAATCCCCATCAACCCTAAAAAAAAAAAACTCAATCCCTCAATTCCCATCCCCTCAATCCCTCAATCCCATTCCACAAAACCCCCATTTTCTTATTCCTTGATATCCATAGATAGGATTCTGCAAATATTTTCCCCCTTTCTCATGTTGGCACCTCTTAGTGAGGGCCCAGTCAGATGGTGATATTTTCCATTTTCATCCCACCCATACACCTTGTTGCATCTATACATCACTCTTTTGCACACACTTTATGCATCTAGATCACATCATTAGTTTGCATGTGAATTTCGTAATCACTTTAGCTTGAATTTAATTGTATTTCATTTAACGTGTAGACACCTACAAATGGTCTGACTAATCCAAGTGATTAATCAAAGAAAAATCACAAATTAATTGAAATCAAATCCAAAAAGGATGAATTAAATCAAATAAATCATTTAATTATGCGATTAATCAAATCAATTGTATAGTTGAATTAAATCAAATCCAACCCATTTAAGGGGTACACATGGCTACGGAAATTAAATAAATCAATTAATTAATTCCTAAAATTTCTCACCTACCACATGGGAGGGAATTACCTCAACCAATAGAAATTGAGAATTGAGCTCACATGGATCAAAGCCAAATTGAATCTCAATCACTCACCTTGAGAATGCATCTTGACCACTCATTTTGTCTCGTTGTCCCAAGATTTGAGGATAAAATATTTAAATTGTCTCAACATTTGAAACTATGGACATAACCCAAAATCAATCATAATTAAACTTACTCCACCCCCTAAGCTTGAACAAATCTATAAATAGAAGGCAAAAATCAAGAGAAAAGGATCCCAATAGCATTTTAGAATTGAATCCTTACTATAGTGAATTTGATTTTGAAAGCTTAATTTAGCATTATTTTGAGCAAAGATAGGCATTATTTTTTAAATTTTTTTTAAGCAAAAGTGGTCATGCCACTATATTATATTATTTTATAATAAACTGGTTCAAAAACTCAATCAGGAAAGAACCAGAAAGAAAACCTGATATCACTATTTTATACAATATGAGGATTACAAATAGATAGCATACTGTATCAATCTAAACCCGAAGATGAAAACATGTATCTTTCGAGTATGCCTATCTATCTATTACAATCCGAAGATGAAAACATGTATCTTTTGAGTGTGTCTTTATATCTATAACAATATGGATGATAGAAACACACAATTTTGACAATATTTCTCATCATTTAGCATAATTTCTCATTTTAGAGCTATCTCTAATGGAAGTTTTCTAAGATCTCTTCATTAGAATCTTTAATTAGAGAGCCATAGGATGTTTATTGTCTTTATTTTCTTTTAGTAGCTTCTAATTTGTTATATTTTGCATATTTGAATTGATGTATTGAAAAACTAATCCTATGAAGGTATTTTAGATACACAAAATGGTACCCACTGTGGGGAATCTTGCCTCTACTAACTAAATTTTCTATTTATTTGCTAAATTTTCATGAATTTTCATTTTACATCTCTGTCAGATAGGTGAAATAGCGCATACAAAGCATGGAATAGCGCGTATAAAGAAAGGTATGATACCTTTACACAGTAAAATGATGCGTGCACAATGAATTTCAACACCTTTACATAGGCTTTTAGCACATACAAAATACTTATGTATTCTATCTCACTTTCTTTCAATGTGTACACCCTAATTTTTTAGCACATACACACTCTGTATCGATGCACACAATATTTTTCATGTTTAAATTGCCGCATTCTAGAAATTATTTGTTAGCATTTACCTAATTGAGTAGTGCATATAATTGTTTAAATAACACTTTTAATTCATTTTGTAGAATGTACACTATCCAGAATAATGCTTACAATGTTTTCTATAGCACATACTACTAGTTTTCTATAAAAATAATTTCTATCAAAAAATGATGAATTCATAGTATTTTCAAATGACAAAGCATAAAAGGGTTCAGAAACTAGAAGCCAGGGTTAACAGAGAGGAAAAAAAAATAAGGAGAAGGTTGAAAAGGGAGAAAACACTTCATCTCAACAATTTATTGGAGGATTCAAAGCATGAACATGAAGCTTATGAGAGGTATTTGTAAATAATTGAAGCTTATAAATCTAAATTTGCTTCTCTTATTTGGATCTTCTTTCCTTAATGTTCCCAATTTTAATCATTTTAGAGAAAGGAGTAAAAACTTGATTTGTTTGGATTTCTTCACTTTTCTTGGAATTTGTGTTGGACTAACTAAATCTTGAGAAGAGGATGCCATGGAGTTGTAATAATCACCACTAGGTGAGTATTAAAATGCATAAATGAAATAAAAAATGCCCCTAGCCTTTGCTAGCTTCGAAAAAGGTATGCCTAAAACCTTATGCATTTGATTAAATTGTGGCAATTTGATTTGAATATAGCATAATTAGAAGACCTATTATTGTTTGTTGGATTGGATAGTAGGCATATGCTCTTCACTTCTTTTAGTGAATCAAAATGTCAAACCTATCAAATCTCTCAATTAAAAGAAAGGTCAAAGGAATGAACAAACACTAAATTAAGCCTATTGTTTGTGGAAGAGAATATTAGGTGATTATGCTCTTCACCTTTTAGGTGAATCAAAAAGCTATAAGTACTCAATTCCCATTAGATTAAAAGAGGCTTGGTAATTTAAAAATGTTTATTATGTTTGGAAGTGGAAAGTAGTAGGGATATTCTTTTCACCTTTGGTGAATAAAATTCCCAAACCTACTCTTTCATCTCATTTCATTTTATTTCATGAACATGCTAGAGATTTAGTGGACTTGCCTCTGGAGAACATTCCTTAATGAGGTTAGTGAGAGGGATAGCCCAAAGTGGGATACAATTTATTTTTCTTCAATAATCTGCCCCACTATAAAATAAAATTCATTCATCCTTAATGGGTTGAGTGACAAAGGAATATCAAGAATCGAACCTCCTTGAATAGTCCTTCAGGATTGCACAAAACTCCAACATACTGATGGTGGGAGGCCCCTATAATGGGGGATGAAAATTGATGTTCTTTTGAATGGAATCCATATTAGCTCCTTGTTAATTATAAATCCTACCTCAATAGAGCTATGTTTACAAGCCAAAATTGACTATCGGTAGTTTTCTTGAAGTGTTTTCTTGTGAAAGACCCATGAAAACATTCTCAAATATTCAAACATTTTGTGTTTAGAGGTCATTTAAAAGACAAGTGCTCTTGTGATTGACGTGTTTGAAAATACATGTTACAAGGAAGAAGAATCGATTAAAAATTAGTTAATATTTTAAAAAATCTTCCAAAAGAACAATCACCAAGAGAGAGGAATTTAACTTGACTCAACCCTTGTTAATGTCAATTTTCACTAGATCCCATCGATTGAAAATATCTCTTCAAGAAGATGAAACTTGTATTAGTCAAGAGTTTCCATATAAATATTTCATATTCCAAACCCCATTTGAATAACAACAAGAAAAAGAAGCAGTAATTCCTGACCTATTCGAAGAAAGAGTTGATCCCATGGCAAGAAATAATGATTTCTATGAGTTTACCCAAGGGAGAAACCATGAAAACTAAGATGAGAACCAACAAAGAAACCAAGGGGGAGAAGAAAAAACCAAAAAAAAAGAGCTAATAGGGAAGCCCAAGATCCTATTTTCCTTGAAGTCATGGAAAAACTTTTGGAAAGGGATAAAGAAAGATATTTCCTCAACTTAGCTTAATCAAGAGTTAAACTTCCTCATGACTACAATACATCGACCTTAAAGAATGATGATGAAGAAGAGAATCCATTAGGATTCATGAACAAAAAACTCAATTTGTTCTAAGCCCAAATTGATAGCATGAAAAAGGTGGCCGAACCAAAACCATTTTCAATAGAAGCCTTATGTCCTTTTCCTTTTGATAGAAATTTGGTTATGGTGTCTTTCCCTCCAAATGTGGTATCTTTGAGATACGAAAAGTACTTGGGTAGATCCGACTCACAAAACCACTTGAGAGATATTTGTACTTTAAGTATTGAGTTCATGCATGACACTACCTCCTAATGAGATTATTCTCGAGAATCCTTGGAGGGAAAGCCATGGAGTGGTTTTCAAAATTGACCCCAGGAATAAATTTTTTTGAAGAATTGACCTCCAAGTTTGTGACTCATTACTCTTATAACATTGAGCACAAAATAGCCATGCTAAACTTATGTGATACCAAGCAAAAAGATTGTGAAGCTTTTCTATTCTTTCTCCAAAGATGGAGAATGGTTTTTGTGAGATATCCAAGAAGAATACCTGAAAAGGAAAAAACAAAAATTTTCATGAACAACTTGAAAATGGAAATGAACTATTGATTACAACTTCAATGTCCCCCAACCTTTGAAAATATCATCAAAAATGGGATTAAGATTGAAGAGGTGTTAGTGAAGAAATGAGAAATCAAACTCTTCAAAGATAATAAAGGTTATCCTAACACCAATAATAATTTTAATAATAATAATAATAGGGGTGCTAACAACAACAACGATAAATAAATATTTTGGTTGACAACCACTAAAAAAAAATATTGTAAATGATGGGGTTGTAGAAACCAACAATCTAAAATCCAAACCTTTTAATTTATCAAGTGGGTCCAATCAAATTAATAATGTAAGGTAGTTCTTCAACCAGGAACTCGTAGCCTAATTCATTTTCCTCCAGCTGTAATATTGAAGCTAGTGTAGCCATCGCATCAGCTACCTTGTTTTCTAATCTTGGGTTATGTTGGAATGTAATAAAGAAAAATTATGTCTTCAAGTCATAAAGCATCCTTTTATAGGGCATGAGCTTGTCATCCCAAGTTTGATACTCATCATTGGTTTTGTAAGAATTTTCCAAAGGCAAAGAATGAAAATTCCAAGATCTAGAAGCTCAATTGATAGCACAAGAGAGATAGGAAAAATGATATAATCAAATGATTTATTCAATATTGATTGATAATGAAATAAAATTAATAATTCCCAATTGATTAAGTATAATGAACATGTTCTTTAATATATAGGAAATACATGATAACTAGGAGAGATGCAAATGATAACCTTTCAACTAGACAAGGTGTAATCACATGTCCACCAAATATGGATCATCCTCCATTGTACAAAAAAGTATGTGCAACATGTGCAACAATGAGAGGATGATAATGTGATAAGATCACTAAAGTTAGATCTCACACATAAAGTGAAAATCATCCTACACCATGTGCTAAAATAAAATGCAAACTCCTAGGTGTCTTAATGAAAAACTACTATGTACTACATTATCCTAAGTAAACTTAAGTAAAGTGTAATAAGGAATATTAAATTACACCAACACCCCCCCTTAAGTGAAACTTAGGGGACTGTAATTAATCTCACAATGCTAGATGAAAATGCATGATGGCTCCCAACTACTAGGCCATGTTAGGTACCCATGCACAATATGCAAAAATAATGTAATCTCTCATAAAGTGGAGAAAGAGGGGAAACCTCATGGGAAAAACCATCCCCCAAAAAGAGAGATGAAAAATATAAGATCCATGGATGGATGGAGTAATCAAGACCCCCCCCCCCCCATTATGACATACATCATGTATATACAATAAAGAATCTACCCATAGGAAGGAAATAAGGAGACATGATATCCCACCCATAATGAATAATCTCCTCCAAGGATGGTGAGTGCTTGAAGGTAAAACATAGTCCAATCCCTACAAAGAACATTTCTCCCCTTACGAATATGATAAACCAAGTATAGATTCAAGAAGGCTTCACATTGTGGATAGGAAGAAGGAAGGGGAACCCAAATGAACTATGATTTCTATGAAGTATGCCCATGTATCATCATGTGCTTGGGTGATGAAGATGACAAACCAATTAGGAAGATACCCAATAGAAGGTGACAAACAAGGAACCAATGGTAACTAATCAATGTAATAATTTGGGTCAAAATCCAAAGAAAAAGATGCCTCCTCAAATGAAGAAGTAGGAAGAGAAGAAAAGAAGCCTCCCCTCAATGTAGAATGTACACCCATGATAGGTACACTTGGATCAATGTAAAAACTGCACCAAGAAAATAGAATGATGTTCCTCCCCTTAGGAAGAAATAATGCCATAGGTGTATCAATAAATGCTCCCAAATCTATAGGAAGAATCCTAAAAATGTATTATGTCTCTAGAAAATGAATTGGAATCTCCAAAACATGAGTATGATCATCCTGAACCATGCAGTGTGACATCTTAAGTGAAGTTTGAGACTCATGAAAACCAATCTCTAAAGACTCAAATGTCTTCTCTGAAGATACAGAGAACTCTTCCAAATATTGTATCAAAGGATCTAGAATCATGTCAAACTCAAAAGAATGATCAATTGAAGAATGAAGATGAGGGTTAGAGTGTTCCCTCACAACAACTGAAGAAGGATCATGCTCAACAAAGAGAACATGAATTTCCTCAATGATATCTCCCAAATCCTCAATGTAGGACTCCACAAAGAAGCTTGCAATGTCTATCAAGTAATCATCCCAAGGAACTAAAACTGGAAGACAAGGAATATCCTACTACACCGAATCACAAGAACCCATGGTTGTATGAAGGAAAAAATAATTAGGAACAATAGTAGAAGTAATATCAATAGGAGAAGTAGGAGCTACAACTGGACGTTCTATATCTTTTGGGAGTGGAGAAACATGTGGATCTCCATACATTTCCCAAAGAAAGGTCCAAAGATTAGGAATAGTCTTTGTCTGATCTTTTTAGTCACCAAGGGAGTCCATAACATCCATATCCATATTCCAATAGATAACATTAAGAACTTTTGTCCAAGAGTCTAGATCATAAGGAGGACTAGTAGGTTTTTGTTCATACAAATAGGACAATAGATTATGCTCACTAAGATGAGTGAGAACAAATCCACTCCATTTCTTATATTTTCCTCTTTTTCAATCTAATCAAACCATCCATGATGCACTTCTCACATGAAACAATGAGATCAGAAAATCAATGCACCCCCCCCCCAAAAAAAATAAAATAAAATAAAATAAAATAAAATGCAATGAATCAAAGAACTCCCCCAAAATACATGATTTTAGCACTTTATATGTAGTGCATGTACAATTTTCACTTGGAAATTTGGGGAAAAGTGGAGTACTTCTAATTTTGATATTTAAAACTATAGAGATAAGGCTATAGCAAACTCAAACAAATAAGACACAAGACCACTCAAGGATCCAACAAATTACAAGTGCCAAATATACGTTAAAATAGACCAAATGTTGAAAGTACTATGTCCACTCAAAATTTATCCAAACTGATACCACATCTAGAAAGTAGACAAACATTCATACACTTTAAAAAAAATGGCACATGAAAATGTGTCCATATGAGCCCAAATGAAGTCTCTAAAGCTACAAAAATCAAGATTTGCAATTTTTAGAAAACGTTAGAGATAGAGATCAGAAACCACCTACACCATTATTTCAATCATGAAATTCTACCCCAAAAAAAAACAAAAAATCTTGAAAAAAGGAGTCTAGATGACTTAGATGATGAAATAAAACTGATTTAGATCCTGGATGAAGAATCTGTGATTAAATATCACTGAGAAGTTGTTGATTAGATGTGTAAGATGATTAAATCAGCATTATGTTGTCATTGATGCCAACTAGCTTGACAATACTTATCTTGTAAGTTACTATACCGAAACATCTGAAGAAAGGTGAAAGAGATGAAGAACAAAAGTATCTACATGAGGAAGATGTATTTTTCAGATGAGGATAAGGAATACACTGAGTAATTTGTTGATGAGTCTATGACTTGATGACATTGAATTTATTATGTTGCATTCATCTATGATGAAGAATAGAACTGAAAGACACAAAGTAGTGTTGTCGGTAAATGAAGCATTCCAGTATACACCGATGGAGTGTAGTGTATACCAAGTGTAGTGTTAACCGAGCTTGTGTTCACAGACACATTTCTTTATTAACCAAGCAGAACAGAAAGGAATTAAATGATTAGTTTAGCCGATAAATTGATGAGCTGGAAAGTGTATGAAATCTAGGTAACAGATAAGGTTTGTTATGAAGATCGACGGCTAACATAATTAAAGGAAGATCTAATGGAGTAGATTGAAATGTGTTACTAACACATCAACCAAAGAAGGTTAAAGTGGCAAAATCAATGAATGAGATTAAGCGGCAAAATCTGATGGACAAAAAGAAAATGATTTACTCATCTATATAAGAGACATTGGTTTCATTGTTGAAATGATGCTAGAGGAAGAAGATACTACAGAATTATTGCGTAAAATTTTTTTCATGCATTCTGATCATACTGGTTAGTGGGAACTGAACTGCAAAATAATTACTGAGCTACAAAGAGTAATTATTGATGGACAGTAAGTTGATATAGTGTTGAATCTGAAGTTTTATATTGATCAGAAAGATTTGTATGAGCTGGATATTGATCTGTAAACTGAAATTGAAGTTGTATCAAGGCAGATCATCTACTATTACATATTTAACCATTTTACATAGTCAAATCTCTTAACCGAGTGGACTAAGAAAGTCTTTTTATGTTTCATTCATAGAGTGAACATTGTTATCCTGTCAACCCCAGAGTGACTATTGGTTGGATGCTAACTGCTGGTCTAAAATCCTCTAACAAGGTCACACCTAACAGTGTGTTTATAACCTTTAATAGGGTTGGGTCTTCACCGACCTCACTTTAGAAGAGTGAACATTTTTGGGTTGCCGGTCCTAGGTGATTTTTCCCTTCACAGGGTTTCCACGTTAAATTTCTTGTGTTATGTGTTGATTGTGATATTTGTTTGTTATCATACTTTACATATTACATGTTAGATTTGATCAGTAACTACTATAATTTTTAGACTGATAATCGGTAAAAGCACAGATAGTGAAAGTATTTTATGTTTGTGGAGTAGCAAAATTTGAAGAATTTGTTTTGGATTATACATTTTGTTTTGGGACACTGGATAACTGATTCACCCCCCTCTCAGTTATTCTAACAATTGGTATTAGAGTTGTGGTTGCTTAGAACAGAGTTTTAAGGACTCCAGCACAAAGATCTCAAGATGTATAAGAGGGAAGTGCCAAGATTGAACAAAGAGAACTTCGCAATATGGAAAAGCCAGATGAAGTTGCACATTTTTGGAATTGGGAATTCTACACTAGAATTGATGGAGAATGGTTACATTGAACCGACACCCGGTCCCTTAACTCTTGATCAACTGAAAGATAGGCATGAACACAATATTACTATGATGGAACTTTTTGTTGCCTGTACCGATGCTAAATTTGAAGACATTAAGGGATGCACTACTACCAAAGCCATGTGGGATAAATTGACTCTAATATACAGTGGAGATTTGAATGTTAAAAGAGCTAGAGTAGAAAGCCTAAGAGGTAGATTTGATGATATGAAGATGAAAGAAGGTGAGAACATTGTGCAATACTCAAATAGACTAAAAGAGGTAGTACATGTTATTAGAGCATCAAATTGAATTATTGATGATGAAACAATGATAAGAAAGATTCTTAGAACTTTACTACCATTTTATGCAATCAAGATCTCTGTAATTCATGAAACAAGAGCTACATCCAACCTTACTCTTGACACACTGATTGGTAAGCTTACAACCTTTGAATTGAATAACTTTGACAATAGTGTTGTACCTTTTGTTGAATCTGCTTTCATGTCTTCTTTGAAGATTGGTAAGTCTAGTAGCAAGAATAGTAAGAATAATGATAGTGATAGTAATAGCGATGATGAACTTGATGAGCTTGAAGCTCTTATGACTAGAAGGTTACCCAAAGGTAAAGGAAGGTATAGAGGTAAGCTACCTTTGGCATGCTTTAATTGTAAAGAAGTTCGGCACATCGCTGCTAGATGTCTGAATAAGAAAGATGATGATAGATCCAAAGACTAAGCTGAAGGGAGCTATGGGAGAAGAGTTAATAGAGGCTACTGACACAATAACAGAGATAACTGAGATAGCTATGACAAAGGGAAAAAAGTATGTTACATAGCTGAAGATATTGAATCTGAATCTGATACTGATGATGATGTATAAGTAGTATTTGTTGCTATGAAATATGACTTAGAGGAAGAAGAGAAACATAAAGAAACAACACTGATCTCTAAAGTAAGCATAAATGATACATGGATCATAGACAGTGGTTGTACACATCATATGACTAGTGATGTAGAGAAATTTGATCTACTTGATGAATACGATGGAGGATCTGTTAGGATGGGAAATGATGCACCCTGTAAAGGTTCACTAATGATTAATGATAGAATAAAATGTGAAAATGCATACTAGTTAGATGGACTGAACTATAATTTGTTAAGTGTGGCACAGCTGAATAATTTAGGCCACCGACTTGCTTTTGAGAGAAAAAAGGTAAAAATCTATGATGATGGAGGAAGGCTTGTCAGAACTAGTACACAATTCAGAGGTAATCTATTTTATCTTGATATTGATCAGTCTTCTTGTTTATTAATGAAGGATGAAGATGCATGGTTGTGGCATAAAAGGTTATGCCATGTGAACTTTGATAACATGATCAAGATTATTAGGAAGAAAAGAGTTAGAGGGTTGCCTAACTTATCAAAACTTGATCATGCTATGTGTCATGAATGTTAGAAAGGTAAGATGACTAAGTCTAGTTTTAAAAGAAAAGACTACTCAACAAAGAAGATACTTGAGTTGGTTCATACCGACCTATGTGGTCCTATGAGAACTCAAAGTTATTATAGTGATAGATACTTTATTCTTTTTGTTAATGACTATACTAGATTGATGACAGTTATGTTCTTAAAAGAAAAATCTAAAGCATTTAAGATGTTTAAGTGGTATAAGGAAAAGGTAGAAAAAGAGACTGGAAAAGAATTAAAATGCTTAATATTTGATAGAGGAGGTGAATTTATCTCTGATGAATTTACTAATTTCTATAATGAGCATGGTATCAAAAGACATGTCTCTGCATCAAGAACACCTCACAAGAATGGGATTGCTGAAAGAAGGAACAGGTCAATAATTGATTGTGCAAGAACACTAATGCTGCAAAAGAATATTTCTCAGACATACTGGAGGGAAGCTATCAATATAGCTGTATATGTGGTTAACCAAGTACAACTTAAGAAGGACACCAACTGGACACCCTATGAGCTATGATTTGGACACAAACCTACTGTAAGTTATTTTAGAATCTTTGGAAGCAAATGTTTTATTCTAAAAGATGAGAGAAATGGGAAATTTGATTCTAAAGGTGATGAAGGAATATTCTTAGGATATTCTACTAAGAGTAAAGCATATAAATGTATGAATAAGGTTACAAATAAGATAATTGAAAGTACTAATGTCCGTGTTGATGAGTTTGATGACAAGAACAGAGAGGAAAGTAGAAAGGAACTAGAAGACTATGGTAGATTCACTTACATTGAACATCCTGATTATCTACCGAAGTCACAACCTATGATAACCGGTCAGTAGGAAAATAACCCTGAGGAACAAGAAAGGGAAACTAATGAACAAGAAGGAGCTACCGAGCAAGCACATGAACCTGAACAGGATGAACAAGAAAGAAGA
This sequence comes from Chamaecyparis obtusa, assembly GCA_027943335.1. Lineage (NCBI taxonomy): Eukaryota > Viridiplantae > Streptophyta > Pinopsida > Cupressales > Cupressaceae > Chamaecyparis > Chamaecyparis obtusa. Next base: position 364,435 of record BSBK01003107.1, on the reverse strand, counting down.
AACTGAGTACTAGCTAGTTTTTTCAGGAGACATCATCCTAAGACACAAATTATTGGAGACAGAAAAGCTAGCATGTAGAAAAGAAGCAAAGCAAGACAAGGTACATGTCTAATTTGTGAATTTGAACCAAAAAATGTGAAAGTTGCATTAGAGAATGAAGAATGGGTTAATGCAATGAAAGAGGAAATAGAACAAATATAGAAGAACAAAACCTGGTCCTTAGTACCCTGACCTAAAGATAAGAATGTTATCAGTACTAAGTGGATATTTAGGAACAAATTGAATGAAAATGGTGAGGTGACAAGAAATAAAGCTAGATTGGTATGCAAGAGATATGCACATGAAGAAGGCATTTATTATGGTGAGACATTTGCACTTGTTGCTAGATTGGAAGGAGTTAGAATGCTACTTGCATATGCTACACACAAGAGATTTAAAGTTTATCAAATGGATGCGAAGTCAGCATTTCTAAATGGTATACTTGAAGAAGAGGTCTACATAGAACAACCTGAAGGATTCATTGATCTGGACAACAAAGACATGGTATGTAGATTACATAAAGCTTTATATGGTTTGAAACAAGCACCGAGAGCCTGGTATGAAAGGTTGCATACTTACTTGTTAAGTATTGGATTTGTTAGAGCTAGTGAGAACAACAATTTGTACATGAAAGGTGATACTGATGACACTATTATTATTGCTGAGATATTTGTTGATGATATTATTTTTGGAGGTCAAGATCATGTATGTAAATCTTTTTTTGATGAGATGAGAAAAGAGTTTGAGATGTCTATGTTCATAGAGATTAAATTCTTTCTAGGACTACAAGTGAGTTAGTAGAGTGATGGGATATTCATCACACAATCTAAGTACATAAAGGAAGTCTTGAAGACATTTGGCATGGAAGATGCTAAACCTGTAGGAACACCGATGACTACTGGATGTAAACTGACAAAGGAAGATGAAACTACAAAGGTAAACTAGACACTTTACCGATCCATGATTGGTAAGCTAATGTATGTAGTTCACAGTAGACCAGATATAGCACAGGTTGTGGGAATTGTTGCTAGATTTTCTTCTAACCCTAGAGAATCACACATGATTGCTACTAAAAGAATCTTAAGATACCTAAAAAAGATAGAGGATTATGGATTATGGTATCCTAAGGAAGGTAAGTTTGAATTGAAGGTCTATACCAATGCTGATTGGGTTGGAATTGTGGATGATAGAAAAAGCACCACCGGAGGAGCATTCTTCTTTGGTGAAAGACTTGTAACCTGGACAAGTAAAAAGAAAGCTTGTATTTCTTAGTCTATAGCTAAAGCAGAGTATGTTGCTATTGCTACTAATTGCTCAAACATTTCATATATTAAGCAAGTGTTGGAAGGAATGAATGAGGTAATCACTGACCCGGTGATTATATACTATGATAATACCAGTGCTATTAATATTTCAAAGAATCCAGTGATGCACTCTAAGACAAAGCATATATCAATTAAGTATCACTACTTAAGAGAACAAGTGCAAGAGAAGAAAGTGAAGTTATAATTTTTTACATCTAAAGAACAACTTGTAGATATCTTTACAAAGCCTCTACCAAAGGACACATTTGAATACTTGAGGACTAGACTTGGGGTCTGTCCCCTATCTACTAGTCACTAATGTGATCTGGATGTTGCATCAGCTTAATCTTATTAGAAGATCACACATGTTGATGCAGCATAGTTCACACTTTGAATAATTTTCAAGGTTGTGATTAAGTTTGAAGAACTGAAATAGATTGGGATATCAGTATACAAAGATACAGAGACTATATTGGACAACATAGAGTTACTTAGCTACTACAGAGATGATTATTTATTTGTTTCTTTGGCATTGTTGTCAAAGGGAGAGATAAATAATAAATAATATGAATGAAATAGAAACATGCATCGATGAGAACTACCTAAGGGATAGATAATCTAAAAGAAATAGAACATTGAAGATTAGTTACAGAGAATAGAAGCGGGAACCTGAGAGCTGAAAAGATCATATCTACAGAATGACAAAGTTGTATTTTATAATGTTGTTTAGTAATGTAGTGATTAAACATATTAAGCTAGGGAGAGCTTGCACAACATTTGTTCAAAGAGTTTTAGAATACATGTTTGGTATGTGTATGGTACACTTCATATTACTTGAGTTGCCATCAATGCCAAAGGGAGAGATTGATGAACTACAACTGATTTAGAACCTGGATGAAGAATTTGTGATTAAAGATCACTGAGGAGTTGCTGATTAGATATGTAAGATGATTAAATTAGTATTATGTTGGCATTGATGTCAACTAGCTTGACAGTACTTATCTTGTAAGTTACTATACTGAAACATCTGAAGAAAGGTGAAAGAGATGAAGAACAAAAGTATCTACATGAGGAAGATGTATTTTCTAGATGAGGATGAGGAATACATTGAGTGACTTGTTGATGAGTCTATCACTTGATGACATTGACTTTATTATGTTGCATTTATCTATGATGAAGAATAGACCTGAAAGACACAAAGAAATGTTGTCGGTAAATGAAGCATTCTAGTATACACCGACAAAGTGTAGTGTATACTGAGCATAGTGTTAACCAAGTAGAACAGAAAGGAATTAAATGATTAGTTTAGCCGATAAATTGATGAGCTGGAAAGTGTATGAAATCTAGGTAACAGATAAGATTTCTTATGAAGATTGGTGGCTAACATATTTCAAGGAAGATCTAATGGAGTAGATTGAAACATGTTACTAACACATCAGCCGAAGAAGGTTAAAGCAGCAAAATCAATGAATGAGATTAAGTGGCAAAATCTAATAGACAAAAAGAAAATGATTTACTCGTCTATATAAGAGACATTGGTTTCATTGTTGAAAAGATGCCGAAGGAAGAAGATACTATAGAATTATTGCGTGAACAATTTTTCATGCATTCTGATCATACTAGTTAGTGGGAACCGAACTGCAAAACAATTACCAAGGTATAGAGAGTAATTATCGATAGACAGTAAGTTGATATAGTGTTGAATCTGAAGTGATATATTGATCTTAAAGATTTGTATGAGCTGAATATTGATCTATAAATTACAATTAAAGTTGTATCAAGGAAAATCATCTACTATTACATATTTAACCATTGTACACAGTCAAATCTCTTAATCGAGTGGAATAAGAAAGTCTTTTTATGTTTCATTCATAGAGTGAACATTGTTATCTTTTCAACCCTAGAGTGACTGTTGGTTGGATGCTAACTGCTGGTCTAAAATCCTCTAACAAGGTCACACCTAATAGTGTGTTTATAACCTTTAACAAGGTTGGGTCTTCACCAACCTCACTTTAGAAGAGTGAACATTTTTGGTTTGCCGGTCCTAGGTGGTTTTTCCCTTCACAGGGTTTCCACGTTAAATTTCTTGTGTTATGTGTTGATTGCGATATTTGTTTGTTATCATACTTTACATATTACATGTTAGATTTGATCGGTAACTACTATAAGTTTTAGACTGATAATCGGTAAAAGCACATACAGTGAAAGTATTTTTTGTTTACCGAGTAGCAGAAGTTGAAGAATTTGTTTTGGATTACACATTTTGTTTTGGGACACTGGATAACTGATTCACCCCCCTCTCAGTTATTCTAACATTAGATATCTCTATTTGAAAATTGCCTTAGAAATTATTTTTTCTGAATCGCTACTGTCATACCTCTAAAATTCAAATGGCTTTATATTTTGCCTCATATATCCAATTTAGATGAAAAGAAATTGATTTAGGGGTTTTTAGACCTCCTCAATGTGATGCCAACCTCTAATTTGTACCAACAAGCTCCAATTTTGACTTGCAACAAAATTTTCTCTAAATAGGCTATACAATGACACTCCTATGACTCTGATTCCATGTAAGAATTTTCTTAAGGAATGGGATGAAAATGCCAAGATCTAGAAGCTCAATTGATATCACAAGAGAGATAGGCAAAATGATATGATCAAATGATTGATTCAATATTGATCAATAATGAAATACAATGAATAATGCTCAATTGATTAAGTACAATGAAGATGTGCCTGAATATATAGGCAATGCATGATAAGTAGGATAAAAACAAATGATAACCTATCAACTAGACAAGGTGTAATCACATGTCCACCAAAGGTGGATCATCCTCCATTGTACAATAAATTATGTGCAATAATGAGATAATGATAATGTGAAAAAGAGCACTAAAGGTGGATCTCACACATAAAGTAGAAATTATCCTACACCATGTGATAAAATGAAATGCAAACTCCTAGGTGTCTCAATAAAAAACTGCTATGTAATGCTTTATCCTAAGTGAAATTAAGTGTAATTAGGAATATTAAATGACACCAAAAAGGTTTGATTTATAATGAGCTGAGAGTCACTATAGGTATGCAGCTCTATAGTTTTCCATTCGATTACCATTTTGGTTCCATTCACCAAAGTTTCATATTCAGTGATGTTGTCTGTATAGAGAAATAAGAGTTTGTACGCTTTGAAAATGGTGTATCCTTGAGGTTTTATAAATAGAACTCCCACATCATATCCATCTTGATTGAAGATTCCATCAAAGAGAATTGTCCATGAGCTTTTAGCGAGATGCATTATGGACTCTTCTGAAAAGTGTATAGTTAATGGATGATCATCTTGCAGAGGAGATTTAGCTGGTTGGTCAGCAATTACCTATCTTTTTATTGGTTTTCTTTCCACATACTCAATGTTGAACGCACTAAGTATCATGGTCCATTTGGCTAGTCTACCTGTCAATGTGGATTTTTTGAGAAGATATCTCAGAGGATCAATTTTAGCCACAAGCTTGATTGAGTGTGCCATAATGCAATGTCATAGTTTTTGAGAAGAAAAGACTACTACAAGGAAAGACTTCTTGATTTCTCTGTAGTTAATCTCAAATTATACCAATCTTCTGTTGATATAATAGATGGATCTTTCTCTATTCATGTCATCATGTTGTGCTAGGAGAGCTTCCAAAGAAGTTTTTGTTGTGGAGATGTACAATATTAATGGTTTGCCTTGGATGGGTGACATGAGTATGGGTGGATTATCTAGATACATTTTGATTTATGTGAAACTCTTGTCACAATTTTCATCCCATTTGTACATTAGACATTTATGCAAAGTTTTTTGTGAAATGATGTGCTTTTTCTAACTATTGAGATATGAAGCACATGATGGATTAAAGTTTTCCTTGTGAAGACCTAATTTGAATCATGTTGCGACGTGGTTGCATCTCCATTATGGCTTTGACTTTTTATGGATCTAATTCAATTTCTTTTATTGAAACAATATAGCCCAACAATTTCCCTAACATGACTCCAAATGTGCATTTTTGGGGATTAATCCTGAGCTTGAACTGTTCCATTTTGTCCATGATTTTTCTAAGATTTTCTAAGTGAGTAGACCATTCCATTGAATTTTCTAGGGTATCATCCACATAATATTCCATTTTTTTGTACATCATATCATGGAAGATAGTGATCATGACCCGTTGATATGTAGCACCTACATTCTTTAACCCGAATGACATTTTATTCCAAAAAAATGTGTCCGAAGCACAAGTAAAAGAAGTTTTTTCTTGATCCTCTGATGCGATTTTTGTCTAATTATATCTTTAGAATCCATCCTTTAGAGAATTCATCTTGTTAGAATATTTAATCTTTCCTTGGTTGTATTTATTTATTTAGGATAAACCAAGGTGTCCTACATTTAGTTTTTCCTCTATTTCAAGTGGGAGGATATGTTGTAAGAATTTTGATATCTCTTTGATACCATGTAAGAATTTTCCTAAGGAAATGAATCTAATGCCAAGATCTAGAATCTCAAGAGATAGCACAAATAAGAGAGACAAGATAATATGATCAAATGAGTGACTCAATAATGATAAAATGAAAATAGATAATAGATTGATTGATTACATATAATGTAGGAGTGCCTGAATATATAGGCAATGTGATAAGACTACATGGTAAGGAGATGATAAGCTATCAACCTCACTAGGTGGAATCACATGTCCATTAAAGGTGGATCATCCTCCATTGTACATCAAAGTATGTGCAACATGTGCAAGAATAAAAGGATTATAATGTGATAAGAGCACTAAAGGTGGATCTCACACACAAAGATGTGTGAGATGACAACTATCACCATATAAAGTGGAATTTCTCATAACCATGTACTAAAATTGAAATGCAAACTCCTAGGTGTCTCAAAGAAAACTAATATGCAAATGCATTATCCTAAGTAAAATTAAGTAAAGTGTAATTACTAAATACTTAATTACACCAACACCCCCATTAAGTGTGACTTGGGGGAATGCACTTAATCTCACAAGGTTAGTTGAAAATGCATGATGGATCTTGGATACTAGGCCATGTTAGGTACCCATGTACAATATGTAAGTTCTAAAGATGTGTAATGCAATCTCTCATAAAGCAGAGAAAGAGAGAAAACCTCATCGGAAAAACACTCCCCCAAAAAGAGAGATGTATATAATAATAGAATATGAGAGGGAAGACCTCATGTAAGGAAAATATCCCCCCATAAGAGAGAAGAAGTGGAAGAGATACCAAGTATCCCCCCCTTAATGTAGAATGAACACCAATGGTAGATGCTCTAGGCTTGATGTAGAAAATGCTCCAGGAGTACAAAACAATTTCCCTCCCCTTAGGAAGAAATAAGACCAAAGGTGTATGTATGAAGCCCCCTCCCCAATCTGTAGGAAGAAACCTCAAAATGTATAGAATCTTTGAAACCTCCTCAAGTGTCCCCATGTCAATGTTGAAAGGTTCCTCCTCCAAATCATGTGGACCAAGACACTCTATTGAAAAATAAAAATCAGGATTAACTGAGGATGAATGTAGAACATGTCAAAGAACCAAGTGTCTCCTCTAAAGATAAAGTGACCTCCAATTGTTGTATCAAATTATCCACAATCATGTCAACCTCAAAAGAATGATAAAGTAGAGAATGAAGATAAGGTTCAGCATGCTCCCTTGCAACAATTGAACAAGGATCATCTTCACCAAAGAGAATATGAATGTCATCAATAGTGTCTCCCAAACCTAAAATGTAGGACTCCATAAACAAACCTGCAATGTTTGTCAAGTAGCCATCCCATGAAATTGAGTCTAGAAGACAATGAATATCCTACTGTACGAATGCAAACATCATTAGGAGAAAGAGTAAAAGGAGTCTCAATAGGAGGAGATGAAATGGAAGGCTCAAGAAGTTGATCATGAGTCAAAATACCCAAGTTCAAGTAGCCAAAACTCTCCTCAAAATTTGAATCATCATTGTAAGTGTGATCATATGTTGAAGAATCATTGTCATCAAGAGTAAAAAAAATTGAAAAGGAGTATAATTGAGAAGAGTGATACACCATCCCAGTAGCAATTACTTCTCCACTCTCCAAATCCTTGATGAAAAATGAATCAGGTGTAAATTGCACAGTCTTCTTTATCACACCATTTATGATTTGATATATATAAATAAGGTTATTGGTCAAGTGTGGAACAAACAACACATCATTGAAGTGTCCCTCCCCAAATTCAATACATCATTTCCCAATCACATTCATGTAAGTGTGATTTACCATCAAAATAGGTGGACCTTTTCAAAGGTTCAAATGATGAAAATATGGACTATGAAGAAGCCATATGATGAGAAGCCCCTGAATATAGAATCCATCTACCTGAATTGGGACTTGAAGAAGCATATAAAGCTTGTCTTTTTTATGTGACAAATTCATGACCCTTTCTTTAATCTTTTTTTTTAAAATTTTGCGAAGAAGAATTTTAGGTAGACATCCTAGATGGAAAATTGATCTTATTCTTTACAAGAAGATTCTTCAATTCTTCAATTTCCTTCTTATAACAAAAATATTCTTCATGACCATCCTTTTTGTAATATGCACAAAATCACTTCTCCTTCTTTGAAAATTCACCCTTTTGAGATGATGTAGAAGTGCCTTGTTGTGTGGAAGCTCTTTGTGTACTTTCTTATTGAGACTAAGGCTTCTAAATATTCTTCTTCTTTTGAGAAATTTGACTTTGATGCCCTTGATTATCCACTAATGTCTTAGACTATGAAGACTTTAGAATCCCCATTCTCATCAACTTTTATTTCTCTACCATCAACATCTCAATGAAGGCATCAAATGAAGGCATGGTGTATGAAGCACCTAAATTCAACTTATGGGTATAGAAGCTAAAGACAAAAGTTGCATACTCTGATGGAAGCTTACCCAACAAATTATAGATTAACTCTACATCTATTTTATCAATTCCACAATCCTTTATCTTTTCTCTTAGCTCATGTTCCTTTGTGACGCAATCTTGGATTGTATCAAAATCCTTGGGATCCAAATTCATGAGATCATTAGCAAGCTTGTAGCCCATTTTTTCATCAACTTGACCATACAAACTAGAAAAATTATCTCATGCTTCCTTGACTATGGTAGATTTTTCAATATGGAAGATAAGGTATTCTATTACATACATTATCAAGGTTCCAAGAGCTATTTGATTTTGTTTGATCCATTCTATATGAGCATTAGGATTAGTTGGTGCAACAATGGTACCATCAAAATATTGAATAAAACCTTTTTCCATCTATTGGGTTTATGGAAAGGTGAGTTACTAAGAGGGGAGGGGTGAATTAGTAACCCTAAAAACTTTTTGATCTTAATCTTTGTGATAATATCTTTCATTTACCGACTGTCATATTATAGTTTCCATTCATTCATAATATAACTGAAATATGAAATGCTTCTAATCTAATAAGTAAACATTCATGAAACTTCATACACTTGACACATATATTTTGGTATCACAAAAACCCTTGTTAGAAGGTAAAAAATGTGGTGGGGATGACACCCACAAAGCTTCACTACTACAATAGTAAAGTTTCATGTTAGGGCTTACAATTTTGATCACTTTTGATGATCTTACCCTGTTAGGAGTAACATTTAAGACTTGTTAAGATCCACCTTGTTAGAGAATTTTAGAAACACTATTAAGTGTGCACTCGGTTAAGGGATTTACAAAAGAAGCTTAGGTGTACTTTGCTAAGATATTTTGTCTGCCACAATTGTTAGAAAGTAATAGTAAATTGATCTAAATGTAGAAACTTACCTTGTTGAATATCAGATTTTCTTATTTCTTAACTAATATCACCTCTTTATGATAGATATTTCCTTAAAATACTTCTTAGTAGCATCTGGTTTTCTTCTGACTCAATTCTAAATACTTGTTCAGTTCTTAGCTTCACAACCCTGTCTAATCTTTAGATGTCTCATGTAGGTGGCTACTTCACTTCTTTCTGATTGTATATTATTTGACATCTTGACAATTCTTATATCATAAATATTTGACCTAATTAGGGTTATGGAATCATCTAGAAAATACTTGATCAATGATCCATATGAATGACCTAAATCAAAACTGCATAGGGATCATCACCAATAAATTATTACATCTCTGATAAATCTTTACCTTGATTTATGTAAACCATTTTCTAGCTTGGTATAAACTATTTGCCTTGATTTTAGTGTCATTCCAAACTTCTATGTCGATCCTATATCACTCAATAAATATTGCATTCCTGTCTCGGTAAAATGTTGATGCTCGATAAATATGAATTCTTGGTTGTAACTATACTCGGTGTGCTTGGTATTCATCTAGCTCAGTGTTTTTTCTCGGTCAAGAGTGTGCTCGGTTACATTGTCATTCTTCCTTGTGCTATGCTCGGTTACTATACTTGGTGTTTTGACCAACTAGTTTGTTTTCTTCCCTTACCGACTATATGTGTGACACTAATGACAACTCTTGATGTAATTATGTGTAACATTCTCCCCCTTTGGTAATAGTGACAAAAAAACATATGTATGCCATAATCAAAATATTTTCAAATTTTCAAAACTTATAGACTCCCCTATTTCTATGCTCTCAGTAAACATACTCTATTCATATAGTTTTCCCCCTTTTTTGATAATAATGCAAAAAATTAAATACTTATAGCTTGTCAAAAATGTTTTTGTGTGTTTTCTAAAGTTTGGCCAAGAGGTTTTCTCATTCCTCCTTCATACTCTCTAGACTAATTTGTTCTAGGCCTGGTTGGGCATGCATATAAAAAATATGATCTACAACTGATAGTTCGGGGGTGGAAACTAACTCCTTTTCCTTTTTAACATGACTTTGCATCACCTCTAGGTGGGGTAATAACTCAGCCTAGAGTTTAGTTATCTGATCCTTTATTTTATCCTCTTCTCTTCTCAATTCATTTCTTAACCCCTAAATGTGTTTTACTTTGGAATAATGCAATTTAAATGCATGGGGTTCAATTATTAAGCTTTCAACACTTTTCTATAGATCTTTATCTAATTTCTTCAACTTATCTGTGATCTTTGTAGTAAATGAATCTATGGTGCAAATCTTCTTCAAAATAGTAAGGATCTTTTGAATAATTCCTTCTATCTCGGTTATTATTTTAGATAGTTTCACCTTATGAATTGTCACTGCTTGGCTGATCTTTTTAGTGATCTTGTACTGAATCTTTGTCTCAACTCTCTCCTCAATATTCTTCTACATTATTTGTAGGATAAATGATGTTCTTGATAAGTACTACAAGTTGGTCAATGATGGGAGTATTCTCATCAACATTGACATCCATGACAACTTGCATCAATATTTCTTTTACATCCTCTAGCACCTATTTTTGTTTTATTTCTTGCCTCGGCTTCTCTTGAGCTACTTTTTAGGTGCAAAATTCTCCATACTTCCTTAGAGATTTTGGATCCAATGTTCTTGGGTCACATGTAGGTATCTTTATCACTTCATCTAGTGTGACTAGACCTTTTCCATGTTTCTTCTTTTCTTTTTTGCTCGAAGTAGGTGACTGGCCATAGGGAAGTAGAGCCTTTTACCTCAGATTTGACTTTTGTTGCTCGATTGATACACTTTCTTATTTTTCCCACCCCTTTGAAATTTCCTTAGTGTGAGGTCCTAGGGCTTGTGGCCTTGTGCTTGTAGTAGAATCATCTACTTTATTTTTATCTTGGGCTCCTTTATCATTTGCCTCTATGTTTTTAGTCTCTTTTTCTGCTTCCTCACCCTTGTCTTAAATAGTATCCATTTCTTTCTTAGGTGGTATGTCATCGATTTGTTGTTCAGTAGCTATGGAAATTACTTGTACTAAAATTGGTAGGTTACCTGGTATTCATGCTCTAGCTACCTCGGTAGATTGATCTTCTTCTTTATTCTCGGTAGAAGTAGTGATATCTTCATCTTCTTTTTCTTGATCATTGGCGTCTTCATCTTTGATATCTTCAATCAATACTTCTTCTTCCTTGGTTATCTTTAACATCTCTGGAGTATCTTCTTTTTCAATTTGTGCAGCAAGATAAAAATCTTCTGTATAAGTGTTGTCTTTTGGCTACTCGGTGTCTGAGATGTGTATAGGATCTTCAACTAGCCTTTTCATTTTAACAAGATCATGATCTATTTGTACATCTTTTCCTCTTCCTATTACACTTTTCTCAATGATAACTACTTCAACTCTTGATCTTAGGATTTCAGTCCATATCTCCTTTCTCTCTTTTATTAAAAATTTACCATCATATTATTTCATTATATCTTCAATATCTTGAATAGATAAATTTGGCATTGCCAAAATCAGGGATCTTTCTCTCATTTTCTTCTTGGTGTTCAGTGCATAAGTCCACCTTGCTAAAACTTTTTCCTACAATTCTTGTGGAATGATACTTGAGAATTCAACTGGTACTCATTTGAAATTAATCATCATATCAATGATAGCCTCTTCCAGTTTTTCTTGATCCTATTTATTCATGTTAGGATATCTCATAATTTTAGAATGGCCTAGTCCTCCTCTTTCTTTTATGTCATCCACAAGCTCATCAATCGATTGTGCTTTATTAACTACAACTTTAAATTGACTTGTTTCTTCATCCTTTGAATCTAAATCATCTTTATTTCTAATTAATTTTCTTATCTTCTTTGGTTCAGGTACCTCAATAGAAGCTTGTGTAGCTCTTTTCTTTTGATAGGTCTTTGTTAGTGCAAGCCTTGTTATTTTTCCAACTCCTCTTTTCTAAGGTGAGTAAACACCTGTAGTGGACCTTGTCCTTACATGTGTAGGATTATCAGCATGTTTCCTCTTTCCTTTCATTTCCTTTGGTGGCTCTACCTATATTTCCTTATCTGACTTGGTCTCCTCTTCATCTTCACTATTACCAACCAATTTTTTCTCCTTGGTTTCCTCTTCAACCAACTTCTCTGCTTCTTCCTCTCCAAATTGTTTCTCAAGTGTGTCGATCATTTTATTTTTTTTCCTTCCAATTTTAACTCTAACTAAATCCATTTTTATTCTTGATTTTTCTTCTTCAAAAGTGTCAAACCTTATTGCACCTTTGTCCTTAGGCTCTGCAAGAAGTTTCTTTAATGACCTAGTGGCTCGATCAATGTCTAGTTCATAGTCCATCAGTGGAATCCATACAGTTCTCAGTTCAATTTCCTTTATTAGTATGGAGTCAGTGTCCACTAAGAAATATATTTCATCTTTGTACTTCTCAACTAATTGTACAAGAATTATGCTCCTTTTGTGCATTTTGTCCTTAAATTTGCTAAAGTAGTCATCCATGACTGGCTAAAAATTCTTATCTAATATTTTTATGAAATCACCTATTTGAATAATAATTGGCTTGTTCACATCCCAATCTACATTACCGATTGAGAGAAATGAGTTCTGCAAGTAGAAAAAGATACATACCAATAGAGATCCAAACTTGCAGGTGTTGGATTTTTCAACTTGGATGGTTCTCATGTTCTCCTCCAATTGCCTCAAAATTAATTCAGCTAGGTCAAGTTGAAGACCCTTCTTTACTATCTTGTAAGAAATATGAACAATACTGCATGGAACATTGTTCGATATACTAGATTGAAATACTTTGTATGAAATCACATATGCTCTGAATATAGTCTCTGGATCATCAATGGTGTTTATCATCATTACTCTACTATCCCACTTTGATCCAATCAGTTTCTCAATTTCATTCTTCGGTGGGTTCCTTAGGGATTTATCCTTGTCACATACTACATATTTGGTGACCATGTGAATCACATCCTTGGTGATCTTTAATGGATCATATAACCATATTTTTCCATGTTCTCTACTTAGAATAATCCTAATCCACTTGGTCTTAAATACCTTTGGGAAATGTAACGCATTTGTCAAACCTTTTATTTCTAGGTGTTTGTGCTCATCTTTCAATTCTCCATCCATGCATAGCTCTTGATCAGTTGATTGAAGCTCAAAATCACCTATCTCACTAATCTTGCAGTTAATATATGATCTAATATCCTTCACCAATAAAACCATAGGTGGTATAGATGAAAATGTGTCTTTTCATTTATTTGTGAAGTGATCTCAGGATGTAGCTTGTAGTTTGGTTCCTCATATGTTGTGCTATTGATTAATGTGACTTTATTCTCCTTATTAGCCTTCAATTGAATGGTCTTTGAAGTAGATTCCATCGTTGATGATAAATTAGGTCTTTGATCAAATTGTGTTCCAGTCACTTGGTTACACTTCAAACTATCCTGAATAACTTTCAAACACTTTGTAGAACTCACAAATCATAGTAATAACTTGCAATTTGGCTGCACAAATCTCACTCTTTTTTGCTCTGGTTCACTCTTTGAATGCAATGTGAAAAATGAGTTGGATCAATGCGTATTTATACCCAAAAACCATTTTGAGCATAAATATGTTGTATTAAATGCTTCACCAACCACTACTTGGTTAACGATCATACACTTGATTATCTCCATTAGATACTTCAACTCGATTAACACTACCAATGCTCAGTTGACTATGCAACTTGGTTAACTCTACCATTTTCATCGACTGACAATTTCTTAGTCGGTCATGCTTTACCGACTATAATCATTTCAAGTTCATAATATATAGCAACCTAGTGCATCTTAATTCATGCTAATATGGTCTTCATATAATAGATATAAGGAACTATTGTAAGATATAATTGATTAAAATTTAGTTCCCATACTTGCTTGATTTTCTTAGGTAGAAGTGGTGAAATCACCTAATCGAAAGGACAAGGTGTCACTGACTGTTGTGTTTGTTCTTGCATTGTCTTCTATTAATCTTCTCTACATTTGACTCATCTGCCTTCTAATTCCATCAATAGTATTCTCATTCATATCACCATTCAGTTTTGGTGCTCAGTCTCTACAATCTTTACTTAAGTGACCGACCTTGTGACGATGGAGACATGTCATTCCAGGATTTTTCCAATTTCTAGATTTTCCTCTCTAGTGTAGTCTCATACAATTTGTAGCAATATGACCATATCTTCCACATGTTGTAAAGTTAACCCAAGTGTAAGAATTATCTTGTCTTCTCAGTTGATAGGTATTGTTTTGTCTCTTCAATTTCCAAACTTGTTTCAATTGTGCCCTGCATTCTTGTGACATATGACCATGCTTGTTGCAAGTATGACAATATTTTTTCATATAGTGTTGGAAAGTTGACTATACTAGCATATATGACTTGATATAGTATTGTCATTATGGCAACAAAGTCATATAGTAGTTTGGAGTCAGCGTACTTAATGAGAAGATCATAAATAGGCTAAGTGTTGAAGACAGGACAGTGCATAGAGTTCTTGAATCTCAGAGCATTAGGGCACGTGCGTACGACCAAGTTATGGTGTGCACCCTGGAAGTTAAGTTGGTTAGACTATATTCATGCTTATTCTATGAGCGCATGATCAAATATGCAAGTATGAGAAAGATACATATAGTTGAAGTTACACAGCCAGTGTGTGCTAGTGAAGAACAAAGTAAGAAGCCGACTATTACCATTTTGAGTTGTGGTTATATTCTAATGATGTAAAGGCTATGTGCCTATTTTAATTAGGTTTCCAACATGTAAATATTTTTTTTTGTAAACATGCTTGAGCCAATTCAATTGGAAGTGTTGTATGTAATAGGTTTAAGGGCCGACCTAGTGTTTGTTTTGTATGCTCATATAAACATGAGATGCGCCCATTGTAATTAGTATGGAAGTTGATATAGAGTTGTGATAAGAAGAGAAGAAGTGTGCGAAGAGACTATAAGATTTATTAGAGATTTTCAAGAGGTCAAAGCATTAGCGCATCAAAGGAATTGATTTGCCAAGCAGTGTCACAGTGACAGTTCATCCAGCAAATATAGTGTGTATCTGAGATCAGAAGGTTGTAGCCTTCACCACTTGAGGAGTGAGCTTTAGGACAATGTTTCCACTCCCCTAATAGGGACTATTGTAAAAGACTCCTAATAGGGGCTGACCCTTGACAAGGTCTACTATACTTAATGCATTGTAAAGAAAATCCTAACAGGGTTAAGGATCATAAAACACTAGTACGTAATATTAGTGGGTGTCAATTCCTATTGGGGTTTTTATCTATTTGGGTTTCCCCATAACCATATTGGTGTTATGTGTTGATTTCATGTTTCATGTTTATGTGGATTTTCATTTCAGTACTTAAGCATTTAATTTTAGTTTAAAGATTAATTAAAATATAAAATACAGTGAACATTGATTCACCCCCCCCCCCCCCCTCTCAGTGTTCCCATTCCTAACAATTGGTATCAAAGCTCTGGTCCTCAACAAAGAAGTTTAACCACTTGAGGAGATCATTGACAAAGTAGAAATGAAATATCTAAAAATAAATCTTGAAGCATCTCTTGAAGACCTGAACAAATCTGAAAGAGAAACTAAAGAACTAAGGGAAAAACTCAGTGATGCTCAATTAGTCATCAAAAGGCTAAGGAAGGATTTGAAATAATGCTCTACCAGTGATCTAGGGATAATGGTCAAGAAGCTAAATGAAGAAAATAAATCCTTAAAAGAACAACTTGAAGAATTTGATGATAAGCTAACTAACAATCAGGAAGTCTATAATGAATAGGTCAAAGAGAAGCTTCAACTAAATGAAGAATTGATGCAAGAAAACATGGAAATCTTAGAGCTAAGAAGCAAAAAAGAAAGCTTGGAATCTGAATTGAAAGATGCTAAGAATCACATTGATAAATTACACACCAGTTCTGATTTGATAGAATCTCAGTTGTATGCAAGAAGAGCTAAAGGAGATACTAGCTGCATTGGATACAATGAAGTACAAAATTAGATTGACAACATGCAAGAAAGAATGAAAGCACCAGAAGGTACCTCAGATACTAAGGCTACTGGAAGTTAGACTAAGGTCATATTGAACCACCTAAGAATGAATGCAAGCTAGTAGACTACACTTGTTATGCATGTAACAAGCATGGACACATAGCAAGGAACTGTACAGAGGTAAGACCTTTCAATGGTTACTATTATTTATGCAATAAATTTGGTCATAGAGCTATGAATTGCAAGACAAGTCAAAAGAATGGGACTCATAATCAATGAAATCAGAATTAGTCAAATGTAAGAAGTTCTCAGAATGTTACATGTCAGATATGTAACTATAATAGTCACTTAGCTAAATAATGTAAGATGGTGACTCATGTCAATAAACTGAGGAATATAAGGCCTCCAGTCATTTGTCACTCTTGTAAAAAGGCTAGACATATCTCAAAGTTTTGCAGTTCAAGGATACAAGGTTAGGAAAGCCCTAAAAAACCAAAAAAATTAGTTTTGAATCCCGAAGGAGAAGTCAATTTTGTGAAAGCTTCAGAGGATGCAAGCTTGATTTGGTTAGAAGCTAAGAAGAAAAAGTTTGATGAGTATGTATTGGATGCATCCATAGTGGACACACCCTCTACATATGGATTAATGGCCCTTAGGGTCATAGGGGGAGCTAATTTAGCTCTAGACCCCTGCGTGGCTAGTATACTCACTCTTAGAGTATGCGCCTTTGGACTTAAGCTTTTGAAGACTAAGGGAACCTTTGTGCAAGAGCACACTAGTTGATTGTTTGTAGAATGAAAGATAGAAATTTCCAAGTGACAACCTAGTTTAAGCAATAAGCATTAATGGAAGAATTTCTACTTTAAATTAAATAGAAGTTAGAAGATCTCTCATTGCATTCAAATTAAGAGTGATTGAAGAGAAATAGATCCTTAGAATTTGATTGAGAAGGATTGCATTTTGATTCTTCAAGTGATTTTTTGTGCATTTGATTGGTTGCAGAAACCCTAGTTCATCGCCTCAATTCAGAATCTCTTGGAAACCTTTGAGAAAGCATTATACAAGTGATGGCTACTCCTATAGTCTTTGATGTTGCAAAGAAGAAAAGATATGTGTTTAAGAGGCATCTACTAAGAGCACTCTAAGAGAGTACATGACACTAGAGTTGAAGACATTCAGAGCTAAGATGCAGATAAGGTACAGGATACCAGAGAAGATAGTGGAAAAGTACAAGGATACTATTTGCTTCATGGTTAAGATAGACACAACATGCATGGAGGCAGTTGAACCTAGAACAAATTGGATTCATCCACTAGGATATGAAGTAGATGAAAAAGTCTTAGAAGCATATGCTCAATTATTTCTTTCAACCCGTAAAGACCCTAATGAGCCAAGATCGGGAACCTATGAGGAGAAAACAAAAGAAATTGATGCAGTCTTGAACAGTGCAACAAAAAAAAGAAAGGTTGCTAAAGTTACCTCAGAGATCTTGAGAATTCATGGAGTATCTCAAGCAGACCTAGACAAAGAAAGGGAATAAAATATTGCTTTGGAATTAGAGAGCGTAGATGAAGCAAAGGCAAAATCAAATGATCCTAAGTTGAAGAAGGTGAAGATAGAAAAATATGATGAACAGAAGGGTAAAACTGATGATACTCTTTTTGTATCCAAAGAAACCATTGACCTTACTGGTCCTCCTAAGTATAAGGCAAAGCTATAGAGGAAGAAATAGATCAGCATTGGTCATCCATCCTCAAGAGTAACAAGGAACAAAAAGAACTCACAAGAACCTCCTGAAGTAAGTTTCAAACCTAGTCTCAGTGTGCTAAGTGCAAGAATAATTGATGAGGGAAGAATTGATCAAGTAGGAAAGTTTTATGAAAAATATAGTGAGATAGACAAATCTGAGATACATGGTATGATAGTCAAACACATGATGAAGTTCAAGAAGATAGTCTTGGAACTTAAGTCTATGATCTCTGATAATGTGTGGAACATCTTAGAATTCCAAAAGAGACAAGCCATTGAAGAGGATTTAAGGATAAGGGAAAAGATTCTAGATGATACCCTTCCACTATGTTCCTTAGAAGAGAAATCCTTGTTGCTAGACTTAGTGAAGCCACATCTTAGAACAAAGTCAAGGACTTTGCACATAATGGACAAGAACTATGAGTTGGTTGCAAAAGAAATAGAGAAGGCATTTGAAAAAGTCTTTATGAATAGGCACATGTATCCAGCTACTGCGCCCATAGCACAAGTACCCTTAAAGGAAGTAAAGGTGGTAGAGCCCACTAATGCATCAGTGACAAGTCCTTAGGATTTAGCACCTACAGTGGAAACACAAGCAGAGGTAGATAAGTTTGCACCCATGATAGAGTCACTAAAGGATAGCACCATTATCATTGATAATGTAGAGATAGCCATGTCGACCACTGACACTGAGTTGGACAAGTTTGAAGAAGCTTTTGTGAGAACACAAGAAGATAAAATCTTATGCAGTAACACTCCTCCTACTCATCAAGAAGAACTATTGATTGAGGATATAACAAATGAGAAAGAAGAAGAAAAGATGGAAGAAAAGAAAGAAGGAGAAAAACAAAAAGAAGAAGAGGTAAAAGGAAGTAAAAAAAAAGGATGAAACATCAGTTGAACCAATCAAGGTAAAACAAGAAGTGATGGATAGCACTCCCATCACTCCCTCATCAGCATTTTTGTCAAGTTTGACACTTGACACAACCAGTTTGGACTCATGGGGAGAAGAAGACCTAATTAAGTTCAATTTCTTAGCTATGGAGAAGGCCAAGGAGAAACAAGTGATGAGGAATCCTCTCCTTGTAGAATTAGTGAACATCTTAAATAGCTTGTTACCTGCAGACAAGAAAGTGTCCAAAGTACACTCAGTTGATGATGTCAATTCAGTGATTTCATAGTTCAAGGGAAACTTCTCTAGCCTGGAAGAATCTACATCCTTAGTTGCAAAGGAGAATTATATGAAGAAAAATCTCAATGAATTGGTTAGAAACTATGCACTTGACCTAAGCTCACTAAAGGTTGGTCAAGCATCCCTGAAGGAGTTTGCAGCAAAGGGAAGAAACATCATTGCTGAATTTATGAACCAAGACAAGTTAACTAGTGATCTATACAAAAAGGTACAAGAGGTAGAAGTCATGATAGAAAACATAAGGAAATTAGTAGAAGATCCATCTTTTGATGTGAACATGTGCAACAATGTCTACCAAGGATAGTTAGACAAGATTAAGGAGGCAAAAAAAGAGACGATCAAGGTAAGGGCTAGGTAGACTCAGCTAAGGAATGCTCTTGCACCCTCATTAGACATACTAAATCAGAATATCAAGGAGATTGATGCCACCATGGTGACATATGATCAAGGTTCTAGCACTGATTTGGAGAAGATGGAGAAGCTATAGTATGCTTTATGCACCCATCTATAGATTGTAAATTCACTAATCACATTTTGGAAGAAGGAGATCCAAAATATGTAGATAGCATATCTGGATGTTCTATCACAGTAAGTTTTTGTAGATTCAATTTTGACACACCTTTGTCATTAATGTCAAATGGGGAGTATGTGTAGAATATGGATTATAGATATGTATAAGGAGATATAAGACAAAAGTTTTTTGTATTAAGGATAGCTAGCAACTTGGCCATATTCCTTTGTTGCCATTGATGACAAAGGGGGAGATTGTTGGAAAGTTGACTATACTAGTGTATATGACTTGATATAGTGTTTTCATTATGGCAACAAAGTCATAAAGTAGTTTGGAGTCAGCACACTTAATGAGAAGATCATAAATTGACTAAGTGTTGAAGACTAGACATTGTACAGAGTTCCTGAAGCTAAAAGCATCAATGCACGTGCGTACGATCGAGTTATGGTGTGCACCCTGGAAGTTAAGTTGGTTAGACTATATTCATGCTTAGTCTATGAGTGCATGATCAAATGTGCAATTATGAGAAAGATACAGACAATTGAAGTTACACAGCTAGTGTGTGCTAGTCAAGAACAGAGTAAGTAGCCAGCTGTTATCATTTTGAGTTGTAGTTATATTCTAATGATGTAAACGCTACGTGCCTACTGTAATTAGGTTGGAAACATGTAAATATGTTTTTTTTTAAACATTCTTGAGTCAATTTAATTGGAAGTATTGTATGTAATAGGTTTAAGGGCCGACCTAGTGTTTGTTTTGTATGCGCATATAAATATGAGATGCACCCATTGTAATTAGTATGGCAGTTGATATAGAGTTGTGATAAGTAGAGAAGAAGTGTACGAAGAGACTATAAGATGAATTAGAGATTTGCAAGAGGTCAAAGCATCACCACATCAAAGGAACTGATCTAACAAGCAGTGTCATAGTGACAGTTCATCTAGTAGATATAGTGTGTATCTGAGATCAGAAGGTTGTAGCCTTCACCACTTGAGCAGTGAGCTCTAGGATAGTGCATCCACTCCCCTAAAAGGGACTATTGTAAAAGACTCCTAATAGGGTCCAACCCTTGACAAGGTCTACTATACTTAATGCATTGTAAAGAAACTCCTAACAGGTTAAGGATCTTCTAACAAGGATCATAAAACACTAGTACAAAATATTAGTGGGTGTCAATTGCCACTAGGGTTTTTACCTATTTGGGTTTCCTCGTAACCATATTGGTGTTATGTGTTGATTTCATGTTTCATAGTTATGTGGATGTTCATTTTAGTACTTAAGCATTTAAGTTTAGTTTAAAGATTAAGTAAAAGATAAAATACAATGAACACTGATTCACCCACCCCCTCTCAGTGTTCCCATTCCTAACATATAGTGTCTCTTAGGTGACTTGTTCATCTTTGATCTACATTCAAATGATTGATGACAATACTTGTTGCAATTTTAGCAATAACCATCAAATTTAGTAGTGTTAGGAGTACATTTATCTTTAATCCTATAGACATTTGTTATGTGTCTTGGTTTTCCACAATGATAGCATGAGATCTTCTTTGGTCTTGGACTTTCATAGGAATTCCTTTTCTCTGCTTGATTTGATGACTCTCCTTGCTTGGTATAATCTAATCCAATGGTGTTGTCTAGTCTTCTCTGACTCATTAAGAATTTATCCATCCTTTTGGTGCTTTCCTTAGTTTTCTTTATCATTTCATTTTGTTTTTTTTGCATCTTTAATTCATTTTTCAATCTTTCATTCTCTTCCCTTAATTCACCAATGTCTTCCAATTTCCTAGAAAGCTCATTGTTCACTCAATTGACGTCTTGACTCATGACAACCATCTGCTTTGCAATTTCAAAGTGATGCTTAGTCAGCCTTAGTATTTCAGATTCTTTTTCTTCAAATTTTTTAGTCATTTTTCTTCAGTCTTCAATAGCCATTTTCCTCCCTTGTTCAACTTATATTATATTGTTCATAACTTTAATCATTCTTACCATTTGAGTTTCTTGTCCAATTTGTAGTGCTTTCACTTGTTCAGTGAGGTGTTGATATTTTTAGGTAGATCTAAGATAGTTCCTTCAAATGAATCAAATATACTTTCAAATATTTTAGAAAATTCATCTATCTCTTCTTCCTGATACTGAGTCTCATTCTATCAAAATGCTAATTCCTTCCTTTTTTTCAATGACTCTCTCAGCTTTTCCTTGATGTCCTTAAGTTGTTTCAGGGTAATTTGCAACTCCAATATTTTATTCTCAATTATCTTGTCAAGCTTATACCTTTCCATCTTTGTGGATCTTTCCTCTTCAGTGATTAAACTTCTTTAACAAGAGAACTAGCTCTAATACCAATTGTTGGGTTTATGGAAAGGTGAGTTACTGAGAGAGGAGGGGTGAATCAGTAACCCTAAAAAAAATTTGATCTTAATCTTTGTGATAATGTCTTTTATTAACCGACTATCATATTATCATTTCCATTCACTCATAACATAAATGAAATATGAAATGGTTCTAATATAATAAGTAAACATTCATGAAAATTCATACACTTGACACATATTTTGGTATCACAAAAACCCTTGTTAGAAGGTAAAAATTGTGGTGGGGATGACACCCACAAACCTTCACTACTACAATGATAAAGTTATTTTTTAGGGCTTACAATTTTGATCACTTTTGATGATCTTACCATGTTAGGAGTTGTGTGTGTGAATATTGTACCTAGTTGCGGACACAACACTTTAGTAAAACATTAGAGGTTAGCAAAATCGATATCTACAAGTAACTGAAACTAAGCTAACTAGGCAATTTATTGCCTTCTAGTAGGTGCGAGTATGTATTCTCATATTAGATTGAGATCAATGACAATGCAACACCTAAACGAAGGATTTAATGCTAAAAGATGAATGTAGAATGAATGCAGATTAATCTATATTTTTGTATTTTCTATGCAATTAGGATGAAAAACTTATGAATCTAAGCTAGAATTGATTGAAAATGATATGTAGATTTAATCTAAGAATGATATGAATTGATATGAAAATCTATGCAAAGCTATGAAAAACTATGAATTGATCTCACAAAGTCGCTTGTCGCAAAAGCTTGATTCTTCATATGCAATTTTGCTAGAGTAATTGTGCAAATTCAAGAGATCTAATTGTGAAGAGCTGAGCCTTGTTTTTATAGAAATCTAGGGTTTGAGGATGCATAAGAAAAACCATAAATCACTCTTGATAAACTCAGGTTGATTTTTGAGTTAACAAGAAATTAAGAATAAATAAACTCATAAAATCATGCAAAAGCAGTTTTTATCTCAAAATAGAGTTTAGTTCTCTTTTTCAACTCATCATCAAATTTTGAGTTTAGAAAGTTAACAAATTGAAATTGAAAATTGATTTAAAGTTAACTACTTTTCTAATTGTGCATGATTTAATATGAATTAATTTAATAAATAAAGTGATTTATTTTCCACTTAACTGATTTTGAATTAAAACAATTGATTTATGGGTTAATCAATTATTAAATCAAACTTTATTACAATTAAATCATTAAATTTGACAACTTTGATTTTAAATCAATTAAATAAATATTCAATTGATTGTTTATAGGAATTTTGATTTATTGTCAAAATAAAAACAATATTAATTAGGAATAAATGTAATTAAATCTACTTAAATAATTAAGTGGTAGAATTAAATTAATTAATTAATTATTCATCATATTCAATTAATCAACTTTAGGATAAATAATGACATTTATCACCAAATAATATTCAATTAAAGATAATTATGATAAATTAGGAATATTCTCCGATGCAGAATTAAGATAATCAATTAGGTTTTTGATAAACTGATGTGCAGATGTGCCTTAGGTTAGGACTTTGATGTCGATTTCAATCGATTTGATGATGTAGGAGGTTAATGAACCTATAGCCCATTTTTGGGGTATTATAGGAGTAACATTTAAGACCTATTAAGATCTTCTAGACCAATTTTTATTTGATTGTATCCAGAAAAACCATCCATTAAAGAATACATCTCGAAGCCCGCAGTCATGTCCACTATCATATCAATGTTAGGTAGTGGAAAATCATCCTTAGGGCATGCTTTGTTTACATCTCTAAAATTTGTGCATACTCTTATAGATTTGTCTAGTTTTCATATAGGTACAATATTTGAGATCCATTCAGCATAATCAATAACACGGATAAATCTAGCTTTTAGTACTTTCTCTAATTAAGCTTTGACCAAGAGTGCAACATGTGGATGCATCTTTCTCTTTTTTTTCTTAATAGGTTTGACCCCTGGAGCTATAGATAAATGGTGCATTATAAGATCAGGATCTAATCCAGGAATATCTGAATATTTCCATGAAAAGTTGATCTTCTTTTCTGTTAGGAATGTGGTAAATTTTTGCTTTTCTTATTCTGATAAGGATTGTGCTACATGGATCAACTGTGGTTCTTCTGTTGTTCCCAAGTTGATAGATTGAGTGAGCTCAATTAGTATTGGAGATCTGTCCTATAAATGACTCAGAAGGACATCAAATATCTCATTCTTAAGCACCTCAGAGAGGTTTTCACCTTCAGATACATCATTTATTTTTACTTTTGTAAGTTTTGAGACTACCACAAAGTGGTTTTCACCCTCATAACTCTTTCTCTTTTTCTTTTTATTCTTATTCTTTTGACTGAGATACTTGATGTCTAACTCCATCATGCTAACACTTGGTTCACTAATGGAAGTCATCATAGGCTCAACTGCATTGAGGTAGCAAGCAAGCGCATAGTCATTTGGAAAGGTATAGATACCTTGGCTCGGATTTGTGGAGGTTTGGTCAAGAAGTTCAGGATGTTGGATAGTCAAAGTGGTGAAAGATTGGGAAATAGTGTTTACGGATATGGATCTGTCATCATTGGTCCTAACTTGACTCTCGAGTTTGAGGGTGATATTACAACTCAAAACATTCAATTTGTGAATAAGCTCAATATCATTGTGGAAGTCCACTTCAACCATCAGTGGATCAAACTCATTAAGTTCATTATTTCGCTCTAGACTTACGTTGGGTTTAGGTGCATATTGGTGAACAACATCAATATGTTTTTCTATGATAAGCTCATGTTCCTCTAGAATGGCTCCCCATTCATATTCATTTGATTCCTCATCTATGCCTCTAGGAAATTTGAGAACATGTGTAAAGTCAGGATGGATACCCCAAGAAGGGTTACCCTCAGATTCTGATTTAAATTCATACTCATGAGAATCTATCTCTAAATAGCTACCACCTTTCTCCTTGTCTATTTGGTTTTCCTCAAGATCAGTTGGTTCTTGTGGTGAAACTATCTTTTGTTCCATAGTAGGTTCTTGTGTATCTACTACATTGATGTTCTCCTTATTTTTCTCTTCATCTTTGAGAAGATCTAGTATTTCTTTGGTCAAACGCTCATAAGGAATGAGCTCATCAGTAGTGTCTGAATCATCACTATTAGATTGTGGTGTTTCTTCCTTTGGTTGAATTGCTAATGACAGTTCAATCTATTCTAAGACATGTGGAGATTTTTTTCTAAGATACAAAGGCTTCTTTTGATATCCTAGACCTTTTTTATTCTTGTTTATTCAGCCATGATGATCAAGAGGTGATAGAATACCCTTATCTTATAGTCCTAGAGGTCCTTTTCTAGTATATCCCATTTTTGTGATCAATTTGTCTCCTGGTCCATATGACTTCTGAGGAATTTTCTTGAAGTGGAGTCATATTTCTAGACTGATTGGGATTGAGACTCATCCTTGTATAACCATGCAAGCACAACTTCATCCTCTTCAAATTATTGTTTGGACACTTGTTCTACAACAAAATTCCCTTTATAGGTAGTAAGAGGTTCCTTAGATTCTTGTTTTGGCTATTTTAAAGACTGTCCATAAGATATAGGTGAGATGGGGAGAGATGTTAGAGATAGGATTGGTTCCATGGTATATTCTCCCATGCCTTTGTCTTTGATTTTGACTTCATTTGTAATTTATTCCATCTTGGATGTAGATGCCATGTCTATTTTCTTAGTCGAAGATTTTTTGTTATTCAGAACAAGTTTTTCAGTACTCTCTTTCAATGCATTGTAAGTTGTAGATATGTCAGCTAGAATGGTCACCTCTACTCCTTCATAAGGAAATTTCACACATTAATGGTATGTGGAAGGAATAGCTCTCATTTCATGTGTCCAGGGTCTCCCTAGAAGGATGTTGTAAGCCAAAGGTAGATCAAGAACTTGACATGTGATATCTCTGATAACTAGACCTATTCTGATTGGTAGTACAATTGTTTCTTCTTAAGATCTTTCTTGTTCATCATATGCCTTGATAGTTATCTTCTTTTTAGGATCCATGGAAGCTTCTAATAATCCCAGTTGCATAATCAAGTTATAAGAACAAATGTTGAGACGAACACCTCCATCTATCAACATGTGTTTGACATGATGGTTTTGGATCAAGACTTCAATGTGCAAGTGTTGGTTATGTTGATGACTCAAGGATTTATCATCTTCCTATGAAAATGAGATATACTAGGGTGATGTCAGATGACCAACCATAGTCTAAAATCTATCTAGATCAAGAGGTTCAGGAACATTGGAACCGAATAGAGCTTTGTCCAGAATAGCTCGATGAGTGGGAGATATCCAAAGCAACTCAAACATTGATATTTTTGCATTGGTATGCAGAAGTTGTTGGACAATACTGTATGATGTTGGTCTCATGTCTTTAGAATTTGATGATTTAGAGGCAGCCCTCTATTTAGAAGTAGATGAAAGATTGAAAGGCATCTTAGGGACATTTGATGAGTCTAAGATTTGTCCTTGTAGATGTGCTTGAGCTTGTGATCAAGTAACTGCATTTTTTGATTGATTATCTCTATCTTTTCTTATAATGGTGATGACATTGCAATGTTCAGATAAGCAAGGTTCAACCATGTTTATGACAACATTGTTTCCAGAGTAGGTGTAATTGAATTTAGCACCCATATTAGGCTAAGAAGATGAATCTCCTTGATTATGTTTTAGAAATGGTTCCATGAATGTTGTATGATCATTATTGCTTTTATGATTGTCAATTACAATTTTTCCATTATCAATTTTTTCTTGTATGAGATGCTTCAAGAGTATGCAGTTATTAGTTTTATGACCCTTGTTTTGATGGAAGTCATAGAAATCATTCTCTTTCCACCATTTTGGTTTAGGTTCAGGATCAAATGGTCTGGTCTCAAGAAATGTGATGATGCTGTTGGACAACAGAGTTTTCATGGTGGATTCCAAGGACTCTCCAAGAGGAGTAAACTTGCGTTTAGGATCTGTAGCCCAAGGTTTATAGTCAGATGGTTTCTTGTTCGACTCTATTGCTTTTTCCTCTGAGGCTTTGATAGCTTGGGTGCCAACAGTGAGATTGAAAGTGGGTGCCTTAGATGGGGCATGGATATTATCAACAACACCATCTATGACAATGCCTTTATTCTTGTTCCAATTTTTTCCTTTGTCTTTGGAGCTAGATCTAGATTCATACTTGTCTTTTTGAAGTGATATGTCTCCTTTTTGTACAAGTACTTTCTCAATTTTGATTGCATTTTCTACCATTTTATCAAAGGATGTATGATTTTTCATTTTCAAATGGTAGTTGATCTCTAGAACAAGGTTTTTGATGAAAATTTCCACCTTCTCAGTTTCTGGAATAGGTCTAGCATATAGAGAAAATTGTTTCCTCCATCATTTGAGAAAAGTCATGAATGGTTCTCCTAAGTTCTGTTTCAGATTGCAAATGTCGATCATAGTGACCAAATGCTAGATGTTGTAGGAGTATTGTTGATAGAACAGTTTGATTAACTCCTCAAAAAAATTTATTGTTGGAGGCATTTTTGAGAACCAATGAATAGCTGACCCTCCCAGAGATCGAGGGAAAAGATGCATTAGGTAGGTTGGTTCGTGCATGAACTCCATAGATTGAGTATAGAATTCTCTTACATGATCTTGAGGATCATATTTTCCATCATATTTATCATATTTAGGCATCTCCACTATTTTTGGGAAGGGCAACATGTACAAGTCTTTATCAAATGGAAAGGGCATAGAGCTTCCATGGAGAACTCTTTAGGTTCCTTCCCTTTTTTGATTTTGTTGAGCTTGACTTGCATGGCATGCATATGTTTCATCATGGTTGTGATAGGAGTTTCTTCCTCATGTGTGATGATATCTTCAACATTAAAGTTTGGAGGAAGTTTAGCCCCTTGGCAAGCCAACTCTAGGAAGTATGTCTCCTTTTCTTCTTTTAAGAAATGCCTCATCATTTTCTTGAAGTTATCATCATTTTGATATCTAGAAATTTTAGAAGGTGTGGGTTCTTGATCCACACCATGTTGGGATTGATGTCCTTGGGACCATTGGCTTACGCCTCCTCCTTGAGATAGAGTGTTGTTAAGAGAACTACTAGGGATTGATCGATAAGGAGTTGCTTGATGGCCTACCTCGATTGATGCAGGAGGAGTGACATAACCACCTATCAAGTAAAGATTTCCAAGAGCATCTTTTTCAAATTTAGCTATGTTGAAAGGTTGATGAAATGTCTCAGCAATCATAGAAGATGCGGCTGAAGAGAATTTGAGATTTTCTCCTTTTTTTCACTGTGATGAAGCTCTAGTTTCCACCTTTAACCTTGGGTGAAGCAAAAGGGAAAGATGAAGACAACTAAGAAATGATTTGATTCAAGAAGATTGAATGATGCAACCTTGTCAAGATTAGATTGATTGAAGATAGATTGGACACAAATGAAGGATATGGTGCCCTAGTAGTATGGGTAGATGCCCAAAAGATGGTGGACATGAGCTCGCAACACTTAGCCATTTTTGTTTGAAGATTGAATTGAAGATGATTTTGACAAGGTTTTGACACTAGATGAACATGATTCAAATTGAAAGATCAGAAGACTAGATCAAACTCAAGAGACCACTTTTAGGCAAATAGATTGGATTCTTTCTAGTTTCTGCTTTGTTCCTGACATAATGAATATTTTGACAGAATCTGGAAGTAGGCTGTAAAAATTGGATTTTTAAAAAATTTGGAAGGTTTCTAACAACTTTGACTTTAGCTTTGATACGAGTTTGGAAATTTCAAGATGACTTTTGACACCAGAAATGATTTTTGCTTCAGATTTGCAATTTTTTCAGTTTTTCAGTTTCAAATTATTTGCAAATTTTTCTGTCTAGGTTTGAAGATCTATGTAATAGTTTGTCTAGGGTATGTTTGTTTTCAATAACCAAATAGATACCAGGCACATAGAACAACAAGCAAGGGAGTTCAAGCAATCAATTGTCTTAAAACAATGAACAAGGGAAAAAGCAACCTTGCACATGAACAAGCAATAGTGACTTACTGTGCTAATCCCTAGGAATGCTACTTATGTATGTTCTCAAAAGTTTTTCAATAACACACATAGTCCTAGAAAATAAAAAATTTGGCCTTGCTAGGGTTTTTAGTAATGGTTTGACTCTACAACTTTTGTGATCTTAAGAGGGCGAAATCCAATCCAGGCGCACTGGGGTTTTGACATAGTCTAAGAATTTAATCAATCAGGAGCTACTAGGGAGATCTGACAACCCAACAAGAGACCACACTTATGGATATTTCTTCCACAAAGACATTTGTATAGCACCTATTGCTACCATGGTGAAAATGGCTATTACCACTTGAGGTTCCATCCACATGGCTGATTCAATAAAGGGAATGTCCACTATGGTTAACCCTCTCTAAAGGTGACTCACAAAAGATACCACATGGGGACTTGCTCCAGATCCAAGGATTTGAGTTTCTGATACAACCCAAAAAAGGGAGTAAAGCATAATCCTCTAGCCTTATCACTTTTACCCAAATACAAAAAATAGATTAATCTGACATGCTAAGACTAAAATTATCTCACCAAGATTTGTGATATCAACAACTATGTCTATCGATCTCTCCAGAGAGAGAACGTATCAATCAAAAGCTGAGGACCAAACCAAGTAGAACGTGAGACAATCACAGTATCCTCCCTACCTACAAGGGGATTTGTCATCAAGAAGAGCTTCACATGCATGAACAAGTGAATGAAGCCCACTCTCTCTAGATCATTTGTAAATAGTGTTCATAGGGCCTATTTACTATGTGTAACAGATATGCAAAAAGCAAATCTATGTTCATTTTATAGCCCAAAAATGAAGTGTGAATTATGAAAGCTGGAAAGGCACACAAGCTTGACACGTGAGAGTTCATTTTATATCCAAAATTGAAGTTTTATCAAATTGAACAAAATACCTAAGTTCCTTGCAACGTGCTTAGTAGATTTTACCTATTTTAGCAATTTTTGAGCATTTGTCTTCTATCTTTTGTACCCACAGGATGTACCTACACCTGCACCTGCAAACCACTGTTATGAAAAACTTACCTATTCTTGTACATGCAACCCACTATTATAAAAATCCAAAAAAAAAACACAACTTTTCAACCCTACGTGGTAGAAAATTAGGTTAGTCAGAGATAATATGTCATTTGATAATAAAAAAACTTGTTGTCATAAAAATTAGATTTTCTAACTAGTCTACACTAAATTGATCATAAATTTTGCAAATCAAGACAAAATTAATTCAAACCAATGGAAAATGAAAGCTAACTCAAATACCTTTCCAAAAATATAAATTTAGGATATGTATCATGTCATATGTGCATGTACCAATAAAAACATCAGTCAGATTTCATAAAATCAAGTTCTAACCGGTCTTCACTAAAATGATCATAACTTTTGCAAATCAAGATGAAATTAATTCAAACCAATAGAAAATGAAAGTTAACTCAAATACCTTTCTAAAAATATAAATTTTGGATCTGTATCATGTCATATGTGCATGTACCAATAAAAACACCAGTCAAATTTCTGGAAAAACAGCCCAGAAATTTATCACAAAACTCATAAAAATTAACCTTGTGGTCATGGGTTCAAGAAAAATGATCAAAATTTGATAGAATAGAATGGAAACCTATTTTAGGGCCCCGTAATGGATGCCATAAATGTGCGTGTGAAAATTGTACCTAGTTGTGGACACAACACTTCAGTAAAACATTAGAGGTTAGCAAAATCAAAATCTACAAGTAATTGAAACTAAGCTAACCAAGCGATTGACTACCTTCTAGTAGGTGTGAGTATGTATTCTCAGATTAGACCGAGATCAGTGAAAATGCAATACCTAAATGAAGGATTTAATGCTAAAAGATGAATGTAGAATGAATGTAGATTAATCTATATTTTTGTATTTTCTATGCAATTAGGATGAAAAACTATATGAATCTAAGTTAGAATTGATTGAAAATGATATGCAAATTTAGTCTAAGAATGATATGAATTGATATGAAAATCTATGCAAAGCTATGAAAAACTATGAATTGATCTCACAAAGTCACCTGTCGCAAAAGCTTGATTCTTTGTATGCAATTTCGCCAAAGTAATTGTGCAAATTTGAGAGATCTAATTGTGAAGAGCTGAGCCTTGTTTTTATAGAAATCCAAGGTTTGAGGATGCATACCATAAATCACTCTTGATAAACTCAGGTTGATTTTTGAGTTAACAAGAAATTAAGAATAAATAAACTCATAAAATCATGCAAAAGCAGTTTTTATCTCAAAATAGAGTTTAGTTCTCTTTTTCAACTCATCATCAGATGTTGAGTTTAGAAAGTTAACAAATTGAAATTGAAAATTGATTTAAAGTTAACTGCTTTTCTAATTGTGCATGATTTAATATGAATTAATTTAATAAATAAAGTGATTTATTTTCCACTTAACTAATTTTGAATTAAAACAATTGATTTATGGATTAATTAATAATTAAATCAAACTTTATTCCAATTAAATCATTAAATTTGACAACTTTGATTGTAAATCAATTAAATAAATATTCAATTGATTGTTCGTAGGAATTTTGATTTATTGTCAAAATAAAAACAATATTAATTAGGAATAAATGCAATTAAATCTAATTAAATAACTAAGTGGCAGAATTAAATTAATTAATTAAATATTCATCATATTCAATTAATCAACTTTAGGATAAATAATGACATTTATTGCCAAATAATATTCAATTAAAGATAATTATGATAAATTAGGAATATTCAAGGAATATTCCCCGATGCAGAATTAAGATAATCAATTAGGTTTTTGATAAAATGATGTGCAGTTGTGCCTTAGGTTAGGACTTTGATGTCAATTTTGATTGATTTGATGATGTAGGAGGTTAATGAACCTATAGCCCATTTTTGGGGTATTACAGGAGTAACATTTAAGACCTATTAAGATCTATCTTGTTAGAGGATTTTAGCAACACTCTTAAGTGTCCACTCGGTTAAGAGATTTACAAAAGACAGTTAGGTCTACTCTGTTAAGAGATTTTGTCTACCAAAATTGTTAGAAAGTAATAGTAAATTGATCTGAATGTAGCAACTTACTTTGTTGAATATCAAATCTGCTTAGTTCTTAACTGATATCACCTCTCTATGATAGATATGTCCTTTAAATACTTCTTGATAGCCTCTTGTTTGCTTCTGATTCAATTTTGAATACTTTTTCAATGCTTAGGTTCACAACCATGTCTGATCTTTAGATGTCTCTTGTAGATGGCTACTTCACTTCTCTCCAATTGTATATTATCTAACATCTTGACAATTCTCATATCATAAATATTTGACCTAATTAGGGTTATGGAATCATCTGAAAAACACTTGATCAATGATCCATATGAATGTCTAAATCAAAACTGCATAGGGATCATCACCAATCAATTATTACATCTCTAATAAATCTTTACCTTGCTTTATGTAAACCATTTTCTAGCTCGGTATAAATAGTTTGCCTTGATTTCAATGTCATTCCAAACTTCTATGTCGATCATGTATCACTCAGTAAATACTGCATTCCTATCTCAGTAAAATACTAATGCTCAGTAAATATGAATGCTTGGTTATAATTGTACTTGGTGTGCTTAGTAATCATGTGTCTCGGTGTTTGTGCTTAGTCAAGACTGTGCTCAATTACCTTGTCATTCTTCCTTGTGCTCTGCTCGATTACTATACTTGGTGTTTTGACCAACTAGTCCATTTTCTTCCCTTACTAACTATATGTTTGATACAAATGACAACTCTTGATGTAATTATGTGTAACACCATCATGTTACTCCATGCTTTAATTTTCCATGATGCATAATTATATGGAGTTAAAAGTGGAAATGTAGGAGAACCCATGATGCAAAATGAAAAAAGAGCAAGAGATAAGGAGGAAATACCACAAAAGACACCCCCCCCCATATCACTCAATCAAATAACCCCCCCAAAATAGATTATTCTGGCACTTTATATGTAGTGCATATACAATTACCACTTGTCAAAATGGACCAAAGTGGACTTCTAATTTTGGTGGTTACAACAGAAAATATAAAGCTATAGCAGACTAAAAAAGATAAGACACAAGATCACTCAAAGATCCAATCAATTACAAGTGCCAAAATAGGCCAAAATAGACCAAATTCTAATAGTACTATATCCTCTCAAAATTTCTCACACCTGATACCAGATCTGGAAAGTAGACAAAAAATCATGCACTTCCAAAAAAATAGCACTAGAAAAATGTGTCCATATGAGCCCGAACAAAGCCTCTAAAGTTGTAAAAATTTGGATTTGCAATTTTTAGAAAACATCAAGAGAAGAGATTAGAAACCACCTGTACCATTGTGTAGATCATTAAATTGTACCCAAAAACAAAAAAAATTGCTCAAAAAAAGGAGTATGGATGACTAAGATATCGTTGTTTGAAAATCGCTTATGAAATTATTTTTCTGAATCGTCACCGCCGCACCTTGAAAATTCAAATGGCTCTAGATTTGGCTTCATATGTCTGATTTGGATGAAAAAAAATTTGATTTGGGGGTTTTTGGACCTCCTCAATGTGATGCGAACCTCTAATTTGTACCAACAAGCTCCAATTTTGACCTGCAATAAAAATCTCTCCAAATAGGCTATACAATAATACTCCTATTGCTCTGATACCATGTAAGAATTTATATATCACTCTGATACCATGTTATAATTTTCCTAAGGAAATGAATATGATTCCAAGATCTAGAATCTCAAGAGATAGAACAAATAAGAGAGACAAGATAATATGATCAAATGAATAACTCAATAATGATCAAATGATAATGGATAATAGATTGATTGATTACATACAATGTAGGAGTGTCTGAATATATAGGCAATGCAATAAGACTACATGATAAGGAGATGATAAGATATCAAGCTCACTGGGTGGAATCACATGTCCACTAAAGGTGGATCATCCTCCATTGTACATCAAAGTATATGCAACATGTGCAATAATGAGAAGATGATAATGTGATAAGAGCACTAAATATGGATCTCATACACAAAGAGGTATGAGATGACAACTATCACCATCTAAAATGGAATTTATCCTAATCATGTGCTAAAAATTAAATGCAAACTCCTAGCTGTCTCAATGACAACTAATATGAAAATGCATTATCCTAAGTAAACTTAAGTAAAGTATAATTAGTAAATATTTAATTACACCAACACGTCATATTTTGTAATTCCTTTAATAAGGAAAATAGTTTATCCTCCTTAAGAGGATGTTGACACTTTGAACACACCTATTATGAATGTTGGCATTCATATATTGGTGATTTACTTTTAACTCCTCTCCTCATCTATTTAAGAGATGCTCTCCTCTCTCATTATGGACACGATAAATTTATTGTAATGAGCATCTCTCTCTCTCTCTCTCTCTCTCTCTCTCTCTCTTCTTTAGGATATGGCCTCATTCATAATGTCACAAGGGGTTTTAATTTTCTTTTCCACTTTCAAAACTTCTCATCTCCCATGCCTTTGGCTTGCTTGGTGAATGCTCCTAGATGATAGTTTTTTCATGGTAACACTCTCTCCCTCATCTATCTCACTTGGATTTTTTATTGTTCTTGTCTCTCTTTATTATTATTATTATTTCATGGTATCAAAGCTTGGTTATCTAATCCTTGTTTTGAGTACATGTGGATGAAGGTTACCATTTTGTGGAGCACACCTTATTGGAGACTTTGTTGAGAAGACAAAAGCTTGTATTTATTATTTCAATAACTCTTTTGTGTTGTAGGGTTTATTATTTTATTTAGTTTTTGTTTTCTCTAACCCTCTTTGGTCAGCTTGCTACCAAAGAGTTGTGTTTGATTTTTTTTGGTTTGGCTAGTTTACTGCCAAACCCATTTCAATCTGTATTTCTTTTTTAAAACCTCTATAGGGAAACCACAAGGTTTAACTCATTTTTTTTTATCTCATGTTTCTTGTTGGTTATATTCAAATTGTATTTTTTAATAAGGTTTCATTTGCAATGTATTTTTTATTGTAGTATTCAATAAATAATGTCTTAGATTTCCTTTTAAATATCTTTGTGCATGCAAGTGTCTCTCTGTTATAATCTCTACTCTTCATTAACAACTTCCTTATAGGGTTAAATCTCTAGTTTTTCTAACAAATCTTGATATACCTTTGTCTATGCTTCTCTTTTTCTCCTATTTTCTCTACTGGTTGGAATCTTGATATAGTTTATTTATTCACATTCAATATTATCATTGTCTCATTTATCCTTGGTGGACCTTACCATGCCCCATCTTTCAGTTCATATTTTTCATTGAAGAAGTACAACCCATTTTGTGTTGGATGCTATGGAAAAATAAAAATGAATCTCAAAAAATTGGGACATGGGTTTTGTGTAGAATGAGCCCATTTATCTCTCTCAAGAAGTTTCCCAAAATTTTCCACCATTTAGGATCTTTGACAAATCTTTATCATTATTTGTATCACTTCTTCCATTCAAGGGTTTGTCTTATCTTTATAGCATATTCTTTGTAACTCCTTTGGCTGCTAGCATTTTCTCTACTCAAGTCTATTTTATTATCTGTCTTTCACTACCATTTTAGCTATTCTAGGTTTTGTTTGAGTTTTAGGTTGACTGTTTAGAAATTTTTTAATGATTTGTAGATGAAATTTGTATTATTTCTAGTATATGACATTTCCATTTGAAGCTTGATCCCTTTAATTACCATGAGAAGAAATTGATTATACCTTTCTATTTAATACGGAATATATTTAATCTAATGTTGGGTAGAGTGCTCTATTTGTGGTGAAAAGAAGTGAGTATTTCTTGTTTCATAGAACTCGATGTCAGAGTTTTATGCCAGTCCTTCTCGCCACTCTTATATCATCATTTCCTATCATTGTCTATCATAGGCTTGTTTCATACCTTACTCCCTCTCACCGTTATGTTTTCCATCATTCTATTCCTTGCATTTTTTTATCTACCTTGACTTGTCTCTATTTTGTTCCCTTGCATTCTTACCAAACTAGTAGTTAACTTATCTTACATCTCGCAACATTTGACTGGCATATTGCAGTTTGTAATTTGTCTTACTTTGTAACGGTGTCTATCACTCCTCATTATTGCAATTTGAATTCTTCCTCCACATCACATTACGCTACTTGTCACTGTTTCTCTAGCTCTACCTCCATATAGTCTCTACCATTTTTCCTTTATATGTAGAATTTTAGCTAAGTTTAGGGATAAGTTTGAATTTGAATGATTCCTTACATTTTGATATAGTTTGAATGATTTCAAATTAATTTGAATTTTTTTTAACGTTTCTTCTTTTCAGTGACTCATTTAATATAGTTTCATTACTTATTTTAGTTTACATTGACATTAGTTAAATTAAATTCATTTGTTTAATAGTTCAATAAAAAAAGATTAGATAAAATTATTTTTCAATAGTTTCATTTGTTTAATCAATTTTGTTTAGAATCAACTCTTTCAATATAATGTTTCTTAAAAAGGAGATAGTTGTAAATCAATTTTTTACATATAACTTCTACATGTTATAAATTTCATTTTACTAATTTAATAAGAGTTTTTTTAATTTCATTTACAAATAATTCTCAAAATTCTAACAAGAACTTTAAATTATTTTTCAAAAATATTTATTTAAACTATTTAAACCTTTATTAACATTACTTTGTTATTAGTTTAGTCTCTTTTTAAAATAGTTTAATCTATTATTATTTTTAATCAGTTTCAATTAATTACTTATAATTTTGATAACGTTTAATAATGTTTAAAGTTTAAATCATTTGGTTAAATATTCATATAATTTTAATTCGCCTTAATCATGTTTTTCAATAACATTTCAATTGATTCTCTATAACATCTTGTTTAAAGATTAAATTCATCTGTGATTATCATTTTTAATGACCAACCCAGCCTCCTAATCCCAATGACCAGCCCCTATTCATTTTATGTTTAAATTCAAAATTTAATATTATTTAATAATATTTTGAGAGGCTTAACAAAATATTTAATTGTTAATTTAACCTTAACATTAAGTTATATCTCATTTTAGCATTCATTGGCATTCCTTTATTATTGTTTCTAACTCATTCTTGTTTACTTAGAAAATTTAAACAATAAGCTTCTCGCTTATACTCTTTTTTAACATTAAGTTAAACTTCAATACATTATATGTTTCCCTATATTATTTTATGTTTTCAATCTGATAGTGTTCACACTTAATATTTTGACCCAAAATCTTAGCTATATTATTTGTTTAATTCAAACAAAATATTAGCTATTCAATACTCTTTTTATGCAAACAAGTAAAAGTTTGTTTCCAAGGAAGTAACTATGTTTCTTCTCTCATTTTAAGAAATTTGTACTTATGTTTTCATTCAATGGAGTTTATAACTGATATCTGTAATGGTGCTCAGTGCTCTTACAGTTTTCAATGCATCTATCATAAGTTTGTTCAATGTTTATGAGGTCTCTTATTCTATTGTCTTCTTTATTCATTGATTAGCATCAATTTCTATCAACTTTTATTTGATCTATTGATATGTACATAGTTACAATTTTATGCTTTTACTGCATCTATTTATATGCACATGGTGGCATTTTATGGTTTTATACCATTTATTGATATGCATTTTATTGCATTATTTAAGTTGCATCGAGAGCCCAATTTTCAAGGTTAACACAATTGCCTTATTCTTCGAAGGGACCTATGGAGTATCCCTCCACCCCTCAATTGGTGTGCACTTACCATATATGGAGTTTCCCTCCATTTTTTTCCTCACAAATATGATGTTATTCATGGAGTTTTCATCCATTTTCAGATGATATGACACATCTTGATCTTTTCCTCATGGTGAGGATGACACTCTTGAAATCCTTCTTGCACTTTGTTGGATTTCTTATATATATATTTGAAGGCAATATGTTTTATCTCTCATAATCCTTTGTTTATGGTACCTAATAGTAAACATGTTTTTCAATTATGTCATTTTTTTAAAATATGGTAATTGATCTAACTATTATCTTAAGAAGAAAATTAATATATGATTGATCCAAAATACTTGAGGTCGTTGACGATGTTAAATTATAATTTGTTCAAGTATTATGAGTCATCTTAAAACATTTCCTTCATAAGTAGTATTATTGATTTTATTGATTAGTGTGAACTGCTATCAATTCTACTATGGTTTTATACCATCTCTATCTTTATAAGCACTTAGTTACATTTTTTATAGGTTTCATACCATCTATTTGTATGCACATAGTTGCATCTTTTTTGTAAGTTGTGTAGGGTGCCCTATTTTCAAGGTAAACTATGGTGGACCCGTCAATTGCACTTGATTCCTAGTTACCTTATTTTTTGTTGGGACCCATGGATTTTCCCTCCATCCAATGATTGGTATGCACTTACTTTTGTTGATGTTTATAAACTTGATCCATTGTTTTCCTCATAATGAGGATGAAGTTCTTGATATAGCTCTTGAAATTTGTTGGATTTCTCATATCTTTAAAGGCAATATATATATTTTTAATCCTCATAATAGTTAGAATAAATTATTATATAACATATATCAATAATATTTATGTTTGATTACCTCTTGGTATTAATTTTGAGCTATACATCCCCTATTTATCTCAATGAAGTAGAAGCATAGATATATTGTTAGAGCTTATCTTAAGGTTGGTTAAAGTATCTTATCTCCTTGATGGTTCCTTGAGTATGGTACTTGTGTGTAGATGTACTTGGAAAATCAAATCAAATTTTGATTTTGTGTTTGAGGAATTTGTTCTACTCATATTATGGTTTATTATCTCTCATATCCTCTTGCACGTTACTAATGTGATGATGAGTTTCCATACTTCATTGCTTAGATCATGAGTCATACAGGTTATGGATTAGTTACCCATT
Organism: Chamaecyparis obtusa; assembly: GCA_027943335.1. NCBI lineage: Eukaryota > Viridiplantae > Streptophyta > Pinopsida > Cupressales > Cupressaceae > Chamaecyparis > Chamaecyparis obtusa. Next base: position 325,371 of record BSBK01003107.1, on the reverse strand, counting down.
CATTTGTAGTGGGATGACTCATTAGTGGACTATCTATATCCATGTGATTAGTGTTTTTTTTATTCATATTTCATTAGTTGGCCTTGTTTGTGGTCATTTTTGAATTAGTATGTTTATTTTGAGATGAGAGGATGGATAATATTTATGGTACCTTGACCATATGGTTTATCTTGATATCATGATATCTTGATTTCAATTTTAATGAAATCTTATGGATTCCTCCCTAACTCTCATCAATCTTATTTTAAAGTTATAAAAGATTCTTTAAAGATGAATTTTTTTATGATGCAAATTATAAGTTTATTTTCAAAGGATATATTGATTTGTATCTAGGGTAGATCCCAATTATGGAAAATCTGCTTGTGGATATTTTTTCTTTCTCTTCTTTGATTTAGGTGACATATTATGGAACATTCAAAAGGAACAATCCAATTCTCTTTAATCTATCAAATATGAGTGTACAAGTTGTACCCATGCCTCCAAACATGCTTCATGGTTAAAGAAGACTACTTGAAGACTTGGATTTAGCTGAAATTAAAGATAATCAAATTTCTCTTGTGTATAGAATATCAAGTTGCAAAGAAACATTTCAATTTCATTGTAAAAATTTGGGTTTGATACCCATTGTTGTAAAATCCCCAAGTAAATATTAAGGGGGGGGTGTTAGAATATTTAATCTTTCCTTGGTTGTATTTATTTATTTAGGATAAACCAAGGTATCCTGTATGTATTTTTTCCTCTAGTTCAAGTGGGAGGACATGTCATATTTTGTAATTCATTTAATAAGGAAAATAGTTTATCATCCTGAAGAGGATGTTGACACTTTGCACACACCTATTATGAATGTTGGCATTCATACATTGGTGAGTTACTTTGTGACTCCTCTCCTCATCTCTATTTAAGAGATGCTCTCCTCTCTCATTCTAGACATGATGAAGTTATTGTAATGAAAATCTCTCTCTCTCTCTCTCTCTCTCTCTCTCTCTCTCTCCCTCTCTCTCTCTCTCTCTCTCTCTCTCTCTCTCTCTCCCTCTCCCTCCCTTCTTTAGGCTATGGCCTCATTCATAATGTCACAAGGGGTTTTTATTTTCCTTTCCCCTTTCAAAACTTCTCATCTCCTTTCACTATGGATTTATTGGTGAATTCTTCTAGATGATAGTTTTTCCATGGTAACACTCTCTTCCTCATCTAGCTCACTTGGATTATTTATTATTTTTGCCTCTCTTTATTATTATTATTATTATTATTTCTTTCACATCTCATATCCAGTTGTTAGCTCAAAATCATATATATGTTTGGCAACAGAAAATCCTCCTTGGGACAAGATTTGTTCAGATCTCTGAAGTCTATGCCTACTCAAATTTATTTATCCAACATTAATACCGGCACAATGTTAGAAATCCACTCTACATAGTTGATGGCTTAGATGAATCCATCTTTTAGAAATTTCTCTATTTCAACTTTTATTAGTAATGCAATATGAGGATGCATTTTTCTCAACTTCTACTTGACAAGTTTTACACCAAGTGCATGGGTAAGTGATGCATTATAAGATCTTGATCCAACTCAGGTATTTCTAAATATGTCCATGAAAATTTGATCTTCTTCTCCTTAAATAAATCTATAAATTATTATTTTTCTTCTTCTGAGAGAGATTGTGCCAGATGTATGATTTGTAGATTTTTTATTTTTCCCAATTTGATTTTCTATGTAGGATCAATCTAAACTGATGATCTTCCCTAGAAGTGACTAGATAAGATATCAAGTATCCCATCCTCTAGTTCCTCAAAGAGGTTTTCACCTTCAGATACATCTTTTCTTTTTACTTTTTTTGGTTGTGATACTGCCACAACATGCTTTTCACCATCATAACGCTTCTTCTTTTTCATTTTATTTTTCAAACTGAGATACTTGATATCCTCCTCTGATATATTCATGCTTGGTTCACTGATGGAAGAAGTTAGAGGTTCAACAATGTTTAGATAACAATCCAAAGAATAGTTATTTGGAAATGCATGGATATCAAGTGGCTCATTCTATTGGGTCCAGTCAATTAGCTCAGGATGTACAAGGGATATGGCATAAGATGGTTCAATGGAATTCATGATATGTTCATCATTAACTACAAGTGGAAAGTCAAGATCTAGAATACCAATTTATGATAGAGTGTTTAGACTGACAGGAATCCTAGCATCATCATAAAAGTTTAGGTTTGTGACATGTGAACCTAACTCGTTAGACCTACCATTTGATCCTTCTCCCACTTCAAGATAGTACAAGTACTTATATACAACATCCACCTCTTTGTAAATAGTTTCTTTAGAAAGTGAATCCCATTCATATTTATGTGAATCATTTTGACTGTCATCAGACCTATTCAAGAATTGAGCAAGTTTCATGGTTACTTTTTCAATGTTTTGGTCACCTTCTCCAGTGATTGGTTACTCTTGGGATGTAAAGTCTTATCCTTGATCACTAGGGTTCACGACCAATGAGTTGTTTTGTTATTTTATTTTAGGGTCTTATAATGTTTCCTTCTCCTCTTCTTGTGGCGAAGATTTAGATATTGGGGGTTATTCTTGATTTTGAGTTCTTACAAACTGAATTAGCATATGTAAATCTCCATTATATTCTAGGTTTGATGTTTGTATATGCAAAAGTATTTCAAATGAAAAGCCTTCATTCCTAGCTTCTCCTCTAGATTCCTCATTTTCTTCATCAAATATGCGACCTTTCCTATTAGCTATAGGATGGAACCTTGCTTCCTAGAAACTAAGAAGGGTTTTATCTTTGGAGTTTTTGTATTCTATATGAATCGGTTCAATGACTCATGCCTCATTTTTTCCTATGGGATCCTTACCTTTACAATCCATTTGTTTCATTAATTCATATGCCTTTCCATAATTATTCAGGGATATTTCATAGTATTTTACCTCTTTGTCTTCAACTTCTCCTCTATAGATCCATTCTAGGACAACTTTTTCTTCATTCTCTTCTACAAGGGATATAGTTGATTGAAAAATTTATCATCATGAACAATATTAGCTTGTGAATTTGATGGATTCATAGCCTCAAAAGGCTTTCCATAATACTGAGGAGATGGGGGAAGATATCTCAATGAAAGTACTATTTCCATCTTATATTATCCCATTTAAATGATGGTAAAATGGATTCACCACCATTCAAATGTAGAGGGGGAAATATGAGATCTATTCTCAAAACCCAAATTCTCCAAGTAAGAGATTCGATTTGATCAACCTAGAGGTTAATACACAATCGAATCAATTTGTGGATGAATATGGAAGAGATAAAGTAAATCCAATATTTCCCTTGTGGATGGATATTATGTTTGGAATATAGAATAATTGAAATATAGGTACTAGCCTCAAATTAGGGTAGATCTAGAAAATGTTGAATTCTAATGTCTGCGTACACTTTCAGGAAAATCTGAAACTTGTTCTGGACTGGAAATGCTAAGACAGAGAAAACCTAGAAATCTTTCCTCAAGATGGCTCAATTTAGGTTTGACCCTCATAAAAGGTCAAATACCACATTCTTTATTTGAAGTCCAATTTGAATTATGTTCACAGATCCCGGAAGTTCACTAAAAAGGGTATCCAAATTCACTCTCAAATCTAAATTTCCACACCTGTACCTACAAGAAAAGGAGGATTTTTTTTGTTTTTTTGGGGGGGTTTGCCTTGGTCAAACCCCAGTTTGGAATCAACCTTAATATTGAAATTGAAATGGAGAATGCTATCAAGTAGTAGAAAAGGATTTAACAATGAAGCTATGCAATTCAATAGATATGCAATTGTATTTGAAATGCAAACAAGTATATTGATATGAAAGCTTGAACACATCAATAAATGTAAATCAAACCTCCATGCTTGTATACTTGGAATCCACCTTGGGAGAAGAATGAAATGGATCTTGAAGATGAACAAAGGATCTTGAAGGAAGATCACACCATCATGATGGCTAGATCTAGGGTTTGAATGATAAATCTTGAATGCTTGAACCAAATCCCTTCAATGGCTAGAATGCTTGAATCCTTGATCTTCAATGGAGAACATGGATGGAGAAGAAGACTTGAATGCTTGAATGGATGCTTGCTTGATCACCTTGAGATCTTGAGAGCTTGCACTTGCACATGAAAACTTGAGATGAGATATGAAAACTTGACTGTGGATGTGAAAATGAGAGAGGAAGGCCTCCTTTTATAGTGATCTAGGGTACACTCCTCTAGATGGGCCACCTTGGAGAATTAAATCCCAATTAGGTCCTCACCTTTAGAAAATATACCTATATTAAATTCAATTAAAGGATTTGCCATCTTGAAACCCAAAATGGCCAACCCGAAGGCGGGAAAATAGATCTCCTGAAAGCTCGAAGCCCAAAAATTTTGGAAATTGGAATTTTGGAGGAAGGGGTCAAAGTCAAGGTTGGACCTAACCTAGTTAGGGTTGAGCTTGACCCTGACCTAGTCAGGTTCTAACTTGACCCTAACCCTAGTCCCAGGTTGACTCAGAACCAAGTCAGGAGGTCCCAGGGATGCCCAAAAACCTAGAACTGATGCCAGAACAGGATAGAATGTTAGTGATAGACATAAAATCCTATGATTATCATGATGAAGGCTAGGAGGATTCATTTCTAAATCCTACCTAGAAATAGAGCTATGAAAGAGGGCAATTCAGGAGAATCCTTAAGATCCTAACCCTAATTTCACCTAGAATGAAGCAGAAAAGAAGTGGAAAGTGGGGAGAAATCTAGATCAAAGAAAAGATCAATTCAAGGCATCCAATATGACCCAAAACCACTTAATCAGAGGGATAAATGCTCTTAACATGGAAGTGCTTCCATTTTAAGATGATACATTAAGCCCCCACTTTAGCAAGAGTATGGATTCAATGCAAACTCTTGGTAAAGGAGAAGAAAGAGGAGATCCAAGTGGATTCACAAAGAGATAAAATAACACTTAGCTAAGGTCACGAGCCCCTAGACTAAAGATTCTAACTCAACATACACACACGAGGGTGAAAAATAATAAAACCAAAATAACAAGGGTTAGCACTAAATAACCCAAATCAATTAGCATAAGAAACCTCACTAAGAAATATTCCTCATGCTAATATCATATTTGGAAAGCTATCATAAAAGCATAAATGTTTACATAAGAAAGACAAGAGAAACACTATAAATAACATAGCTTCATGATCCTGTCCTACTAGCATGAAAGCAAAAAAGAGAGAAAGGAGAAAGTGATTACCTCACCTGGTAAGATACCCACCTTACTGTGAATCACCCTGGAGGGAGAGCCCAATAGGTTCACCCATAAATTGTGCTTGTAATTGTAATGCATCTTCTAAAGGCTTCTATAATACCCGTAGATCCACCATCTTGTATCACTATGAATATGAAATGTGTCTCCTCAGGATTTAGCAACTTATGTGTGTTACCATCGAAAGATTTAGCATATAGGTGCGTGTCTTTATAGGATTTAGCAACTTATTTTTGTTACCTTCCAAGATTTATCATATTTGAAATTGGAAATGTGTGTCCCTTCAGGATTTAACAACTTATGTGTGTTACCTTTAGCAGATTTAGCATATTGAAAAATTTCAAAAATGTGTGTCTCCTCAGGATTTAGCAACTTATGTGCATTACCTTTGAAAGATTTAGCATATGAATGCGTGTCTTTTTAGGATTTAGCAACTTATGTGCATTACCTTCCAAGATTTAACATATAAAAATAAAAAACTATAGTACAAAGGAGGCCCTATATATGCCCCCCTCCTTAATATGGCAAAAACATACTATTTTGACATGTTAAGGAAAGAAAAGAACAAGGATAAAGCCTTCTTCAGCATCAAGACAATATCCACAAACAACACCCAGCCCAAGCCAAGAAGGTCATAGCTCCTATGAGGTCATGGAAGAGATGAATGTAAAGAGATATCATTCAAGAAGTGAAAAGAAAGTAACCCTTATGAGGGATAGAACACTGTTTAGTTTCCAGAGTGAGAGATATATCAACCATGAAAACCCAATGTCAAACAACAAAATAGGGTATGATCAATAGAAACCATAATTTTCATGTATGATTGAATGTCACATAATAGATAGATACTGCTTACCCAAGGAAAGTGGTGAATCCCTGAAAGACAGAAGGAAATGACATCCTTGCCCCCCAACGTAGGACAAAGATTGAAGAGGATACCTATTTGACAATGCAAGGAGATATCCTATTTACAACAACGTACACCATATTCTTAGCGAGGGATATTGACCCCTACATCCAAGAGTAGAGATAATTGTGAAAAGGATATGTCACTCATGGAAAAAGGATCCTCAAATGAAAGAGATCTTATCAACAAGACCCCTACCAAAGAGGAGTGCTTTAGATAAAATATCAACTTTCAAAAAGGAGGGAACAAAGATTCAATCATCAAGGCCCCTACAAGGAAGAGGAAGAGGAATCTTTGAAATGAGGGAAACAACTCTAACACCAAAGCAAGGGTGAAAGTGTATAAAGAACATAATTTGCAACATAGAGAAGAGGTGATGACCTAGGACAACAACTTCTCATATAAGAATATTATCCATAGTCAAAACATCTATCAATATGATGAGATAATATTGCAATATAAACAAGTACCACTAAGCTAGAGAAAGAAGTTCCCTAGACAAAGAGAAAGAAAGAAGTACCTTGCCCCCTAAATATAGAGACAAGGGATACCCTCACAAAACAAATGTCTTAGAAAAGATATCTTGGAAAAGAAAAGAGAGATCCTATGCAAAGCCATAGAAAGAATGCTAATTAAGCCCCAATAAAAGACCTAATGGATCCTAGGAGACTGGATGAAGATGCACCTCTTGCCCCCCAGTCATGAGACAAGAGGAGAATCTGAACATTTACATTATATCTAAAGTAGGGGAATCCCCTATATCAAAGTTATGAGCAAATTGTAAAATTGCATGAGAGTGAGATATAATTCCTAAAGCAGCTCTTTCTCTAACATATGCCTTAAAATATTTACAATTAGCAAGTGTTTGTTACTATAATGAAAAGGAAATTTGTATTTGTATAGAGCATCTATCGGTATAGGTCTAAAGATTTCTTTCTTGGAATTCATTAGCTCAACATATACCTTTTTAGCAATTTCTTGATGAGTAGTAGAGTTATCTAATATAGGTGTAGGAAAAAGAAGGTGAAGGGGAGGACAATGTTTAGCATCACCTACCTCAACTTGAGACCTTGAACAACTGACACCATACATATCTTGTTTATGGGGTATATGAATAGGAAACCTAATACCATGCTCATTAACTCCTAGCCCTAAACCTCTAGAACCTTGTTTAGTCACCATATTGTATCCAGTAGTGTACATATTATGTAAAGCTTCTACAGGAGGTGATTGTTTATCATGTTCATGAGTAAAGGTTGTATAAGGTGGAATAATAGGCTTGGTAGAAGTGTATGTACCCTTTCCTTTAATATCATCCTGGATAAGAGGAGAAGGTAAATCAAAGAAATCTTGCACATCTACTTCCTGAATGATAGCTTGAATCCCATCATAAGTATGGAAAGAGAAAGGATTAACAGATGGAGAATTAGGTATTAGAATAGGAAGATTAGGATTAGGAATAATAGGATTAGGATTAGGAAGATTAGGAGATGGTGTGTCATCTACCAAATTCTTCACATAATCTAAAAGATGAATAAGGCTACCACATAAATTCCTAAGAAAAGTTTTAAATGTAGGCAGACTAGTGTTGGTCAACTTCACAAAAGCATAAGCAAGAGAAAAGTGAAGAATCATGAACATAAGGAAGTGAATGATACTCTCATAAACATCATAGGTATTATAAAGAGATGCTAAAAGAAGAGTGATAAAGAACATAACCATGCACCAAAACATCTTAACAATCTCCATAATAAATGAATGACAAGAAATGTTTTTGTATTTTTATTGACTATATAGATTTTTTTGTATTTTTAAAATGCAAGAGCATAAACTAGATCTAATCTAAATGCAAAAAAGGATCTAAAATATAACACAATAGCGCATCTAATTCCATAAAAGAAAAGGAGAGTAAGTAGGTCGGGTTCACCAAAATGAATGATGGTAAAATGGATTCACCACCATTCAAATGTAGAGGGGGAAATATGAGATCTACTCTCAAAACCCAAATTCCCCAAGGAAGAGATTTGATTTGATCAAACTAGAGGTTAATACATAATCGAATCAATTTGTGGATGAATATGGAAGAGAGAAAGTAAATCCAATATTTCCCTTGTGGATGGATATTATGTTTGGAAAATAGAATAATTGAAATACAGGTACTAGCCTCAAATTAGGGCAGATCTAGAAAATGTTGAATTCTAATGTCTGTGTACACTTTTGGAAAATCTGAAACCTGTCCTGGACTGGAAATGCCGAGATAGAGAAAACCTAGAAATATTTCCTCAAGATGGCTCATCTCAGGTTTGACCCTCATAAAAGGTCAAATACCACATTCTTTATTTGAAGTCTAATTTGAATTTTGTTCACAGATCCTGAAAGTTCATCAAAAAGGGTATCCAAATTCACTCTCAGATCTGAATTTTTGCACCTGTACCTACAAGAAAAGGAGGAATTTTGTTGTTTGTTTGGGGGGGTTTGCCTTGGTCAAACCCCAGTTTGGAATCAACCTTAATATTGACATTGAAATGGAGAATGCTAGCAAGTAGTAGAAAAGGATCTAACAATGAAGCTATGCAATTCAATAGATATGCAATTGTATTTGAAATGTAAACAAGTATATTGATATGAAAGATTGAACACAATAATAAATGTAAATCAAAACTCCATGGTTGTATGCTTGGAATCCACCTTGGGAGAAGAATGAAATGGATCTTGAAGATGAACAAAGGATCTTGAAGTAAGATCACACCATCATGATGGCTAGATCTAGGGTTTAAATGATAAATCTTGAATGCTTGAACCAAATCCCTTCAATTGCTTGAATGCTTGAATCCTTGATCTTCAATGCAGAACTTGGATGGAGAAGAAGACTTGAATCCTTGAATGGATGCTTGCTTGATCACCTTGAGAGCTTGAGAGCTTGCACATGAAAACTTGAGATGAGATATGAAAACTTGATTGTGGATGTGAAAATGAGAGAGGAAGGCCTCCTTTTATAGTGATCTAGGGCACACTCCTCTAGATGGGCCACCTTGGATAATTAAATCCCAATTAGGTCCTCACCTTTAGAAAATATACCTAGATTAAATGCAATTAAAGGATTTACCATCCTGAAACCCGAAATGGCTGACCTGGAGGTGGGAAAATAGATCTCATGAAAGCCCGAAGCCCAAAAATTTTGGAAATTGGAATTTTGGAGGAAGGGGTCAAAGTCAAGGTTGGACTTGACCTAGTCAGGGTCAAGCTAAACCCTAACCTAGTCAAGTTTGAGCTCAACCCTGACCTAGTTAGGTTCTAACTCAACCCTGACCCTAGTCCTAGGTTGACTTAGAACTGAGTCAGGAGGTCCCGAGGATGCCTAGAAATGTAGAATTGATGCCAAAATAGGATAGAATGTCAGTGATATACATAAAATCCTATGATTATCATGATGAAGGCCAGGAGGATTCATTTCTAAATCCTACCTAGAAATAGAGCTATGAAAGAGGGAAATTTAGGAGAATCCTTAAGATCCTAACCCTAATTTCACCTAGAATGAAGAAAAAAAGAATTGGAAATGGGGAGAAAGCCAGATCAAAGAAAAGATCAATTTGAGGCATCCAATATGACCCCAAACCACTTACTCAGAGGGCTAAATGCTCTTAACATGGAAGTGCTTCCATTTTAAGATGATACACCATTCCTAAATGTTTGATCTTAAGATTCTCTTCAAAGTCTTTCATCATAGCTTTAGATATTTCAACTGATTGTTCCTTAGAAGTTTCCCTCTTATGAGGAACAAGGGTATCAGCAAACTATTTTAGCATGTTACAGGCATAGCTAGTATCTATAAGAACACTAACCTCAACTTTGTTAGAGGGTGACTTTACACATGGATGGTACATGGATGGTATATATTGCATGCCATTGATCCATGATATTCCTAGAAAGATGTTTTAAGATAAAGGAAGATCAATAATTTGACAAATTAAATCTTGTTCCATAGGTCATACCCTGATCGACAATACCACTAGACCCTTAGAGGATCTTTCTTCATTATCATATTCTTCGATTGTTATTTTATTTCTAGGATTGATAACATGCTTAGAAAATCCTAGTTATGTGATCAAAATATAAGTACAAATGTTTAGGTTAGCACCTCCATCTATCAAAACATATTTGACATGGTGTTTATAAATCATAACTTCAATATGAAATGGCTGGTTGTATGGATGAATTAAAGATTAATCATCTTATTCAAAGAATGATAGGTAGTGGGGTGTAGTCAGATGACCTACCATAGGTTATAATCGATCCAATTCTAAATATTTAGGCACATTTACAACTATCAAGGATTTTTCCAATATCTTTTTATGAGAAGGAGAAATATCGAGTATTTCAAAGATCAAGATTTGAGCATTGGTTCTCTATAGTTGTTCCAAAACACTGTATCCATTAGAAGATAATGAAACCAACTATTTAGATTTTGATATCTTAGAAGTGATTTCATTTGGTTTTTTATTTGTATATGTGAGTTGTTTTGAAGATGTAGGTAGATTTGAAGATGAAGGACCAACTCCTTTGAGACTAAACTTTTCTTTAGCTCAAGTCACAACATTTGCAAATTAAAACTCCTTATCATTTTTCCTAACAATGATCTCATTGTAGTGTTCAAAATGAGATGGTTTTAGCATATTAATGAAATCATCATCATTGGTGTAAGTGTAGTTGACTTTAGCACTTCCCTTAATTTTAGAATATTCTCCCTTTTTATACTTAGGGAAGGGTTCTTTAAATTCTTTATGGTCCACATTAGTATTATGTCCATCAACAATGATGTCACCATTATCAATAAGGTCCTAAATGACATGCTTGAGCTTCATGCAGTTATTATTTTTGTGACCTTTTTTTATGGTAATCATAGTAATTATTATCATTACATGATTTAGGTTTAACTACAGGTTTGTAAGGTCTTTAATTATCAAGCAATGTGATGATGTTGTTGGCTAAAGTGTCTTGAGAGATGACTCAAGAGACTCTCCCAATGAAGTGAAATCACATTTAGGTCATGGCACCCATGGTTTATCCTTCAAGAAGTCACTCAATTTCTTAGGTGGAGGTGTTGCATTTTTAGCAACTTGAGTTGCTTGGATACCATTAGTCAAATTGAAGACTGTTGGTTTTGGTGTCGGGTTGGAAGCATGAACCACCCCATCATTAACAACATTTATATTCTTGTTCCAATATTTTTTCTTCTCCTTGTTAGAGTTGGAACTATAATTGTACTTGGTATCCTTATAGAGAGAGATTTCACCTTTTCTAACAAGCACGTCCTCCATTTTAAGGTACTTTCCACCATCTTGTAAAATGTAGGAAGACCTAGCATCTAAATGTTATAGTTCAATTTAGGAATGAGATTGTTGATAAACATGTTGATTTTCTCAGATTTAGGTATTTGACATGGATATCAAGAAAAAAAATTTCTCCAAATCTGAATGAAAGTGAGGAATGGTTATCCTATTTTCTTTTTTGTGTTACAAAGATCTAATATGGTCACCAAATGTTGTATATTAAATGAGTACTATTGGAGGAAAAGATTGATCAACTCATTAAAAGTCTTGATTCTTGTAGGTAGTTTTGAAAACCATTCAATTTATTTACCACCAAGACTTCACGGGAAGAGACATATTAGATAAGTATGTTCATGCATGAACTTCATTAAAAGAGTAGAGAACTCTCAGACATGGTCTTGAGGACCAGATTTTCTAGTATATTTATCAAATTTAGGAATTTCAACTCTAGAATGGAATGGAGGCATGTATAGATTCTTGTTAAGGGGAAATGAACAAATTGCATCAAGAGAATATTTCATAACAAGTTTATCTTTTTTTTTTTTCAACTCTCGTGTCTCAATTTTCAAAGATTACAATTGTTTAGTCATAAGTGGTAGAAATGTCTCTTCCTCTTTAGTGATGATATTATCAATGTTACAATCAATAGGAAGTTTAACTCCTTGTTTAGAAACGTCAAGAAAGTATTTCTCCTTCTCTTCCTTCATGAGAATCATCATCATCTTATGGAAGTCTTTATCATTCCAACATTTATCTATGGTTTCTTCATCATGTTCAAAGTGACTAGATGAACTATCATGGTGTTCACTAATGAAATCTTGAGAATGACATCTAGAGCCCTCATTTTCTTATCTTTCTCTAGACATGTTTGGAATTGTTTTATTTCCTTGATTAGCATATGAGTTTTTATTGAACCCAGAAGGATGACCTGGTGATGTTGATTGATCAAAGATTGGTTGTTCAGAAGTTGAAGATTCTAGATGTTCTTGAAAAAGTGGGTTCAATTCCTTTTGTAGTTGAATCATAAAGCTCTTTTTGGATAGGGACGTCTTGCAGGTGATTGTGATTTGTTTCTTGAGGAATAGTCTAAACAAAGTATTTTAGGATGTTTGTCTTTCTTATTTCTCTCTTCAAAGTGTCTACAAGATCTTCTAGTTTGGACAGACATGAAAGATGTGATTGATATCTAAGAGTGATGAGGTATGAAGATCAAATCCTATATGAGTAAGTGAATTTTTCTTTAAAAAAATAGAGATGATGAGGATATTGATTGTTGATAAAGTTGATAGGATTTGGTAACAAACTAGGTATGATGCATCAGAATTGAGGCTAAGTTGCTTTAGTAGTTGACACTCATGACTCAAGTTTAGACAAATAAATAGATAAATGATAGATTTTGATTGGATGGAAGATGAGATAAGTTCACTCATAGATCAAGATAGGAATAAAAAAACTAGATAAGTGTGCTTTCAAATTGAATTCAAGTACAAATTTTCTTCTAGAAGTATACTAATCACATGAATGATCAAGGAGTGCTCAAATAGGTCTAAAGATGATAAATTAGGTCAAAATTTATTTCTAGTCTCAAAAATACTCAAAGTTGTACAATAAGATGTAGGCTCATATGACAAAAGGATCTTTCCAAAATGATAATATGGTTGAATCTTACAATAGAATGTTGGAATAACTAACTTCAATATTATTGTTGGAGTATTGGGTCGTATGACAGAATGTCAACACAAGTGTGATACTATGCAAGGTTCGTATGATAGAAGGGTATGTCCAGAATGAAAAAGTACTCTCTAATTATTTGGTTGCACAAAAAAGTGCACTATAATGAAGGATTTTCCACTAAGTTTTGGACTATTTTGACTATTTTGAGTTTCCAAGTTTCCAATTGTTAAATGTTGTGTAGGTTTTCAATCATTTTTGGTTTTTTTGTCAAGTGATTCAAGAAGCATAGTAGAGACACAGAATAACAAAAATTCAAACCCAAGCTAACTATTACCTAATTTTTACTATTCCATACAAATTTCGTTTGGCTAGATTCTATCCAGGGTCTGCATTTTAACCTTGTTGAACCTCTAAAAATTTTTGTGGCTTGTGTCCTGTCCTCTGGTCTTTGCAACTATCCAAACTCCCTAGTCTACAAGATTTTTATTTGAAAATGTGACCATTGAAGGCAAAAAACCCTCAAAACCCTACGACCTATTCTATTTCACTGTTACTTTTTCAGCCACTTAGGTCTCAATTTCCCATGTGCACTTTTCCATGCTAAGGCTAGTCGTGAGATCTCTTAAGCTCAAGAGAATATGCCTTTTAGTTCCCCGATCCCGTGACTACCTTATATCTCTTAATCTCCCAATTGAACAGAATATTCTTTCTTCATTCAGTGACTTCGCGATTGCCCCTTTTAGTTTCCAGGTCTTAGTAAGTCTTTCTCAAGATCTAGCGACTTCTATAACAAATTTTGTAAGAAAGGGCTATGGTCGTGAGGTCTCCAGAAGAAATTTGAAAAGACAAAAGGCTACAGTGATTAAGAGACTTCCTTTGGTCACTGAATCTCCAAATACGCTTAGTCGGGTAATGAAATAGACTTTAGTCATTGGGTCACTAGATGAAATAAGATTGAAGGAGCTCTTGTAGTCACGAGATCAGGGAATGAAGAAATGGTTAAGTTTTTATTTAGTGACTAAGCGACTGTGTGTTCGTGAGATCTCTTATTTCTGGCAGTCAAGTCCTAAGCATCTGGTGACCTGGTCGGCAGTCTAGTTTCCTTCAGTCATGTAATCTCTAGATGGTTGGTGGTCTTGGCTTTGAAGCAGTTAAAGATGAAGTAAGATCTACAGCTGGCACATGATCTGATGCAATATTTTGAGCCCATGAGATCATGTGACGGTCATTGATCTTCATTCCAACACATCACCTCTATTGTCAGTGGGTCCACTGCCACGTAGTCTGAGGTGTTTGCTTCTAATTGGTCATAGAGTTATGATGTGGAGCCATGTCAGAGCGGGCCCAGTGTGTTGTCTTTCTTCAAGATCTATGGTTGTTTTATGATCTGATGGAATATTCTTAGCCCATGTAGTCATATGCCAGCTGTTTATTTTACTTTATTGCCAGGGCTCTATCAGGTGGGTCCTCATGTTCTGACATGCTCATGTTTCATTGGCTGGCTAAGTGGTGATAGGGATTTGTCAGTTGGGCCATTGTCAGAAGATCTACAGGGGTGCCAGTAAAATGAAGATCTACGACTGGTGTATGATTTGAGGGAATCTTCTGAACCTTTAAGATCATGCGACAGTCATCGATTAGGTATTGAGCCATGAAGGAAGGCAGAGTGGGTCCTATACCAGATAGATTCGAGGTGTTTGTAGTCGACCAATAATATCATGACAAGTGGCCAGATGGGCCCAAGTTTGCAGGTTCAGTCGGGCAATCACTCAATCAAAGACTTCAAGTGACTTGGTGACTATTAAGGTGGGAATAAAGGTTAGTAGTGTAATTGCTAGAATAATCTAGGCTTAAATAAAGGGTCATGAGATTCAATGACTAAAAGGAAAAAGAGGCTCGGGGTTAAATGAAGAGTTAAGGTTAAAAACATAAGTGGTGCCCGATAAAATAGAAGATCTGATAGCTATGTTTTAAAGGATAGATCATATTTGAATGCCAACCATAGATGATAAAAAGCTCAGTGCCACCTATGACCATTTAATCAATTTTAAAAATTTAAATATCTAAGAGTACCAAATTTGAACAGTTATGGTGAGCCCGAGTTGCAGAGAGGTAGATAGATCAAGCTGGCTTGTCTATAGGTAGATACAATATAGAGATGGACACACAAAATGATATCTGATTAGTTGGGATATTTTCATAGACATTTATGATCAAAATTGACATCTATGTAACCCTAGTTAGGTTTTTGCTCCTGCCTGCATGCAAAAAAAGAGATGTATATAATGTTTTTTGGATTTTTTAGAGCTCAGAGTTTACATTTTGTAAAAGGAGATAATTTTCTTTTTGAGGAGTTATCTAAGGCATTCTTTCTGCCCTCTAGCCTCTGCATCTTGTAACCTTTCATTGATGTTTAGATATTACAAAGGTACTTTGTGACATTCTTTATGGCCTCTAGCCTTTGCAGCTTGTAACCTTTCATTGATGTTTAGATATTGCAAAGGTACTTTGTGACATTCTTTCTATCCCTATACCTTCTTGTCTAAATTTTCTCTTATTGAGTTAAGTATATATATATTTTTAGTGATATCTTAGGGTTATTGATCCCTCTTTCTTTCTGTAGTCAATGTGTATTCTTATGGGTGATTTGATTTGAATGATCCTATGGGTATACTTTAATCCCCTGATAATCTATCTCATTCCTATACCTATTTGTAGAAGTGGATGTTTGTTTGCAGGTTATAAATTGTGTCCAATTCTTAGGAATGCTATTGTTTGTGAAATTATCTCTTTCCCTAAATAGCCTCTTTCTATTGTAGAACCTTCTATGAAATATTGATGCAAACTTATTTGGTGAGTTGTGATCTCCTAGACCGGAGTTTGTGCACTAATTTCATTCTTTATACTATAATTCATACCTTCATTTTGATGTATCACCTAGTAGGATAGTTTTCTTTCAATTATTTCCCTTTCATGCATTCCTTCTATCCCTTTTCCCCTCAAGAATTTACTTTCTTGTTAAGAGAAAATTAAGGTGATTATCCAAGAGGAACCAACCTAGAACCTAGAGGTCTCATCTCAGTTAGCATAGGTCCCATAACCTAGAGATGATTCTCATGTTATACTAGGTTATCAAGACCAAGAGAGCTTGAAATAAGGGTGCAAACTTAGTGTATAACAATTCTGGCACACCTGATGGGACTAGGATCAGATTCAAATTTAGAAAACACCCCACCTTGGGTGTAATAATTTTGGCATGCCTAGTGTGACAAAAGTTCAGATTTATGTTCAAAGGTGTTGTTATAAGTCCAAGGATTTAGATTCAAAGATACCTCACCTCGGGCATAACATTTCTGACTACTACAAAAAAGAAGTTCATTTTGAAAAGATTATGTTATCTCTGATATACTGATTGCATAATACAGACTTTTAGAAGTTTTTCTATCAAGTATATCTAGCGGCTCCACTGATTTCATAGATCTAGGCTAAACTTGTCCAAATTTTATGAGAAAGATTGAGACTAGAAGCTCAAAGCCTACTGGATTTTCAGAGTTGCCCTTAAAAAGAGACTATAAAGGTAGAACAACCCAGAGAACATCTCTTGCAAGGAGAGTACAGTCTATACCTCTTGATACTTTAGAAAGGAGACCTTTTCCCTTTCATCTCAGAAGAAGAGGAAGATCTCTAACCAGAGATCTAGAAGAAGATTCAAATCCAACACCAAATACAACTCACACAGTTGCTACTCATCAAATTTCAGCTCCTACAATGGCTAGATAGTTTGCTTTTGCACCTTTCAACTAAGGGAGCGCATTGAACTTTTCTGAACATCATGATGTGCCCTTGGTGGCACTAAAGAGTCTACTTGATTTCATAGGTGAAGGACAAACTATAGCTTTTGAACATATAAGAGATGTGACCACTATCTGTAGCATACACAATATAACTCAAGAGGAAGTGGCCACCAAATTATTAGCAGCCTCTCTCAAAGGTAAGGCTCTTGAATGGTTTAGAACATTAACTATTGGTTCCATTACTTCATGGGATGAATTTGGGGATGCATTGACTAAGCATTTTGAGGATAAATCAAACAATTTGTCTTTGGTTGAACAGTTGACAACCATTAAAAGAGACCCTCAAGAACAAATGATAGATTATAAAAATAGATTTCTCAAGACATGGAATAGATTTCTAGTCTTAGTAAGGCCATTAGCCGACCATGCTTTCCTATACTTCTTGCAAAGTTTGAATGGTCAAATTTTTGTCATGATCTAATCTATGGGTGGTACTTCTCTACCCCAAGATTTTGACATAGCTGTCAGAGCTGAAAATTATTTAATCCAAGCAGGTATGATAGCTAGAAGGCCACCCATGCCCATCTTTCCTAGCCTTTAGCCCATTGCACCCTTACAAGTACCCCCATTTACCCCTATTCCCACCACATTAGCACCTCAGGCTAGTACAAGCAATCAGGAGCTAAAAACAAGTTTCTCTCAAGAGTTGCAAGAAATGAAAAATAGTCAACAAACTAGTCAGAAAGAAATGACAAATTTGCTACAGACTTTGACTAAAGAGGTCACAAACCTAAAAAAGAAAGGGCAAGGAATCAAACCACCCTTTCAGCCACAAGGCCAAAGTCCTAATCAACAATATTAGAATTAGGGATAGCCTTTTCAACAAAATAGGCCACCATACCAAGGAGGTTATCAAGGAAAAAGGCAAAATTTTAATCAAAGACCATTCCAACCATACAAACCTGCACCTCTCAATTCTGTGAATCTAGTTAGGGACATGGTCCCTAGTCAAAATAATATGGTTATGGACAATGAGTGGTGTTTCCCTTGTAATCAACCTCATAATTAGGCTACATGTTCAAATGGATGGATGAACCAAGCTCTAATGGTTCAAAATGCCTCACAAGCTCAATCAGAGGCTTCTTCCAGTGGATCTATTCCTCAACAAGAACCACAAGATAATGAGACCGCTCTTTTCAATTGGGAGTAGCAAGACTTCAATGGAGTCATTGGTGAACCTTCCATTGCTACCAACACAAGGTCAAAGAGAAGAGCTCAAGACATGGAGTGAGCAGACTCTGGGACTAAAGCTACTAGATTTATAGAACTACTGTAACTAGCTACTCCTATCATATTCAAGAAGACTCCTGTCATTACAAGAAAAGAGGGCCATACTCTCAAAGAGTTGGAGCCTATCATAGTAAAAGCACAACAAAGAGTACACACTATTGCACCTTTCAACATTGTAGACAACATGAAGAAGGCGAACATTACTATGTCTGTGTGGGACTCTTTGGCTATTCCAGGACAACCTGAGATTTTGAAGAAAGCTATGAATGAAATGAAAACTCCTCAGCATACAAAAGAAATTGCAAAGCCAGTGTTGGTCAACACTGATCAAGAAAAGGAGGTTCCAAGTTGCAACTCCAAACACAATACCATTCAAGGTAGGAATTCAAAATCACCTCCCTTTTATGTATCTTTAATTATTGGAAAATCCTTAGTACATAATTGTATGGTAGATAGTGGAGCCACTAGTACTATAATGCCCAAAAAGGTGACTGACCAATTAGGACTTAAATATGAACCCCTCCAAAAGAAGGTTACACAACTTGATGGATCCTTAGTTAACACTATAGATATTTATATCATAGATCTCCCTACCTTATTTTCCATATGTCTATCAAGGGAGTTCATGACCAAAATAGGAGGCTACCTTTCTTTTGACTGGTCTCATATGCTTTTTCACACAAGATATGGTACCAAGGTCACCATCAAATTTGAATCATTGGCAGAAAACCATATAGAGCCATATGTGTCCAATACCATCAATGCAAGCTGCCCTATATTTGATGACAATGATTTCCCAACTATCAGAGAAGCAAGGAGTAAGACAGAAAGTATCCTTGATATTTTACTAGATGAACTAAAATCAGAGAAGACTTCAGAGGCACAAGAAAATGTCATTTGGGATGCTAGTTTGGGAAGTTATTTGATACAAGAAAGTGGATCAATAGAGCCACATCTCTTCAAAGAGGACACTGATTCAGAGGATCAGAGCAATCAGGTTTGGGAATTATTTTTTGATGGAGCTAGAAGCAGACATGGTTCTGGTGGTGGTGCTATGCTAGTGTCCCCAAAAGGAGAAAGATACTATACAAATTTCAGATTCAGTTTCTCCTATACTAGCAACACTACAGAGTATGAAAGTCTAGTGAATGGACTAGAGTGGGCTAGAAAAAGAGGGCTCAAAGCCTTAAAAGTCTATGGTGATAGTGAGTTAGTAGTCAGCCAAGTGAGAGGGATAAGTGAAACCAAAAATGACACCTTGAAAGCATACAAACATAGAGTTTGGGATGCAATTGAAGACTTTTGTGCTTTCAATATTGTTGCTATCCCTAGGAAGCTAAATCAAAATGTAGATAGATTAGCTGCTATTGGATCTCAGTATGACATTCCTAATAGTATTTCAATGGAGGAGACCCAATAGCAATCAAAGTGATTGTCAGACCTTCTATCCCTTATAATAATACTAATTGGAAAGTGTTTGACAATGATGAGCAGATTCTACAATTCTTGTTTGAAGAAGATGTCTTCTCAAATCATAACCAAGACAAACTATTGCAAAATTATGGTGACCAAGTGATACAACTTAAGTCTAATAAAATGCCTAGAGGTCTTGTCACCTTAGAGACTGTCTTCAATAAGGATGATCAAGTCAAGAAGAATAAAGCTGGCCTGGTAGTTCAACAAGAACATTGTGTTGAACTAGAGTTGGAACCAGGTAAAAGTTTACAATTTGGAAAAGTAAACACTTATTTAGAAAATCAGGCTTACACCCAATTATTTAAGGAATTCAGTGATGTTTTTGCATGGCAATATGAAGACCTCAAAGGTTTTAATCCAGCTCTTGCTTAGCACACTATTGAATTAGAGCCTAATGCCAAACCAGTGAGACAAAAACAAATGCCTGTTAATCCCAAGCTTGAGCCACTTATGCATAGAGAAGTGCTCAAATTGCTAGAAAGTGGTATCATCTACCCCATCAAGCATACTAGTTAGGTTTCCAACCTTGTTCCTGTAAGGAAGAAGAATGGGGAGTTGAGGTTATGTCTTGACTTCAAGGATCTTAACAGGGCCTCTTTAAAAGACCGCCATCCACTACCCTCTATGGAGCAAATTTTACAATGTGTCTCTGGATCTGAGAGATTTTCATTATTGGATGGCTATTCAAGATACAATCAGATCTTAGTTAATGAAGAGGATCAATATAAGACTAAATTTAAAACCAAGTGGGGAACCATGGTTTATCAAAAAATGCTCTTTGGTTTGTCAAATGCAGGTGCTACTTTTCAAAAGGCAATGGATATGGCCTTTAAAAGCCTCGTGTACAAATTTGTACTGGTCTACTTAGATGACATAACTATCTATTCTAAACATGCAGCAGATCATATCAAACATCTGAAGAAAATCTTTGAAAGATGTAGAGAGTTTGGGATATCTCTTAATTCCAAGAAATGTGTGTTTGTAGTTCATGAAGGAAAATTGTTAGGATATATAGTATCCAAGAAAGGAATTATAGTAGACCCTAAAAGGATTGCAGCCATTATAGAGCTACCATTGCCACATCATAAGAAAGGTCTCCAATCTTTCATAGGAAGGATTAATTTTGTTAGGTGTTTCTTGCTTAATATTGCAAATTTATTAAAGCCTTTAATAGCCATGTTAAAGAAGAGTTCAAATTTTAGCTGGACTAAAGAAGGAAAAGCCAATTTTCAAGCTATCAAAGAAGCCTTGATAGAAGCTCCTACTCTATTAAACCCAAATTTTAGTAAGGATTTTATCCTTTATGCTTAAGGAGGTCATGATGCTATATCTGCTATGTTGACTCAAGAATATTCAGAAGGATTGGAGCAGCCTATTTATTTCTTCAGCAAAGGTTTAGAAGAGTATGAACAAAGGTACTCTTTTGTAGAGAAACATGTACTTGCTGTGGTAAAAAGTCTTAAAAAGTTTAGATATCTATTGACCCATAGCAAGGTACACCTGAAGGTTACTCATTCAAGTGTCAAAGAATTTTTGCTTTCCAAGGACCTAAATGAGAAAAGAGCTGGTAGGATTACCAAAGTAATGGAATATGACATTGATATCCAAACCACCAAGCTGGTTAGAGGAAGAGGTCTTTGTGAGCATTTGGTAGGAGATGGAAGTTCAAAGAAATTAGAACAAATAGATGCATCTCTAGTTGTGCATTCTATAGAGGAACATGCCAAGGCATCAGGTTGGTTGCCTAACATGATTCATTACTTGAAGATAAGACAATGTCCTGTAGGCTTAAATTCAGCAAAGAGAAGATATTATAGATTACAATCTATTCCCTTTGTGCTAATAGATGAGGTTCTTTTTAGAAAGGATCACAATGGTGTCCTTTTGAGATGTATTGATTCAGA
Organism: Chamaecyparis obtusa; assembly: GCA_027943335.1. NCBI lineage: Eukaryota > Viridiplantae > Streptophyta > Pinopsida > Cupressales > Cupressaceae > Chamaecyparis > Chamaecyparis obtusa. Next base: position 303,715 of record BSBK01003107.1, on the reverse strand, counting down.
AAAGATAGTTGACGTCCTATTTGAATTTCATGATGGACCTTCTAGAGGTCACTTTTCTCCTAGGACTACTACTTTTAAAATCATGAGGGCCAGGTACTATTGGCCATCTATCTTTAAGGATAGTCATGAGTATGTGAGAAAATGCATCAAATGTGTTATGTTTTTAGGAAAGGAAAGACTTGTAGCTCTGCCCCTTCATCCAATCAGAATAGAGAAACCATTCATGAGATGGGGCATAGACTTTATTGGTATGATTAGTCCTCCATCTAGTGTAGGAAACAAGTGGATAATCACTACAATAGATTATTTCACTAGATGGACAAAGGTAGTTTCCTTAAAAGAATCAAATGAGAGTGTTTTCTTAAGTTTTTATGATGATATAATCCATAGATTCAGCACTCCAGACTCCATAATATCAGATAATGCATTGGCATTCACAGGCCTTAAAGTCTCTGAATGGGCAATAAAAAATGACATTTATCTGAATACAAGTTCAAATTACTACCCTCAAGGCAATGGTTTGGTAGAATCAACTAATAAGAACTTGATTAGGATAATCAAGAAGACTCTGTAGGATAACCAAAGAGATTGGCATACTAAGTTGAGGTCTACCTTATGGTTAGATAGGATTACCCCAAAGAAGATAATTAGGAATTCTCCTTATGTATTAGTATATGGAAGAGAGGCTAAGCTGTCCATTTCAACTGAATTGTCAGCTTTGGACTTGGCCACTCAATATGCCCTTACAAATCAGGTATGCTCAGCTCATAGAGTTAGAGGAACTCATAGACAAATCCATGAAAGATATGGAGTCCCATCAAATACAGACAAAGAAAAGTTTTGATAGAAGAGCCAAGGCTAGAGATTTCAAAGTTGGAGATGTAGTTCTCAAGTGGGATGAATTCAGATCAAAGCCTAGCAGACATACAAAGTTTGATTCCTTTTGGGGTGGACCATTTGTTATTACAGAATGCAAGGGGCCTAATGCTTTTCAGCTATCAACTCTTGGAGGAGATGCCTTGCCCATATCAGTTAATGGATTCCACTTAAAGCCTTTCTTTGAGGTTAATCCTTCCTTGTAAATCTTTGTATATGTTTCTTGCTTTCTTTCCTTGCTTTCTAGGTTAGTTTTCCCTGTTTTCCAAGAAGTGCCCATGCATAGTTTTGTTCATCTAGTTCTAGGTCTTTCTCTCTGTCAAGGATGTGTTTGTGCTCAAGTGATGACTCCATGCCCAATGGATTGCTCAAGACCACTGATCTAATGTCTAGTAGGCTGACATCTAGCAGAAATCACCAAAATGTTACCCAATTTTTACTGTTCCATACAAATTTGGTTTGGCTGGATTCTATCCAGGGTCTGCATTTTAACCCTATTGAACCTCTAAAAATTTTTGTGGCTTGTGTCCTATCCTCTAGTCTCTGCAACTATCCAAACTCCCTGGTCTGCAAGCTTTTTATTTGAAAATGTGACCATTGAAGGCAAAAACCCTCAAAAATCTATGGCCTATTCTATTTCATCATTACTTTTTTTGCCACTTAGGTATCCATTTCCCATGTGCACTTTTCCATGCTAAGGCTAGTCATGAGATCTCTTAAGCTCAAGAGAATATGCCTTTTAGTTTCCTGATCCCATGACTACCTTATATCTCTTAATCTCTTGATTGGATGGAATATTCTTTCTTCATTCAGTGACTTATGATTGCCCCTTTTAGTCTCCAGGTCTTAGTAAGTCTTTCTCAAGATCTAGCAACTTCTATAACAAATTTGGTAAGAAAGGGCTATGGTCACGAGGTCTCCAGAAGAAATTTCAAAAGACAAAAGGCTGTAGTGATTAAGAGACTTCCTTTGGTCGCTAAATCTCCAGATACGCTTAGTCAAGTAATGAAATAGACTTTAGTCATTGGGTCACTAGATGAAAGAAGATTGAAGGAGCTCTTTTAGTTGCTAGATCGGGGAATGAAGAAATGGTTAAGTTTTTATTTAGCGACTAAGCGACTATGTGTTCATGAGATCTCTAATTTTTGGTGGTCAAGTCCTAAGCATCCGGTGACCTGGTAGGTAGTCTAGTTTCCTTCAGTTGCATAATCTCTAGATGGTTGGTAGTCTTGGCTCTGAAGCAGTTAAAGATGAAGTAAGATCTATGGCTGGTGCATGATCTGATGGAATATTCTAAGCCCATGAGATCATGCAATGATCATTGATCTTCATTCCAACACATCACCTCTATTGTTAGTGGGTCCATTGCCACATAGTCTAAGGTGTTTGTTTCTAATTGGTCATAGAGTTATGATGTGGAGCCATGTCAGAGCGGGCCTAGTGTGTTGTCTTTCTTCAAGATCTATGGCTATCTTATGATCTGATGGAATATTCTTAGCCCATGCGGTCATACGCCAGCCATTGATTTTACTTTATTTCCAGGGCTCTGTCAGGTGGGTCCTCATGTTCTAACATGCTCGCATTTCATCGGTAGGCTGAGTGGTGATAGGGATTTGTTAGTGGGGCCATTGTCAGAAGATCTCCAGGGGCACTAGTAAAATGAAGATCTATGGCTAGCGCATGATCTGAGGGAATCTTCTAAGCCTTTGAGATCATGCTACAGCTGTTGATTAGGTATCAAATAATGAAGGAAGGAAAAGTGGGTCCTATGCCAAATAGATCTGAGGTGTCTACAGTCGACCAATAATATCATGACAAGTGGCCAAATGGGCCCAAGTTTTCAGGTTTAGTCAGGCAATCGCTCAATTAAAGACTTCAAGTCACTTGGCGACTATTAAGGTGGAAATAAATGTTATTTGTGTAATCACCAGAATAAGCCAGGGTTAAATAAAGGGTCATGAGATTCAGCGACTAAAAGGAAAAAGAGGCCTGAGGTTAAATGAAGAGTTAAGGTTAAAAACATAAGCGATGCCTGGTAAAATAGAAGATCTGATGGCTATGTTTTAAAGGATAGATCAAATTTGAATACCAACTGTAGATGATAAAAATATTGGTGCCACCTATGACTATTTAATCAATTTTAAAATTTAAATATCTAAGAGTACCATATTTGAACAGTTATGGTGAGCCTGAGTTGCAGAGAGGTAGATAGATCAAGGTGGCTTGTCTATAGGCAGATACAATATAGAGATGGACACACAAAATGATATTTGATTGGTTGGGATATTTTCATGGACATTTATCATTAGAATTGATAGAATTAGGGTTTTTATGAAAATCTATGTAACCCTAGTTAGGTTTTTGCTCCTACCTGCGTGCAAAAAAAGAGTTGTATATAATGTTTTTTGGAGCTTTTAGAGCTCAGAGTTTACATTTTGTAAAAGGAGAGAATTTTCTTTCTGAGGAGTTATCTGAGGCATTCTTTCTGCCCTCTAGCTTCTACATCTTGTAAACTTTCATTGATGTTTAGATATTGTAAAGGTACTTTGTGACATTCTTTCTGTCCCTATACCTTCTTGTTTTAATTTTCTCTTATTGAGTTAAGTATATGTATGTTTTCAGTGATATCTTAGGGTTCTTGATCGCTCTTTCTTTCTGCAGTTCATGTGTATTCTTGTGGGTGATTTGATTTGAATGATCCTATGGGTATACTTCAACCCCCTGACAATATATCTCATTCCTATACCTATTTGTAGAAGTGGATGTTTGTTTGCAAGTTATAGATTGTGTCCAATTCTTAGGAATGCTATTGTTTGTAAAATTCTCTCTTTCCCTCAATAGCCTCTTTCTATTGCAGACCCTTCTATGAAATATTGATGCAAGCCTATTTGGTGAGTTGTGATCTCCTCGACCTGAGTTTGTGCACTGATTTCATTCTTTATACTATAATTCATACCATCATTTTAGTGTATCACCTAGTAGGATAGTTTTCTTTTAGTTATTTCCCTTTCAGGCATTCCTTCTATCTATTTTCCCCTCAAGAATTTACTTTCCTATTAGGAGAAAATTAAGGTGATTATCCAAGAGGAACTAGCCTAGAACCTAGAGGTCTCATCTTAGTTAGCATAGGTCCCACAACCTTGAGATGATTCCCATGTTATACTAGGTTATCAAGACCAAGAGAGCTTGAAACAAGGGTGCAAACTTAGTGTATAACACTAACCTAAGAAAGTTGGAATGGGAAGAAAAACTTTGGTTGCTGACTAAGGTACACACCCAATAGATAATTAGAATACGACCATTGGAGAACACATAATGGATCTCTCAATGTTATATTAGCTAACTCCAAGCGCTAATGGGACCAGGTAGCTAACTCCAAGAGCTAATGGAGAACAAGAGAATATGACCAGGTAGCTTTTATTCCTATCATTCATAATCAAGGCATTTTTTCATAGCTATCCAAGGTAGTCCCACAAGAAATATTAAGGCCTATATCCCTATGAGTACTTAGATAACATAGTCTTGTATGCAGGATTAAGGCCTCTCAGCCCTACGCATATCAAAGAATATTCCCATGTAGTCCCAAAAGTAGGATTGAGGCATATATCCCTATGAGTACTTAGATAACATATTTTTTCAAGAAATATTAAGGCCTCTCAGCCCTACACATATCAAATAATATAAAATAGTAATCACTACATCCTTTGAGACTTTAATCTTAAGGAGAATTTTGATTATAGTGGGTTAGAAGGGTCGGGTTTGCCTGTTCCCACTTGAGTCATTCCTATTATATTTTCCCCTCAATGGAAGGCTTGCTAAAAGATACAAATGAAATAAATAGAAAAGTCTCAAGGGTTTGGATTTTTGATTGTCTATGCAATCAAGAGCATACTCTCCTACCTCTATACTTTTTGCAAAAACATCATGGATGCATGTTCAGTTACCCGATTTATTTTCAATGATCAATTTGATGCTTATGGGTTTCACATTATATATAGAGACAAGAGCATAATCCCTTGACACTAAATTAAACACCAAAAGTAAACCTATTAAGATGCCTAAGAAAATTAGTTAAGAAGACATAATGTTTATTTGTATTTCCTTAAGTAACCTGCAAAACCAATTCATCAGTAGTCTATTCAAGTGTTTAGTAATATAGTCTTTGACATGTGTATCTGGAAAAACCTTCTACACAACCAATAAATGTTCAAGAATGAACATGCAAATCAATTGAAATTGGAACAAGTGCACCTTGATTATTTTTTACTTTTGACCTAGTCACAAAGATCCAAGTTTTAGATACATTTCCATCCCAAAAGAAAAGAAATGGAAAGAAGCAACCCCTTTTGAAAATTAGTAAGATTTCCAAAAATGTAAGAATTTATAAAAAAATCATTCATTTGTTTCCTAGGGACCCAATTTATCAAAACAAACTAGTTTTCAAAGCTCTATTTATTTTCACTATTAGCTATCATAAAAATTAAAAACAAAAAGAATAGTTTCTATTTAGAATTTCAATAGATTTCTAGAAATATAAATTTTGCAAAAAAATTCTCTGATTTGTGCCTAGAACTATTTTTTTATGAAAAATCATTAGAAAATTATAAATCACAGAAAAATGATCAGAAAAATCTGAATTTTTTACTTTAGCTTCCCTATATCAACCCTAACTTGCAATACAAATCTCATAGAAAAACTAAATTTTTTTTTGAAGAAATGATCAAATATTTGAAAACCTTGCATGCACAAAGATCTATTTGTTTCAGCCTTTTTTTTATCCAAATTAAAATCATAGAGAATAGACCCCCTCTAAAATTTTAATACCTTGCTAGAAATGTAAGATTTTTAGAAAAAATATTTGATTAGAGATTCACATTTTTGGTTTTATAGGTTTCCTTAGATATTCAAGTAAATATTGTGTCTTATTTAGTGGTTTTCTAGGCATTTAGATTAACTAGGAAGGTTCATTTCTTGTGATTTATTGAGTAGTGGGATAGTATGATCTTATCTCTTTCGAGGCAATAAAAAATTCCAACCTACTTCATTCATGATTTAGAAAAGGATCTTGAGTAAATTAACATGTGCTTGGTGTATATGGGAGAAGCAATGGAGTAGGAGAATATTCTCTTTTCCTCTAAGGAAAATAAAAAATCTAGACCTCTACTTGTTATCCATTTTATCTATTTATTTTAACCTTAGAGAGATTTTTGTTGAGGGATAAATCTTGTAGGAATGACCCAAGTGGGAACAAGGAAAAACACATCCCTTCCAACCTACTATAATCAAAAGCCTCTTTGAGATTAATGTCTCAAAGGACATAGCTTTTTTTATTGTTGGATTTTTGTAGGGCTCTAAGGCCTTAATCTTATGTGTGGGACTACATTATATCTAGTAATGGTAGGGTTATAGGCCTAAATCCTACTTGTGGGACTACCGGGGATAGTTGCAAATGGAAGCCCTTACTAGACACTTTAGGATATAAGCTACCTGGTTCACCTCTTAAAGTGGTCATAATATTTGTGCAAGGAGGGGGAAGAATATCTCTTGAGGATTACTCACCATAAGTATCCCCTTGAGAATTTAGAGGTGGCTAATATGACATTAGAGGTCTCATTGTGTAGACTCCTTTGAACCATGTTCTTTTTAGCTCTTAGAAAAGGTAAAAATATGGGCATCCTTTATTGGGTGACATGACTGTGTGAGCTGATGGGATATCCAAGTTGTGGGAAAATATTTTGATCACTAGGAAATTCCTTAGGTAGATATTGCTTGAGTTTCTTTGAATTTTGTTAGACTAGTGAAAATATAGGTGTGTTGAAAAGGTCAATTAAATATATTTATTGTGCTATTGTAATTCCCTATCAGTCAAACTTGTCATAATTGCTTGTATACTTCAAGGTTTCTTTATCCCTTGTTGGATTGTTTTTAGACTTGTATTTGTTCCCTATTTGAATCATGGTACTCTTAGCGTAGTCAATGCCTTGTTTGAGTTTTAAAATCACTTCTTTCCCTTGAACACATTGGTTAACCAAATCATCACTTCTATAGGCTATGTCCAAGCACAAGAAAGCTAAAATTCCACTACCTTTGGCCTATATAGAAAAGAAAGAATTTGATCAAAGAGATAGAAAGAATAGACATCTCTTAAACTCCATTCAAGAAGAGATCTAGTACCAAGAGAAAGTTGACAATATTGGATTTAATAACAATATCACAAAGTAATTGCACAAACCTAGTCTAAATCAAGCCTTCATCAACTTTGAGACCTACAATTAAACCATCCTCTTTTCATCCATCCTTCATCCTCTTAATCGGTCATAGTATCATCATTCCCTTCTTTGGAGCACAACATCATTACTTTGGACCCAAATCAATCTTTTGTCTTGACTGTCTCTTAATCCAACATCATCAAGACTCATCCAATCTTTTCTTTCATGCCTTCATCATCAACCATAGGTGGAAATATTTATCAAGGTGTCTTTGAGATCCTCATCCTTAATCAAAATTGAATCATATCACTTGAGAACACAAGTCCATATTGAGTGGTTTAATCCAATTAATCCTATTCCTCTTTTGGTGTAATCATTAATATATCTACAAGTAGAACAAGGGTTTCATCATTCATCTTTCAAATGATCTATTTTTCACTAAGGTTTTCCCAAACTTTCAAATCAAATCAAATCTTGAGGCCCTTCCCTCACATCCAATCAAGTCATCGAATTAAAATAAAATATTGAGGCCTTGCCCTCACATCCAATCAAATCAAATCTTGAGGCCCTATCCTCACATCCAATAAAAACATAAAAATCAAATCAAATCTTGACACCTTTCCCTCACATCCAACATCAAATCTAATATCTTTAAGTCCCTTCCCTCATAATCAATCTAAAAACCCACATATTGCTCCTAGTCCTAAGTTCATCTTTCACATTTGATATCCTTCATCTTTAATATTCTATCTTAATCATCCCTAATCCTTCTTCATCTTCTCAATCCATCTAATTGAGATCTGATTCATCATCCCAATATCCTTCTAATCATTCTTCTCCATTCACATATTCATCTAATCCAATCCAAAACCTCTCATTCAACCATCATGAATATGGATTGGTTTCGCAAAATGGTTCAGGACTTTCAAATTCTAAACCTTAATCCTCAAATCATACATCTACCTCAACCAAAATATCAATTGCATCCCTCCAACTCATACCTTCATCAAAACAATCCAACCCCACACTATTCATATCTCTTAACTAAACCCACTTACCAAGTCAATCCCATAATTCCACATCTATCTACCATATCCCCATCCATTCTATCCAATCCCAATCCATCTCAAATTTCTTATTCTTCCTCTACCTTTGACAAGGTAAACCCATCTCATTATCCTACACCCACATATGATTCCCTCCATCACAAACATAATTCCTCAAACATACCCAATCTTTCCCAAGAGATCGAAGAGCTATGAAACATAGTCCGTAGCTTACAAAATTGGGGTCAACGGAAAATTTTTGCATTTGAAGACATGTTTCCTTCCCCTTTCTCCAAATACATAATCCTCATCCCTCATCCAACCAAAATCCTCCATATAATTCTCAACCTTTCATAATCCTATTCCTCCAAAACCTACATCATCCCAACCTTGCAAGAAATCCTTCATTAATTGGGACAAATTCTAGAAAAGGAGTCTAAATCCCCAACTCTAGAAAAATTTTCCAATCTCTCCAAGTTATACACCCACCTTTATCCCCTCCAAATGAAGACATACCTCAAAATTATAAGCCTCATGATTCTTCCATCTACCCAAGTTTAATCTTCCACCTCCTCCATCAGATCACCCTCACAAGTCGACGCATGCCAATACATTTTCCCAAAGCATGCTACCAAAGATTCCTCTATTCTTCTAGATTTAATCATTCCTCCACCCCTTGATCCCCTTATATCTCAAGATCCACTTATCCCTCTTGATCCACCTCATTATCCCATTCCTAATTAAGATTAATACATCTCCTCCACCCCATCCAATGATGCCCTTCCATCCCAAGGCTTAACATCTACTTCCACTAATATCCCTCCATTTCAAGATAAAATTACTCCATCTCATGATCCTATTCCCTCCACTCCATTCCATGATAGCCTTCTATCTCAAGATCTGACCATCCCTTCCACTCCACCACATAATTCTCTCCAAATTCAAGAACAAAGTACCCCTTCATATTTTTGTCGTGATTCCAATCCATGTCAAGATCCTATTATCCCTCCTAACTCTCCTCATGATCCTAATCCACCACAAGCTCCCATCACACCTATCCAATCCATCCATGAATACCATATAAATGAGCTTGGTTCCTCCACCTCTATCGAACATGGATTCCTTCAATAGCTTTTCATTCATCTTGTATCTCCTCTCCATTCACATGGACTTGCATCTTTTTGTCAAAATAATACATATCCCATTGAAAAAATAATATCTCAAGATTTTGGTAAACCTTCCACTCCTTCCATGTCCATAAGCCCTCCATCTAAACTAAAATGTTCCCATTCCCCATATTCCACCTCCATTTTGGTCCCTTATATCCAAAACTCCATTCCTTCCACAACCACATCCATTTTGGGCCCTTATATCCAAAAATCCATTCCTTCCACATCCACATCCATTTTGGGCCCTTATATCCAAAACTCCATTTCTTACACATCCACATCCATTTTAGGTCCTTATATCCCAAACCCAAACCCTTCATCCATTCCATCCATTTTGGGTCCTTACATATATTCATCCATTCTATTCAAGTATACGACTCCACCTCAAATCCCTAAAAAAGGTCAACAAAGGAATACATCCTTGAATTCTTTCCAATGTTCACCCTCCATCATTCTATCCATAAACTCTCCAAACCATCTATCCTCATGCACCCATACCATGGTTAATGGAACCAGATTGGATGCCAAAGCTAAAATACATAAAGCCAAAAATTAACAAAAAAATAAGGATCAACATGTCCCATCCAAAATACATGTTCAAGAAAAGACAAATATGATCCAAAAACAAGAAAATTTCAAAAGGCCACAAGGCCCAAAATAAAACCTTCAAAAGTCATGTGGATTCCCAAGCTACGTATTGAAGTAATGAACCTCAAATAAAAATCCAAATTGGCACACAACCTTGCTAATCCAAAAGCTTTCTCCACTCATAATACCTCTAATCCTCCATCTTCCAAATCCATTTTGGGTCCTATGAACCCAAATCCACTATCCTAATCCCATCATCCCCTTCATCTATCCAAAACTCTACATTTTATCCTCCATCTCCTTCACAATCTACTCCTCCAATACTCCACCACCCTTCAATTTGTGTGTCAATGATTTTATTTCCAACTCCCCCATCAATTTATCCATGAGTCTTCCAACATTCCATCCATCAACCAACATTCTTCCCTCACCCTTTCACCCCTTTAATCCAATATTTTGCATAGATCAATATCCTCCATCCCCCTTCTCACCATCATACCAATATCTATGAGTATATATCCAAAGTCCCTTATTTTATATCAAGGGATACCATCCATGGAACTATATGTTTGAACTCTCCTTCCATATTCATGTTGTCAAAAAAGTCTTAAAATGTCAAAAAAAATTAAAATTGTCCAATGGTGAACACTTGGTAATCAGGCACCTTGGATAAGTACCATGACTAAAACCTATAAAATAGGAATCATGTGTAATCCCTCTATCCTTTTTTTTTCATACTTTTGGGCCATTTCTTTTCTCTATCCATCCATCATATATTCCTTGTCATCTACCTATCATATCTTGTTCATTCTTCTATCCTTATCCCCTTGACCTCTACACTTGGGGGAAAGTACCATTCATATATACTATGCTACCATATATATCTTCCACATCCCCTATTCACCATCCATCATCCTATCTAAGTCCATTATCCTCTTATTTCCCATGTTTAGTCTTGACTATCCTATTTACTCCCTCCATACTATGCACCTACCATATCCCCTACTCATTTTCCATCCACTATACATTATCCTATCTATTTCTATCCTCCTTTCCCATGTATTTGATCTTTACATCCTATCCATATCCTCCATTTCCTACTCCTTTTCATATTCATTTCCTTCATCCATAATCCTATATAAGTCCATCCTATTTTCCCATGTCTCATATCTTGGTTATCCTATGCATTTCCTCTACACATTACCCATTATCCTATTCCATCCATATACCCCATAGTATTATCCCTTGTCCTATTCATACCCTCCAATATAATTCCACCTTCCACTTTCATACATTTTCTCTTGATCAAAACTAGAGGCACTAAAACACTAAAATATGCATGCATGCTTTGGACAATATGAACCTTCATTTTTATCCTTAAGTATCCATTATGAACCATCTCTCCATTTCATCCCCCATATTTCCCTCCTTCATTTTCCTTACTCTAGTGTGGGGCATCTCACTCCTTTGCAACATGATCCTTGTATCCTCATACACCTAATCCCCACCTTTTAACCCCTTGTATCCTCTCTACATCCATTTTTTCCATGTATATTTCATCCATAAAATCTCTCCATCCCCCTTCCTCTAGCATTCCTTGATTCCCTTTTCATTGGTCCCAATAAATTCCATTGGTCCTTTCCATATCCTATCTAAACTATTTATCATTCTTCCATCCTATTCAATCCCTCTTAGCATCCAAGTCTTATTTTATCCAATCAATCTCTTCCTTCATCCACAATCTTATCATATCATTTTCAAACTCTCATATTTCATCATCTAATCACATTTTATTCTACCCATTCTAATCCTATCAAATTAATATTTACCTCATTACACTAATTTTATCATAGACACTATGACCATGTGAGCTTTAACCAAATCAATTTTGAGATCGAGTTTCATAGCTATTTTTTCATTTCATAGTTATTGCCAGTGAATATTCACTTTGACCAATCTTTCAATATTGGCTTTTAAGGAAGCATCCTTCTTGATTTGACTCATTGAATCCTATCTCAACCGATCATGTTTGTGGCAAGTTCTATGGACCATATGATTACTTGGTCATGAGGCCACTTTGTTGGTTTTATATTTGTATTTCGATGGAACCTACTCATGATTGCCTTGATCTTTCATATCTTGATATATTGTGAATGGTGTACATTGGAATATGTATATTTTATGGTATAATCTATTTGTTGGTATATTTTGGGTATATGTGTTGATTAAGTAATCATGGTTATGCATACCTCACTAGGGGAAGGGTTTTACACTTCCACCGTGAGTGTATTGCATTGGTTCCACCATGGTCATTTGATCTATTGCTATGTGCCTAAATCTATCATTCTTTGTTTGAGAGTCTAGTCCATGCAATAGAATCATGTCATCCCCACTTTCTAGAACATGATGCATACCTCTTGTTGAAAAATAAAACTAGGGTGTGCTCTCCAACATTAACAAGAAATCTTAGTGGGACTTGTAGTATTGTGTTGGGAGAAAACACCCATAAAATTCTCTAAGAGAAAATCAAACAAGGTTGATTGGGTGCCCTTGTTTTAGCTCATCGGAGGTTGTGGTAAATATTTCTTGTGTTGACGCATGTTTATTTTTAAAATTTTTTAGTTTAGGTTGAATCTTGATTTTATTGTTTTTAGCTTGTAGCACACGGGTCAGATTTTTACCACACACAATTAGCAATTAGATTGGATCTTTTTTGGTTGGATCCTAATAATCTTGTTACAATTTTATATTTTCCTCAAATTTGATAGCTTGTACAATAGGATTACTAGATTTGTTCACATTTCTACCCTCAAAAATAAGGGTTCCAATATGATTTCTTATATCATGAAAGAGGAGTTACAAATTTCAAAGAAGGAAGAGAATTTGAATGAGACTATGTTTCTCTTTTATAATATATTGTCTAAGGAGGGTCTAATGGGTGATATAAGTCAATAGAACTTTCTTGATGTCATCCCTAACATGATTGATGAAGATACCAACAAGAAATTAGTTTCTATTATTTCAATTGAGGAGATAAAGTTGTTGTTTTAGCTTTTGAAGATAACAAATCTCCTAACCCAAATGGTTTTCCCATTTTCATTTTTCAATATTTCTAGGATATCATAGCTAATGATATTGGGTTGTTGTTAAGGAGATTTTTGGTAGTGGGAGGATCCTTAAGGAATTAAGTTCAACTTTTATTGTTTTTATCCCCAAGATTTTGGTTGATGATTCATGTAAAAAATTTAGGCCTCTAAGGCCATTTAGTTGTGTATAAAATATTCTCTTAATTTTTTTCTCTCTATATCATTGGCATCTTACCTAAAATTATCTCCAAATAGAAAAGATGGTTTTGTTCCTGACCGCAAAATTTTATATTCTATTGTGATTATTCATGAGAATATTCATTCTTTGGAAATGAACAAAAAGGATATATTTTTTCCTTAAATTGGATCTTATGAAAGCCTATGATAGAGCTAATTGAAGATTCCTTATTAAAGTTCTAAAATATTTTGGTTTTAAGGAGAAATTACAAGACATTATTTGGCAATTTTTGTCTACAACAAAATCGTCGATAATTATTAATGGTTCTCCTTCTAGTTTCTTCAGAAGTTCCACGAGTATGAGATAAGAAGATCCTATCTCCACCCTTCTTTTTATCATTATGGTTGAAGTCCTTAGTAGATAATTGAAAAAGATGATTCTAAATGGTATGTTAATGGGCCTTCTTCTCACCAACTTGTATGTTCTCACCAATAATTTTTTGATGGCACCATTATCCGTGGGGACTCCTTAGTGTTGGAAGATGATAACCTTAAGAAGGTCTTATCTACCTATAAAGCCACCTGATCTAGTAAAAAGGTGAATTTCCAAAAGAGCTCTTTATTCTTCCTTAATACTCCTAAGGAAAGAAAAAGGAAGATTTTTTATGTGTTGAGCTATAAAATTGAGTCTCTTCCTTTGATGTATCTCAACATTCTATCATGTAGTAAAGTTTTAGATTCTTTATGGGAGAATCTCATTCAAAATTTTAATTCAAAATTAGTTGGTTGAAAAGGAGATCTCTTGAGTAAAGTTGGGAAGGTTAAATTGTTGAAGGTGTGTCTTCAAAATCTTCCATTATAAATGGTGAACCTCTTTGAAATCACTCCAAAGTATGTGGAGGTTGTTGAAAGGATTCAAAAATATTTTATCGTCTAGTATTGAAGAGAAAAAGAGAATTTCTCTTATGGATCGGGAAAATATTTGTAGATCTAAGAAATATGGAGGTTTGGACTTGAGGTACCTTAAGTATTTTTACTTAGTATTTCTTGCAAAATAAATTTGGATACCTTTTCATACTAATAGTTAGAAGAGCTCTATCTTATGTAGTAAGTATTTGCAAGATTCTACTTCTTCATCAACTATTTTAGGGCCTGTAGATCTTTCTTTTGGCTCATTGATTTGGAACCATGTAAGGATTTCAAAATTTATCATTTGGAAAGGAAAATTACAAATTTATTTTAGGAAGATTGATTTAGTTTTGGAATGATAGATACATGGGTCGTGACCCTTTGTCAAACTCTCTAATTCATAGACCCTTTATGGAGGATTGTATAAATAAATTTGGAAACTTTATGGGAGATTATATTTAGAATGGTATTGGAAGGATTTGACAATGGTGTTAGGAATGAATGAAAAGTATTTTGGCAGTCATTCTGTAGCAGTTGTTGTTGCATTCATGACTTGGATTGTCATTGATGTCAACACAGTGATATTCTGGATATCAGTAGGAAAGCAGGTATAGTTTTGTTTTGTGCACATGTTGTATTGCAGATTGGCTTTTTTGTATTTGATGGTATATTCTTTGATGTGTTATTAACCTATGGTTAATAGTACAAAAATAAATTCATTCATTCATGAGAGTTATGATCATTTTGGTGAAAGCAGTGGTTAGATAGTGTTTCTGTGTAGTGATTTTTAGAAAGCAGAGGATATCTCTTAGCTGGGATGGATTCTAATTTTGTGTAGTTAAATAAATGTTGGAGACTCATTAATGATGACATGGTTCATAGTGCAAACTTTGAGGATATGTTTGGAGAAAGTTACAGTATCTGGAAGCTGACAGTTTTATGTGAATTTTGTGTGTAGCATGTAGAAATTATTATTTTGTAATTGAGGACTGACTCATTTGTAATTATTTGAGTTTGGTATATAAGAAGGAATGTTTTCCTTGTTGTAATGAGATTTGAGAAAAAGAGAATTGAGAAAAAGAGATTTGAGAAAAAGAGAATTGAGAAGAAGAGAATTGAGAAAAAGAGAATTGAGTAGAGAGGATTGAATTGTGAAAGTTGAGATGTGAATATATGTATGAAGTGAAGAAAAGAGCTAATTTAGTGATGAAGGAAGACTTGTGAGTACAGAGATTTGGAATTGTGATCTTGTGTAGCAGAGAGTGTGTTTTTGGTACAATGTGAAGGAGGTAATATATTTCATATTATTCTATTGAATAATTCTAAGATCTTTTGGACAGTGGGTTCAGAGATCTTGTCGTGAAGCTGTTTGGGTAGCGGGTCCTTTTGTCTTCCATAAACTCTTAACCGGGTTAGAATCTTTTAACAGGGATTCAAAATCTCCTAATAGAGATTTATATGTACTGAATGTATTTCATAAGACTCTTAACAGGGTCCATCCTCTAACAAGGAACTTTCATTTTAGTGCATCATTTTGTGGGCATCATTCCCACCGGGGTTTACTCTTTTCAAGAGGTTCCCTAGTCAACATATCTTGTGTTATTGTGCAATTGTGTATGGTTATCTTTCTATGGTTGATTACTACACTGATTATATTGTTTAAATTAGTTGAATGGTTAAATTATCAGATAACTAATTCACCCCCCCCCCCCTTTTAGTTATCTTGGGGATCTTTACTTTCTAACAATTGGTTTTAGAGTAGCAGGTCCTTGAAAGAAAAGTTTAACAACTTAAGGAGATCCATGGTGAATTTCAGGAAAGAAAGCCCTAAGTTTGATGGAGTAAATTTTGACAGCTGGAAAGAAAAGATGAAGACACATTTATTGTGTTTAGGACCAAGTTATTGGTTGATTACAAAAAATGAGAAGACTATCATTGAGGAAGACAATCTAGAGGTAGGAACTAAAGATGAGCTAGATCTATTCATGTGTAACATACTTGTAAGAGAAGCACTTTTGTCAGCACTATCGGAGAATGAATATAGTCAAGTAAGATGTTTGAAAACATCTCATGCAATTTGGAAAGCTTTACATTCTACTTTTGAAGGTGATGAACATGCAAAGAAGGCTAGATTACATAATTGGATTTGTGCATTTGAAGATATCAGAATGATCGAAGATGAATCTATTAGAAGCTATAATGGTAGGATGTTTGAGATTACAACAGGAATAAAGTCTTGTGGAGGTGATAAGATAAAGAATGAAGTGATATGGAAAATTCTAAGAACTTTGACACCAGTATTCAAGTAGACAACATAGATGATTGAACAAGTGATACCTTGTACACCAAACTTTTCAAGAGAGACTCTTCTTGGAAGATTAGAAATAGAAGAGATGAATTTGAGATTATCAGGAGAGCTACCTAGAATGGAGACAGCATTCAGTGCTCTTAACATTAGACCTACATTATCAAGAAGTACTAGTGTGAATGGAGATTATGCCAACAGTAGCAGATCTAAATTTGAGGAAGATAAGAAGATTGAAGAAGGTATTGCATTACTTGTAAAAAGAGAACCAGAAGGTAAGAAAATCTTTAAATGTTGGACTTTTCAAGAATATGGTCATTTTGCATCTAAATGTTCTAAAAGAGTTAAGAAGTATAGAAGCAACTTTAAACCTAGGAGATCTAAAGAATGTTATTATGCAAATGATGAAGATCTTGAAGCAGGAATTGAAAGACATTTAAGTGACAGTGATAATGATAACTTTGAGGAAATAGAATTTGTAGCAATTAAAGAAGAAAGTTCTGAATCTGATGAAAGGGAAGAAAAAGCATTAGTTTCTCAAGTTGAAAAGAAATCTAATTGGATTATAGACAGTGGTTGTTCACATCATATGACTGGAGATAAAAGAAAGTTTGTTAAGTTAGACAATTATGATGGAGGAATTGTTAGAGTTGGTAATAATATACCTTGTTTGATTAAGGGTATAGGATCTATTACTCTTGATGGAAAGACAAACACTGATGATGTTTACTTTGTTGATGGATTGAGACATAATCTACTAAGTGTTGGACAATTGGTTGATAAGGGTTATCAAGTTTGGTTTGCTGAGAAAACTTGTGTGATAAAAGATAAAGATGGAAATCTGATTGGAAAAGGATCCAGAACTAGAGGTAATGTATTTTAGTTTAATCATACTAAGATGACATGTTTGTTAACTAAGATTGATGACAGTTGGTTATGGCATAAAAGGTTTTGTCATATAGACTTTGATAATATTGTCAAAGTGAGTACTACACTTGCAGTAAGAGATTTACCTAGAATTATGAAACCTACTAACATGATTTGCAAAGAATGTATGATGGCAAAGCAGAAAAGGAGTTCATTTCCCAGCAAGAAGTTCACATTGGCATAGAAGCTAGAGATTGTTCTTACAGACTTGAGTGGTCCTACTAGGACTAGAGGATTCTATGGAGAAAGGTATTTTATGATTCTTGTTGATGATTTTACAAGAATGATGTGGATTGCATTTTTGAAAGAAAAATCTGAAGCATTTGATAAATTTAAGATCATGAAAAGAAAAATTGAGAATGAATCTGGAATGAAGATTAAGTCTCTAAGATCTGATAAAGGTGGTGAATTTACATCTAGAGAGTTTAATACTTTTTGTGAAATGAATGGTATTAAGAGACAACTTTCAGCCCCTAGAACACCAGAACAAAATGGTATTACAGAATGAAGGAACATGTCAATAACTGAAACAACAAGAGCTATGTTGTTTGAGAATGATTTGGCTAAAACCTTTTGGAGAGAAGTAGTGAACACAGCAGTATACACTATGAACAGAGTACAAATCAAAGTAGATACAAACAAGACACCTTATGGATTATGGTTTGGACATGCATCCTCAGTTAAGTATTTTAGAATTTTTGGAAGTAAATGTTATATTAAGAGAGATGATGATATAGGAAAGTTTAATCCTAAAAGTGATGAAGGAATATTTCTTGGATATTCTTTGAAAAGAAAAGCATATAGATGTTATAACAAAAGAACTAAGACTATTGTTGAAAGTGCAAATGTCAAAGTTGATGAGAAGTTTAAAATTCAGGAAAGAATGCTTGATTATGAATCTGATGGAGAAGAACAACCTCAACTTAACATTGAAAATACAGAATTATTTTTTGAAACTAACAGTGATTTGTTGAATGAAAGTCATACTGAAGAAAATAGAGAAGAATCTATAGTTGGAACAAGATCAGTAACTATGACACCTAACAAGTATATTTCAAGACATCACCCTGTTGAGCAAGTTATTGGAAGTTTAGACAGAGGAGTTTTGACTTGAAATAAGGTACATTTATGTTTGATTTCTCAAATTGAACCTAAGACTACTAATGAAGCTTGTGAAGATGAACATTGGATTAATGCTATGAAAGAAGAACTAGAGCAGATTGAAAAAAACAAGACATGGGAATTGGTCCCTAGACCTAAACACAAGAATGTGATTGGAACAAAATGGGTATTCAGAAACAAGATGAATGAATAAGAAGAAGTGATAAGAAACAAAGCAAGATTGGTATGTAAAGGATATTCACAACAAGAAGGAATTGACTATGAAGAAATTTTTGCACCTATGGCCAGACTTGAAGTAGTAAGAATGTTTCTAGCATATGCAGCTTACAAGAAATTCAAAGTGTATCAGATGGAAGTGAAGTCAGCATTTTTGAATGGTGAATTGGAAGAAGAAGTCTACATTGAGCAGCCTGAAGGTTTTCCTTTGACACAAGAAGGAGATATGGTATGTAAGTTAAAGAAAGCTTTATATGGATTAAAACAAGCACCTAGAACCTGGTATGTTGGATTGGATAAGTATTTATTGAAATTGGGATTTATAAAAGGAACAGCAGATAGTAACTTATACACAAAATAAATTGAGAATGGTTTGTTTGTTATAGTTATATTTGTTGATGATATTATCTTTGGAGGAGAAGATGAAGCCAGTGACAAATTTGCAGATGAAATGAAGACTGAATTTGAAATGAGCATGATTGGAGAAATGAAATATTATTTTGGATTACAGATAACACAAAGCAAGGAAGGCATATTTGTAAGTCAGACTAAGTATTTGAATGACTTATTGAAAAGATTTGGAATGGAAGATTCTAAACCTGTTGGAACACCTATGGTAACTTGACATAAGTTATCTAGCAAAGATGAGACACCAGCAGTTGAGCAGAAAAAGTACAGATCTATGATTGGAGGATTGTAGTACTTGACACATACAAGACCTGATATAGCACATTCAGTTGGGATTGTAGCAAGATTTCAAGCAAAACCTAGAGAATCACATTATGCAGTAGTAAAGAGGATACTGAGATATCTGAAAGGAACAATGGATTATGGATTATGGTATGAGAGTTCTGATGATTTTACTTTATGTGCCTATACTAATGTAGATTGGGGATGCAACATTGATGAAAAGAAAAGCACTAGTGGTGGAGCCTTTTTTCTTGGAGGAAAATTGGTCTCTTGGTTAAGTAAGATGCAGAATTGTATTTCACAAAGTACAACAGAAGCAGAATATGTTGCAATAGAAAACAATTGTAATCAAATTATTTGGATGAAGCAGATGTTGAAGGATATTGGAATAAAGTTTGATGAGCCTATTGTTATACATTATGATAACACCAGTACAGTGAGTATGTCAAAAAATCCTATTTTACATTCTAAGACTAAACATATTGAGATCAAGTATCATGTTGTAAGAGAGAAAGTTGCAGAAAAAGAAGTAAGATTGGAGTACATAAGCACAAAGGAACAGATAGCAGATATATTTACAAAACCTTTACTTAAGGATACATTTTTGTATCTGAGAGGTATGCTTGGGGTTATGCCCCAACCTATTTTTGAGAATTGATGTAGATGATTGCATCTTTCCAGTGGTATATGAGCCCTATCTTTCTTCTGGATTGGATGTTGGAACTTCCTCTATGGGGGAGTTTATGAGCTGAGTCATGAGGACTCTTGTTATTGTATTTTTCTAGATAGTGTCTTTTGACATTAAGTTGTTGTTGACTTAGTGATGGAATTTCTATCATTTATGTCAATGGGGGAGAGATATACATGAAAAACATTGTGGATTGTATGAGAGAGCTGAATGGGAGAACGAAGCAAGATTTAATTTGATATTTTGCAGTGATGTTGCAGTATTGGATTTTTGGAACATTGGATGTTTTTCATCTATGTTGCCATCAATTCCAATGGGGGAGATTGTTAGAAATGAATGCAAAGTATTTTGGCATTCATTCTGTAGCAGTTGTTGTTGCATTCATGACTTGGATTGTCATTGATGTCAACACAGTGATATTCTGGATATCAGCATGAAAGCAGGTATAGTTTTGTTTTGTGCACATGTTGTATTGTAGATTGGATTTTGCATAGTTGATGGTATATTATTTGGTGTGTTATTAACCTATGGTTAACAGTGCAAAAAGAAATTCATTCATTCATGAGAGTTATGAGCATTTTGGTGAAAGCAGTGTTTAGACAGTTTTTCTGTGTAGCGATTTTCAGAAATCGGAGGATATCTCTTAGCTGGGATGGAATCTGATTTTGCACAGTTAAAGGGATGGAGACTAATTAATTATGATGTGGTTCACAATGCAAACTTTGAGGATATTTTTGGAGAAAGTTACAATATCTGGAAGCCGACAGTTTTATGTGAATTTTGTGTGTAGCGTGTAGAAATTATTATTTTGTAATTGAGGACTGAGTCATTTGTAATTATTTGAGTTTGGTATATAAGAAGGAATTTTTTCCTTGTTGTAATGAGATTTGAGAAAAAGAGAATTGAGAAAAAGAGAATTGAGTAGAGAGGATTGAATTGTGAAAGTTGAGATGCGAATATATGCATGAAGTGAAGAAAAGAGCTAATTCAGTGATGAAGGAAGACTTGTGAGTACAAAGATCTAGAATTGTGATCTTGTGTAGTAGAGAGTATAGTTTTGGCATAGTGTGAAGGAGGTAATATATTTTATATTATTCTATTGAATAATTCTAATATCTTTTGGACAGTGGGTTCAGAGATCTTGCCTTGAAGCTGTTTGGGTAGTGGGTCCTTCTGTCTTCCATAAACTCTTAACCGGGTTAGAATCTTTTAACAGGGATTCAAAATCTCCTAACAAGGATTTATATGTACTGAATGTATTTCATAAGACTCCTAATAGGGTCCATCCTCTAACAAGGAACTTTTATTTTAGTGCATCATTTTGTGGGCATCATTCCCACCGGGGTTTACTCTTTTCAAGAGGTTCCCTAGTCAACATATCTTGTGTTATTGTGAAATTGTGTATGGTTATCTTTCTATGGTTGATTACTACATTGATTATATTGTTTAAAGTAGTTGAATGGTTAAATTATCAGATAACTGATTCACCCCCCCCCCTCTCAGTTATCTTGGGGATCTTTACTTTCTAACAAATGGTTAGAAGGGATTTTTTAGGTCACCAATTATTTTTTAATTTGATATATATTTTGTAACATCCCCCCATAGATAAGATGTTTTGGACAACCTCCCCTTTTGGAAGTTATTTGGTTACCTTGACTATCTCTCTTTTGTATCCTCATATTTATACTCCTCCTTTTTGGGTTGGAGTTTGGAACTCTAAGGTGATCCCCAAGATCAATATTTTTTCTTGGCCATCCTCCAACACAAGGTCCTTACTTTGGGTAATTTGTGAAAAATGGGGTCTTTCTCTTGTCAATAGGAGCTTCCTTTATTTTGTGTGTTTTGAGAGTGCTCAACATTTACTCTAATATTTTTCTTATGTTCTTAATGTTTGATCTCACATCCTAGGTCTATGGAATTTGGATTGGATATTCTCCTTTTCCTTATATGATCTAACAACATAATGGGATTTTCCCTCTTCCAACTTTTCCCTTTCTTTCCTTTGGTCCCTCGCTATTCCTTATTTGACCTAGGGTTTTTGGAAAGAAAGAAATAGCTGAGCATTTAGGGACTCTTCCCTTAATGTTGATTTGGTTTCCTCCAAACATTTTGATCCATTTCAAGGAAAAATTTCATTTTGGGGTCTCTTCTTCTAAGATTAGGACAAGAGTTTTACTGATTGTCTATGATTTGTAGGTTGCATGTAGCTAGAATCTCCAAATTAATATTTTAATTCCTATAGAAAAACTCAAAGCTCATAAAGATAATATTTTTTGGTAGATCCATCCTCTTGATTAGGAAAGGTTAACTTTTATGGAGTGACTAAGATAAATCTATTGGACTAACTACGAACATCCCTCTTTAGGATTCATGATATGGTTTAATAACCTCCTTTGTCTTCTATAAGTCTAGTGGTTGTATAAGGAATTAATAGGTTGATCAATTGGTGCAACGACAACCACACTTGTACCAAGTGGTATCATAGCTTGGTCACAATTTCAAATCTCCTCAGGTGATGTTGAGGAGGGATTGTTGGACTAACCACCAACATCCCCCATGAGGATTTGTGACATAGTTTAACAACCTCCTATGTCTTCTATAATTTTAGTGATTGTATCAGGAATTAACAATTTGATCTTTTGGTGCAACAACAACCACACTTGTAACAAGATCCTGGGTCGGTTAGTTGTGGGGGAGTGTTGAGGGATGAGAATGGTAGGTTTATTTTAGTGGAAGCACTCCACTTTGAAAATTAGATCAACCACCTTGTTGAAGTTGTTTCTTCCTACCATGGTGTATCTCTATCCAATCTAATTGAAAAAAGGTTTGGATTGAAGTAAATTCTAATAATATTACAAAATGTCTTAAGTGGTTGCAAAGGCCTAGTTGGAGTATTAAAAAACAAATAGAGGAATCCATTTCTATTATAAACACTTTTGAAAAGGTCCATATATCTCACATTTTTAGATAATAAAATAGTTTTCTTTCTTCCCTTACTAATATTAGAGTGCATGGTAATAATAAAATATAGTGGCAAAGGGGTGAAATATTGACAATTGCTACTAAGGATTTTATTGCCTATGACATGCAACATACTCAAAGTGTAGGCTTTATTTCTCATAATGATGTGCAATTATTTGATGATATTTCTCCTCATAATATCCACATTTATTTTAGTTACTAAGATTGATTATCCCTATATATTTTATCATAGTGGTGTGCTTATCAACAATGATAGGGCTTTTTGTGGCCAGGTCATCTGCATAGTGAAGGGAAGGTATTTATCTATGGGAGGTGATATAAACTATTTGGAGTTGATTACTTGTGAATATGTGAAAGAAAACATCATTATTTGGAGAATTATTTATAAAGTTTGGGTTTCTCCTTATGTTGAACAATTTTATGGGTTTGACCCAATTTGTCCAAAATATTCATTCAAGTCTAGAAAGATGGTTGTATTTTGGTGTATGGACAATCATTTAACATTCTAGAGGAGATTATTGCACATATTACTAAGATTTATATGGAGGGGTATAAGTTATTCAAGGACCAAAAGTATATTAATGTGATGGTTTAAAATTTCACAAAAGGGAAAGAGGCAAGTGTCTAGTCAAATGGCCTAGCAATGGCTACAAAATGGTCCCTCAAACCTCTGTGGGTGGTATTTCTCAAGGTACTTATACAACAATTTACCCTTGGTGGTCAATATAGTGTTGTTTATTGTCATAATTTTATTCTTCTCGGCCATTTTATACATAGAGATATGATTATTTCCATTTTATCTCCTTTCCTCACTAAGAATGGGCATTAGGGATCATAGGAAAAAACCTAAGAACCTTATCATGCATAAATGGATAATCTTGTTAATTATGGATCAAGTAAAGTTGTATAAAGGAAAGACCAAGATTGCCCCTATTCTAGAGAATTATGACAATTAAGACAACATGGATTCGAAGGAGAATGCCTTTTATAGAATGTATATAGATGAGGATGGTAGAAAAATTGAGTGTTGGTGTTCGAAAACTCTTATGCCACATAGGGTTGCCAATATACCCTCAGATGGATTTTAGGAATGGTTAACTCCAAAATGTTATAAGGTCTTAGGGTAACTGGACCAACTATAGGGGCAAGACTACCCTCTTCTACTTCTAGCTCTACAAAACCAAGGCAGGTGCACCTAATCTAGACAAAATTCAAACTCACTACACACCCTATACTTCTAGATTCATAAATCAGATCATAGTAAAGGATTGCTAAATGCTAACCAGGCATTCATTGAATCAACTCTACTATGTAGGATAAAATGGTCTTGTGAAAAGTACTAGTGATGGTATTGATATATAGAGATGCAGGAAATAGCCAAAACTCATCAAACATTGGACTCCACTGAATATACTAGCCCTTGATCAGTGCCATTATCCATTGGGTAGACCTCACATACAAACAATCAGAACATGAACCAACTATTGTCAAAGACTCAGCCATAAATATAAATATTCTAGCCCATCCACTACTTATAAGATCCTTCTATAGACAAGCAAGACTGAATCTATGTCACCTCTAAAGTATATTTCACTTGATCCTAGACCAAGAACTAAAGACTAGAACATATGCAAAGGGAACCCTATGCAATGGATCAGAAAATCCAAGATTCACAAGAATGACACCAAGGAGAGACTTGGAAGCATGAAAAACTTACATTAAGTATAATGAGTCATGTACATGATCAAAGTAAGATAGAGATCAAACCACTTCAATAACCTACAAAAGACTTCCAGAAATTCTATTTAACTTACATGCAATGTGACAGAGCCTTCTATTTCACACTGGAACCAAACAGAATGGAACCCTGAACAAGTCAAAATCTCGACACTTTATACCACTAGTTACCTTGGAATCCCAAATAGTAGGATGCAACAAGCAACGGGTAACCAGGGTTAAAAATTCAACCACCCAAGCAATCAAAATTTCAAAATTCAAAAGCTCCTACAGAAAGCCTCAAACAACAAAATCTACCCATGACTACACAGCAAAACATCCCAACTCACTGGACCACTCTGCAACCACAGGCGCCACCAACCAAATTAAATCTAGCCACAAAAGCATTGAATTTTGGTACCCTTGGTCGCTGCAAATCAAAATTTGAAAATAAATGGTCACCATGCATACGCGGGCTCCATATTTCCTAACGGTTTGCCCCTAGTTGTGTAGTCACACAGTTATCAACTTCACCGCCATAGGAATCTGGTTTCATTTTATGCTTGGTCACATGATCGCATGGCTCTCAACTCACCCTTGCAATCATGCGACCGCAAGCACTTAACCGTGGTCGACAGTCAGTCCAAAACCCTTTGCAAAGTCTTTGGCCCCATCAACATTCATTGACCAATCAAAAACCAGCACATCGGCAAGACTGGCACCACGAACCCACCCTTGAACTCCACAACTATGATGTTCGGTAGTTAGTCACATGATCGCATAGCCCGGAAATGGGCTATGCGAACATGTGACAATCTGCACCTTAACCTCTAGCATAACCATCACCGCGCAAAGCTAACACCAAGGGGTTTGTCACATGATCACAAGCTGTGAAAATGGCCCTTGTGATCATGCGACAAGGCCATTAGACTGCCACACTGTCACCCACCGGCCAATTGAACATTGCCACCAAGAGCGTTGGCCCCATGCCCCCTTTCTTCTGGACATGACCATCACCGTGACACCATGTGCTACCCAAGAGAAATTTGCCACCTCACCACCATGTACACCACATTTCTGCTTGCCATCGGGCCCCAGGGACATGTGGCAAGTGGTCACATGATCACATAGCCTAAAATTAAGCTATGCAATCATGCGACAACCAACCCCAAGCTACCACATCACTGCCTCAGACCACACCCTTTTCTACCAATGGGCCCCAAGTGACAGATGCCAACCGGTTGCATCATCGCATGTTAGAAATTCTTGACATGTGACCATGCAACAACCAATAAGAACATGCCCCCTATCTCCCCTCAAACACCGGGCCCACATCATGCTCACACAAGAAAATTTGATGGCCATCACAAAAGCACTAAGGATAAACACCATGCAACTTCACTAGGTGAACAAGCGACATCCACAGATCTTGTCCGAGCTTTAACCCCTTAGGCAACATGAAGAATTGGGACCCACTCGGACAGGTGGCAAGCGGTCACATGATCACATGTCAGAAAAGTCTGACATGTGGTCATGCGACAACCAATCAGGAAAAGCCCTTGAAGACCCAAGCCCACCATCCATCGCACCTGTGTAGTTAGAAAAAGCCAACAAATAGGGCAGAAGTGCGAGGTCAAAAACACACAGGGTTTTCGATGAAAGAGGATAAAAAACACACAAATTTTTTGACGCCAAAGATAAGTGCACAAAAGTGGGAAGGCACAAGGTCAAAAATAATGAAGGTTTTCATATAGACCGAAAACATCATGGATTTTCAAAAATACTGTGAGTTTTCGACACTGTGGCAGATTTTAAAAATTTGTTTCTAGCAGACCTTAAAACTTAGATAACTTTCTGGATTTTGCGAATCAGGAGATGCAATTTGGACCAGAGCAAGGTGACAACATGAAGAACACAAGGTAGGACATTTGACAAACATTTGCAGGGGAGAGGCCATTCTCATAAGATTTTTGCTATGATAGAAAATTGGCCTAACAGTGGCTCTAGTTGGGGATGCATGGCTCTTGTAGGCATGGTGAGAATTCAGAATCACTAGGAGAAGCAGACCACACCTAGACAAAACAATTAGGCCCTCACCCCACTTTTAATCCCAAAATTCACAGACTGGCTCCTCACAAAAACTTGGCACCATTTGTACAAGATATACAGAAGCAACATCTGGATGCCAAAGGAGTGCCATCCTTTTCCTCTATCAAAAACTTGGTTTTCGCTCACAAAATCAAACAAAAGTCTAAAACCTTTACCACATGCATGATGATAGAGATCACTATTAATCACAAACTATAGAACAACTCTGGATTTACCATCACCAATGCCTTCCTTCACATGTTCCCCCACAAACTCACTATTTGGAAAACATGCATCATCAAAATCATCATGGATTGAAACATATGAAAGAGGACAAGAAATCAATACCTACTCTTCCTGGCTGCAATCATCTAGCTCATCTTTAATACATTCTTGCATATCAAAAGAAAAGTAACTATACTCACTTTCACTTACCTCAGCCAAGGCAACTGAAACATGCTCATATATCAGGTTACTTGGGTTTATCAAGTCTGATTTCTCTTGATAAATCACACCTTTATCCTCATAAGGATGATTCACATGATCAACATCATGAACTAGATTATCACCATTACTCTCACTACTTGGTGGTAGAAGAAAAACATTGTCCCAATGTAATGCATCTTCATCAACAAAGCAACATTCATCCTGCATTACCTTTCTTTCAACTAGCCTCATTTGTGAGGGAGACTCCAAATCAACTGTATATGAAGCTTTAAGTGCAAAAGGTGAGTAATCCTCAACAAATTCCATCCTCTGAGCACACTCCTCAAATAGTGGGTTAGAAACAACATGGAATTGTTTCTCATAGTAATTCAGACATAGCTCCAACTAGTTCTCACTAGTGTCCTCATCAAATAACTCATTGGCAACCTCACTATATATGTCATCATATCCATCATCATACACATCTCCAACAGAAGAATAAAATTCAGAATCAAAGCTAAAGCATGACTCACCATCACTGCTATCAACATATGAGTAATCAGTGTTGTACTCATCAGAAGAACCATCCCATGGATTTCCCCACAAATCTTCGACCTCCAAGACTTTACAATCAGCATCATTACCACCCACTGACATAGAAAGCTACGAAGAAAAATCCTCTGCAATATGAGAGAAACCCTGTGACATATCATCAGAAAGAAATTCATTCTCAACCTCATCCATGTTCCCACAGTCAACACCTTTCTCAGCATCTTTATCAACATCACTTGGTGGCAAAGAATTTTCACAATCATCATCACTATTCTTGGGAAAATCCTATGAAGGGAAATGTGTATCCTCTATAATCTAAAAATGTTCATCACCACCACTAGATGACAAGGATACCAGCTTCTCATTAATCAGACCCTAGGTAGCAAAATTCATTTCACCTTCACATACAACACTGTGATTGATACAACAATTAGAGGGATGAGAGCACTAATGTTTCTCAACCTCCTCCTGATCATTCACCCTACTCTGAATATGCAAACTAGCAGAGGCATGTCTTCTTATAACTCCATACTTCAGATTGCACTCAATATCCAATGCAACCTCAAAAGCCTGATGTAGACTTTGTGGTTGTTTATCCCTCAGCAAGAAACCCATTTTTTGGTCAAATGCACTCAAGTAAATGACCAGACAAATTTGATCATGTGGTCTGCAGTTTTCAAGGATATCCAATAATGTCCTAGTGAATCTGCTATTAAATCTTTGAATCAACTCACCTTCCTCAATTTGAATTCCCATCAAATTGTCCAACACTGATTTTACATCTACCCAGCTATCAAAATAATCAATGAAGCAAGAACTCAACTCATCCCATGAAGAAATAGAGGCTGCAGGCAAAAATGAGAACCACTCCCTTTCATCTCCCTCAAGGGTCTGCACAAACAACCTCATCCACAAATCCTCATGGCAGACATCAAAATCACACATTAAATCAGAAAAAGCCTGCACATGCTTTCTTGCTGATGGACACTAATTCCTATTGAACTTTCGTAGATACTCCCTGGTTTCATCAGGGACTTTGTTGGGGAAACCGGGTATGCCATCATAACAAAATGGTGCATAACCCCTACCAATAGGACCCCTAAGCACATCCATCACTGATATACAACCTTGTGCCTTTACACTTGATTCTTTGTAAATCAAAAATAGGGAATCAAAACACTTGTAAATGACTCCCACCTCTGACTTAGCTATTCTAAGATACTTCACACTTGTCCTATCCCTTTAATGACACAATCATTTGATTAGGACCAAGCATATACATAAAATTTTGATGGAGAATACCTGGATTACCCTGCTAAATGTTGTTGCCTTCTTCTCAGCTAAATGAAGTCCCAAAAAAACTTCACATCTCAGGTTCTTTCTCGCATAGAGTCACCACCTCTCTTCAGAGGAAACAAACTTTACTGATCTATCTTGAAACACCAACAGACTCTGAGCACTCCCATAGCAAAGCCACATATAAATCAATTAGCAAATATAGGTAGCACATATGTAAATCTGAAAAGCAATTTTTAGATTAGAAAACTTATGAGACTCTTCCCCAAAATGAAAATAGCAAGACTCTGGGATA
The DNA here is from genome assembly GCA_027943335.1 of Chamaecyparis obtusa. Lineage (NCBI taxonomy): Eukaryota > Viridiplantae > Streptophyta > Pinopsida > Cupressales > Cupressaceae > Chamaecyparis > Chamaecyparis obtusa. Next base: position 274,352 of record BSBK01003107.1, on the reverse strand, counting down.
TTCTTATTAGTAAACTTATTTCATTTCCCCAGTAGATTCACCATTTTGTTGGTGTTCGAAAACTCTTATGCCACCTAGGGCTGCCAATATACCCTCAGATGGATTTTAGGAATGGTTAACTCCAAAATGTTATAAGGTCTTAGGGTAACTAGACCAACTATAGGGACAAGACTACCCTCTTCTACTTCTGGCTCTACAAAACCAAGGTGGGTGCACCTAATCCAGACAAAATTCAAACTCACTACACACCTTATACTTATGGATTCATAAAGCAGATCATAGTAAAGGATTGCTAAATGCTAAACAGGCATTCATTGAATCAACTCTATTATGCAGGATAAAATGGTCTTGTGAAAAGTACTAGTGATGGTATTGATATATAGAGATGCATGAAATAGCCAAAACCCATCAAAAATTGGACTCCACTAAATATACTAGCCCTTGATCAGTTCCATTATCTATTGGGCAGACCTCACATACAAACAATGAGAACATGAACCAACTATTGTCAAAGACTCATAGCCATAAATATAAACATTCCAGCCCATCCACTACTTATAAGATCCTTCTGTAGACAAGCAAGACTGAATCTATGTTCTGTCTAAAGTATATTTCACTTGATCCTAGACCAAGAACTAAAGACCAAAACATATGCAAAGGGAAACCTATGCAATGGATCAGAAAATCCAAGATTTAGAAGAATGACACCAAGGAGAGACTTGGAAGCATGAAAAACTTACATTAAGTATAATGAGTCATGTACATGATCAAAGTAAGACAGAGATCAAACCACTTCAATAACCTGCAAAAGACTTCCAAAAATTCTATTTAACTTACATGCAATGTGACAGAGCCTTCTATTTCCCATTGGAACCAAACAGAATGGAACCCTGAACAAGTCAAAATCTTGACACTTTATACCACTGGTTACCTTGGAATCCCAAACAATAGGATGCAACAAGCAATGGGTAACCAGGGTTAAGAATTCAACCACCCAACCAATCAAAATTTCAAAATTCAAAAGCTCCTGCAGAAAGCCTCGAACAACAAAATCTGCCCATGACTACACGGCAAAACATCCCAACTCACTGGACCATTCTGCAACCACAAGTACCACCAACCAAATTAAATTTGGCCATGAAAGCATTGAATTTTGGTACCCTTGGTCACTGCAGATCAAAATTTGAAAATAAACGGTCACCATGCATACGCGAGCTCCATATTTCCTAATGGTTTGCCCCTAGTTGCGCAGTCATGCGGTCATCAACTTCACCACCACAGGAATCTGATTTCATTTTATGCTTGGTCACATGATCGCATGGCTCCCAACTCACCCTTGTGATCACGCGACCGCAAGCACTTAGCCGTGGTCGACAGTTGGTCCAAAACCCTTTGCAAAGTCTTTGACCCCATCAATAGTCGGTGACCAATCAAAAACCAGCATGTCGGCAAGACTGGCACCACGGACCCACCCTTGAACTCCACAACCGTGATGTCTGATAGTTAGTTGCATGATCACATAGCCCAAAAATAGGCTATGTGAACATGCGACAACCTGTACCTTAACCACCAACATAACCACCACCACACAAAGCTAACACCAAGGGGTTTGTCACATGATCGCAAGCTATGGAAATGGCCCTTGTGATCATGCAACAAGGCCATCAGACTACCACACTATCACCCGCCGGCCAATTGAACACTACCACCAAGAGCATTGGCCCCACGCCCCCTTTCTTTCAGACATGACCATCATCATGGCACCACGTGGCACCCAAGAAAAATTTTCCACCTCACCACCATGTACGCCACATTTTTTCCTACCACCGAGCCCCAGGGACACATGGCAAGAGGTCACATGATCACATAGCCAAAAATTGAGCTATGCAATCATGCGACAGCCAACCCCAGGCTACCATATCACCACCTTAGACCACACCCTTTTCCACCAATGGGCCCCAAGTGACAAATGCCAACTGGTCGCATGGTCACATGTCAGAAATTCCTGACATGCGACCATGCAACAACCAATAAGAACATGCCCCCTACCTCCCCTCTAACACCAAGCCCACATCACGCTCACACAAGAAAATCTGAGGACCGTCACAAAATCACTAAGGATAAACACCATGCAACTTCACCAGGTGAACAAGCAATGTCCATAGATCTTGCCTGAGCTTTAACCCCTTCAGGCAACATGAAGAACTGGGACCCACGCGGATAGGTGGCAAGCGGTCACATGATCACATGTCAGAAAAGCTTGACATGCGGCCATGCGACAACCAATTAGGAAAATCCCTTGATGACCGGGGCCCACCATCCATCGCACCTACGCAGTTAGAGAAAGCCAACAAACAGGGCAAAAGTGTGGGGTCAAAAACACACAGGGTTTTCGACGAAAGAGGATTGAAAACACACAAAGTTTCTGATGCCAAAGATAAGTGCACAAAAGTGGGAAGGTACAAGGTTGAAAACAATGGAGGTTTTCATATAGATCGAAAACATCATGGATTTTCAAAAATACTGTGGGTTTTCGACACTGTGGCAGATTTTAAAAATTTGTTTCCAGCAGACCTTAAAACTTGGATAACTTTCTGGATTTTGCGAATCAAGAGATGCGATTTGGACTAGAGCAAGGTGACAACATGAAGAACATAGGGCAGGACATTTGATAAACATTTGTAGGGGAGAGGCCATTCTCATAAGATTTTTGCTATGACAAAAAATTGGCCTAACACTGAGGATGATGATGATCCTCATTTTAGACCATGAAATGATAGGGATGAAGCTTGGTAAGAAGAAATAGGTTTAAAATTGAAGGCTTCCCTTATTTTGTCTATTTCTAAGGGTCTAAATGAAAGAGAACAAAATAATTGGAAGAATTTAGAGGAATCCCTTCAAGTGACTAATAGGGAAGGTAAACCTCTATTTTTGAGAGACCTAGACAAAGACTCATTGTTCTTTAATTTCGATAAAGAGATCCCTACTAATCTCTTGTGGGTTTCCAAAAATGAAGTGGTGGTTTAGGATGTAGAAGAGGTTCTTCCAAGAACTAAATAAAATTAATATCAAGATTTGGTCTATTCAAAGTAATTATGGCCTCTCTATATAAAGTTTAGAGAATGTTGAGTACATGAAGGAGGAATAAAAGATTAGAATTACTATATTGGAGTCCAATTTTAAGAAAATAAATGAAAATCTCATTACCCTGATCAATTTTAGTTATAAATTTATCAAGAATACTGTTGATAGTATGTAATGACTGAAAATATTGAGAAAATACATGAGCCCAAGGTACATTTTGTGGATTTTGATGCTTTCAATAAGGGTAAATAGGTTCTTCCAAAGGAGGAAAAAGGGTCCAAAACTTGCACAGTGGTCATCTCAAAAGGGTTTTTGAGCAATCAAATCAAGATTTGCAAGACATCAAAAAGATTTCTCTAAATATTTTCTAGCTTGAAGCAGAAGTAGTTGAGGCTTTCAAAAACTTGAATTTGTTCTTATTTTTTCTATGTAGTGTCCTCTTCTTTTTGTGGGCTAATTGCCTTTTCTACAAATTGTTTATTGATGGCAACATTTTGTATATAGATTTCTAGATCCCTTCAAAACCTTTTTGACCCTTAATCAAAAATAATTTGATACCTTTAATTTTTTAAACAATATCATCTAACTAGTCATAAATGATAGATAAAAAAAAATTCCTTACATTTATTACGTTTTAAAAAATAATCTTATTTAAGCACTCATAAATGATGGATAACAAATAAGATCTTGAACTTTAGCTTACTTCAATAATCAAATCATTATTTTTGGATAGAAATATAAAATTTGTTAGATGTTGGTATATTTACATAACTAAATATGTTTCATTTAATTAGTTTGTGAATTTTAGCATCACTAGGAAAATATTTGAATTAAGTACACATGAATTTGAGTCACTAAATGATGTTTTTGTGGTCTATAAAATAGTATGAGAATTTATAAATTTATTCATGATTACTAAATTAAGAGGAGATACAAAATAAATTAATTTGGAATTTTTTTTTGGCTTGATAACATATGATTCTATTGATATTAAAAGAGTAAAGTCTACATCAGAAACATATATCATGCTGACCTGACACCAAAAAAATAAGGAACCATATGTATTCCATGACTTCGAAACTATAGTTTCTATCACATATAACTAAAGGAAACCCAAAAAGATCCCATTTACAGCCAATATATTAAAATTATCCATAATGCCATTAAAAAGAAACCATAGACCATATTCGTCATAATCAGTTTAACTTACAATATATATATATATATATATTTCTATGACTACCACATTTTGATCTATTCAACTATAAACAAAACCAAAAAAATTTGCAACACTAGCATTCAAAACTATCAAGGACATCGAGACCTATTTTGTGGTCAACGAGGTACATAAACTGTAAATCCTGGGATGAAATTATTATTTCCCTCCTCATGGAGTTTGATTTCTTCTTTCATCTTCTCTCATTCAGTCCAGATTTGTCATTTATATGCCTCCTTGTCATTTTTCCAATCCAGCAGATAAAAGGAATTATCCCATACTCCCAGGCATCCAAGTCACCTTCAATGCCTTCAGAAACATTTGTGCCCACGCCAAGAATGACCAATTCTAATATTGAGTCCAAGTCGAGTAAAATATTACCCTCAAATAGTGACATCGCTACCCATTGTAATACCCCAAAAATGGGCTATAAGTTCATTAACCTCTTACATCATCAAATCGAAGGAAATCGACATCAAAGTCCTAACCTAAGGCACATCTGAACATTATCGAATCCTAATTGATTATCTTAAAATTTTGCATCAAGGAATATTCCTAGCAATATTCTTAATTATCTTAATTATCTTTAATTTTATGATTATTTGGCAATAAATCACATTTATCCTAAGTTTGATTAATTGAATATTTTCATATTTAATTAATTAGATTTAATATCTTGCCACTTAATTATGTAATTAAATTTAATTCTATCTATTATTAATTGTATTATTTAATTTTGACAATAAATCCAATATCCTATGAATAATTAATTAAATTTTTATTTAATTAATTAAAGCATGTTGTCATTATTTAATAATATAATTTTTAATAAAAGTTTGATAAAATAGTTAATTAACCCATAAATTAATTATTTTATTTCAAAAATTAGTTAAGTTGAGCATAAATCACTTTATTATTAAATTAATTCATAAATAAAACATGCACAATCATAAAAGTAGACAACTATCAATTATCAATTAAAGCTAAACTCTATTTTGAGTTAAAGCTTAGCTTTTGCATGTTTTTGTGACTTAATTATCTGTTATTATCAGATAACTCAAAAATCAAGCTGAGTTAATCTGAGTGATTTATGGCTTTTATCCATGCACCTCCAAAGCCCTAGATTTCTATAAAAACAAGGCTCAGCTCTTCATAATTCATCTCATATTTTTGCACAATCACGCTAGAGAATTGGAATTGAAGAATCAAAGCTCTTGCAAATCGACATCTTTGTGAGATCAATCTTATTTTTGCATTCATATTGCATATCATTGTTAGATTAGCATTGCATATCAATTTTCAATAGCATTCATAGTATATCAATTTCATCTAGCATAGATTCATATCAAGTTTTCATTCCTTATTGCATAGAAAATCCAAAAAAATAGCTTAATTGCATTCAATCTCATATCTAGATCAATTGCATTCAAATCCTTCATTTAGGTGTCGTCTAGGTCACTGATCTTGATTACAATCTGAGAACATCAATCTCGCACCTATTAGAAGGCAGTAAATCACTTGGTGAGATAGCTTTCAATTTTGCATGATTTTGATTATTACTAACCTCTAATGTTTTACTGAGTGTTGTGTCTACAGATCAGGTACAATTTTCACACACACACCCATCGCACCGTTGCTACCATTGAGATGACATGCAAATTCATTCTCTACCTCCAATTGTGTGCCTAAAACTTCTGACCCAAAACCCCCAACACAGTGTCTATCATTTTCTTAGATTTGATCTTTAGCAACCCCTATAATCTATTTTTCTTCACTAGCTCTAGAAATCCTTTTTGTTGTTGCTCAGTTTTCCCTGAAAATTTGGCCTCCATTCTAAGCCCACACCAGACTGCATTCAATCTAAACTGCACCAAAACAAAGAAAGATTGTTATGAATAATAGAAAAGCTTGTCGTTATTTAAATGCAAACACTCCAGTTTAAAAAAAGTAGAAATAAATGTGGCTAATGTAGCCTTAGCCCAAACCCGTTAATCATATAATTTCAAATGTCTATTCACATAGTATGTTTTTTCATCTCTAAAACCTTGTGCTCATTCTCACACTTCAAATCTATTAGCTTCACCACCACATTTAAAGTAATGATTATGACAAGACATTACAAATTTTAATCCTTTCATGATAATTAATAAAAACACACCACGCATAATAAAAAATGATTAATCTATCTTCATGCTATTAGCTTAAAAAAGGATCAATTAGAAAACATAAAAGAAAACTACCCACCACAAAGTGTTAATAACTTCAAAAGTTCAAGTTTGAGGTCATGTTTTCCCTTAAGTCATCATCCTTAATTAATATTCATTATAAAAAGATAATACCCATTTGGAAAGTGCAGCCACTTCTGACTTTCCTTCTCTACATATATGAGAAACTCTAAAGTCTTCCAATTGGACCAATAGCTCACCAATTGCATCGATCGGAGGTTGCAAGTGCCAAGCCAAAAATCTACCCTTCTCAATGACTCTTATTATAATGAGGAAATAACCTTCAAGGTGAATCTTCTTGAAACCCAATGACATTCCAAATTTGACTGTTAACAAAGTAGTATTTCCGTCAGCCACATTATTAGTCTCAGATGAAATGTTTTGTGCTCCAATAGCTAGTATTTCACCATCATGATTATGGATAATGAAGCCAACACCTGAGGCCCAGGTTCTCCAAGTGCAACACCATCAAAATTTATTTTAATCCACCCCAAATTAGTTTTTTCCACCTTACATCATCTCTCCTTAGCTTCTTCTCCATCCTTGTCATCCCACCTATAGTATTTATAAATTTGATGCCTAGCCAATTTTATTGAACTTTTTGATCTGACATTGTGAAATGAGTGCCTAGATTTAACCTTGTTGAAGCTACCCCTATGACTTCCTATATCATGTGATTGATTATATACTTAATTCTTTCAGTCGATTCTTTCTTTTCTAGGAAAATTCTCCTATTCCTTTCCTTCCATAGTTCCCAAATTATGATTGAGGGACTGATTGTTCATACACAAGAGAAAATTGATCTCTTCATAGAGGTGGGCTAGAAATGAAAAATATCCTTTAAAGGACTTGTAAGGAGACCATACCAACTAAGTTTACCTTGCACCATGTTCTAGCAATCTGAAGCTACATTACAATTTAAAAGTAAATAATTCACCTCCTCCTCTTCCTCTTCACATAAAGAGCATCTAATTGGACCTTGGATCCCAATATTTTCCCTTCTATCACCCATAAGTATTCCTCCCTTGGGTGAAACCTAAGCAAAGGAACCTACCTTAGGGCAGAATTCCTTGCCCCAAAATAGTTTAGTTGGCCATTTTTCAGCCTCTGCGTCTCTTTCCAAAATTTGATATCTCATCTTCATTAAGTAGTTGCTAATCTTAGTTGCACACCATATTATTTTGTATGCCTTTTGTGTCATAACAACTCTTCTATTTTGGAGGACATAATTTATAAGCTACATTTGTTGATCACTTATCCGAATGTCATCTATGCTCTTCTATTTCCATTCCTAACCAAATTAAGAATCTTTCACTTCCATTTAATCACAAACCTTCTCACCCCATACCTAAATGAATAAATTCATGAGATCATGGAGCTCTATTGAGAGATTTAAGGCTGGTAACCCACACCAAGAATCATCCCAAAAATCATCTCATTGTCCATTACCTATCTACCAAAAAAAATGTTTAGTGATAAGAGGCCTGCCATCCACTATAAAGTTCCATATTGCAGAACCTTCAGGTGGGTTTCTGATAATTAAAATCATGCTATCTTCTTGATTGTCCAACTATTTTTCTTTAAGCACCTTCACCCATAAAAAATCTGAGTTTGAATAAATGTTCCAAACAAGTTTAGCACTTAATGCTTCACTCATTAAATGCCAGTTTCTAATGCCAACACCACCATTGAGTTTTGATTTACATATTTTATTCCATGTCAATAATGGGCATTTATCTTCCTCACTTGCAACATTCCAGAATAATTTCCTCATCCTTTGTTCAATAATTTTTAGCACTTTCTTTGGAATTTTGAGGCACATCATTGAGAAGACTAGAATAGTCGAGATAACAGATTTTAGCATCATAATTATCCCTACAGAAGTGAGCCACCTTCTCTTCCAACCATCCATGTATTTAATGTAGTTGTCAATAAGTCCTTTCCATAAGTTTTTTTTGCATGCTCCCCCAAATAGAAGAATTCCAAGATATTTCTCAAGAAGATAGCCAACTTTCATTCCTAAAATCTTGTAGATCTCCCTTTGTTTTTTAATGTTGGTGTTGAAAAAAATAAACTTAAAACTTTACCAATTGACATAGTGTCTAGAGGCATGAATGTATTTGTCAATTGTGGCCTTAATTAATCTAGAATCCCTTAAGAAAGCTTCACCAACTAGGTAAGTGTCATCTGCAAATTGTATATGAGAAATCAGATCTATACCTTCAGCTATCCTGATTCCTTTCCATTGTCCTTCCCTCCTTTTTTTTAGAGATCAATCTCCCTAAATATTTTTCCATGATTATGAACAAAAATAGAGATAACGGATCTCCTTGTCTGATACCCTTGTTGGATTCAAAAAACCCTAAGGGATACCATTCACAAGGATGGAAAATCTTGGGGAGATAATGTAACTTTCTATCCACTTCACCCAATCCAAAACTCAATTTCTCAAGCAGTTTTAGAAGGAATCATCTATTAACCTCATCATATGTCTTCCTAATATCTAACTTAATCATCATCTTCTCATATTTTTGTTTTAACTGTGTGGATGGCCTCATGAGAAATAATAACTCCCTCATAGATAGATTTATTTGGAGAAAAACCACTTTGTTCCTTAAAAATAACTGAATCAAGCACCTTGTTTAGATGGTTTGCAATTAATTTGTTTATAATTTTGTAGAATGTGTCACACAAAGGAATTGACCTATAATCATTAAATGAGGTCATATCTTCCTTCTTTGGAATGAGATAAATGAATGTATTATTAAAGTCTTTGAGAACAAATCCACCCACCCAAGATTCTTCTACCACTTCCCATATATCTCTACCCAAAATATCCTAGAATCTTTTGAAGAAGATGGCTAGGAAACCATCAGGACCCAGGGATTTTCCCCACACATGTCAAACAAAGAAACCCTCACCTCCTCCATGGAAATGGGATTCATAAGCATACTATTTTTAAAATCAGAGATACATCTTGGGATGAATTCCAAGATCTCTAAGTCAATTTCTAGTTTTGAAGGGTCCTCAAAAAAAATTTCATTGAAATATCTAAAAGCCTCACTATTGAATTCAGTAGGGGTCTACAATACCACTCTATTTGGACCAATTATTTTGTAGATTCTTTTTTAGGATCTCTTTACCTTGAATGAAGTATGAAAAAAAATGGTATTTATGTCCCCCTCTTTTAGCCAAGTTTCTCAGAATTTCTGGCACCAATAAACCTCCTCTCTAGCTAGCACTTCTGAATATTGTTTGTTTAAAGTTTTTCCTAACATAAATTATTCTTCTCCCATGCCCCTCTCAATAAATAAAGAATATAAGGCATCCAACTCATTTTCAATCCGATACTTCTCTATAAATACGTTTTGGAAAGTTTCTCTATTCCAAATATTTAATTATTCTTTTATGACCCGCAACTTTTTAAAGAATAAGGTTTATTACCTAGCCTATGAGGGACTGAAGTCTACCACTCCATGGATTTGTCTTTGAGACCTTCATGATGCATCCACATTGTTCCAAACTTAAAAGGAGTTGTATCTAGGGCCTTGTCTTCCTAAATTCTCACACAAATTGGATAATGATCAGAACTAGAAATGGGTAAAATTTCCACAAAGCATATCCAATCTATTTCAGCCCAATTCCTAGCAATCAGAAAATGATCCAATTTTTCTATAGTATTTAGAAACCAACTATGCCTATTGGTCCAAGTGAACTATCCATTTCTTAACTCAAGTTTAATTAGTCCATTATTTGTAAGAAAGTCTGAAAAATATTTTTGGCTCTTCCGAGCCCACCCTCTTCTGCCCATTTTCTCAGCTAGGTTGATAATCACATTGAAATCACCACCTAATAAAAATATGTCATCCAAATTATTGCTAATGATATTAGTCAAAACTTTCCAAATTCCTTTTTTGAAAGTTGGATTACTCAGACAATAAACATTGATAACATTGAATATAGTAAAAAGTTGTTTGGAACCAATTTTTAACCATTGTTAGTTTCTATCCTTCCCTCTAATATGCACATCTATAGTCAATTCAAACCATAAAATACCTAGGCCCTTAGAGGCCTCAACTGATTCATAAAATCACCCTTTCCATTTTCCAAAACTCCTTTTGAAAGCATCAATTTCACCACCACTCAACTTCATCTCTTACAAGATAACTAAATCTGGTCTCACTTGATCAAAACAATGTTTGATTAGGAAAATCTTGTTAGGGGCATTTCATCCCATGACATTCCATGAAAGGAGCTTCATGGCTCCCTCAAAATTTTACTTTGATTAGCAGTACTTCTTTCCATGGCCAACTTCACTCTAGTTGATTTTGCACCTCTCTTTTTATTTTCCCTAATGCTTGGTTTGTTTATGGTTGTCGGGGTTTGCTAAATTGTTCTATAGTCTAAAACATCTGGGATATTTGTTAGCCCCAATTCATCCATGCCTCCTTCCTCTTCCTAAGATGCATACTTTGATTATGATTCCTCCATGTCCCCATTATTTTCTTTCACTCCCTCAAAAGATCTTTCTAAGTTGCAAATTGGAGAGATTTGAATATCATTAAACCATTTATATACATTAATTTCTCCCAAATTCCTAGAATCCTTCTCATCCACCAAAACTGCAGCAGTATGTGATAGCTCTTTTTGTAGATCAAATTCAGATATTGGTTTCTCCATCCTATTATTAACATCCAACTCTCTACCTTCCAAAGTTCAAACATTTGAAGGTTGTGGTCTACTCAGTGATATGTTTACCTCATTTTTATTTTGAGGGTGTGTCAGGGAAACAACCATTACACCATTGTTGACACCAAATTATTGTTTCTCATGACCCCCAACATGATTTTTTTCTCTACCTAAAAAAATTTCCCAAACCTTTCTCCTTCTGACTGAATGTGAGGATTATGCTCATTTTCCTTAAAAATTGTTTGATCCTCCTCCCCAAAGGTGGACTTTTAATCCTCAAACTTATTACACAAGTAGCCACAATATTTTTTAAAAATAATATATATTTCTAACTTTTTCACCTTCTCCCATTCATAAGATTTAACCATGTCATAACCCATATAATGGGCATTGTCTAAGTAACAACCAATGTCTGACCTTCAAAGTTTGACTTGTTCTTCTCCTCTAAGAGTTTGGAGATCACATCGGCCAGTAGATCATTATCCAAACCTTTTCCCTTATCCATTTTGTTTTCTTTTTTTTATTATCAATATCCTCACTTTCTATCAATAAATCCTCACATTTATTAACTTCAATTCTTTGTTTCCATAAGCCTTCTCATATTCTAATCTCTATTATGTACACACTAGTACATTTGAACTAGTTTTTCTACCAAAATTTTTGACCATGAAATAAAAAGGTTTTGGTTGGTTAGATTATAGAAGGAAAACTTTCATTTTTTTTAATCCATGCCCATGTTAGTCTAAAGTTCGACCAATACCGTGTACGTCAAAAGTTTGACTAACACGGGCATAACTTTTAAAAAAAGATTTCATTTCTCATTTCATTATTAACACAGAAATTTTTTTCAAGGGTTGTAGCGCATGAATTATTGTGATCATTAGTCCATGCTCTGTTATGTCCATGGCATTGAGTTCATTTCTTTGGATGATTTGATTCGGCACTGTGTATAGGGGTTGCATTTTTTATCTGGACTTGGGCCTTTGATCTTTGAGCTTGGTTTTGGAAACTTGGCTTTTCCTCTCCTTATCAAATTGAAGTTCAATCATTGAGGTAGGGATTGTGTCATTATCTTCTCTACATTTTGATAGAATACATTGCATTTGATCACTTGATTTAATACCATCATGTATTTTGAGGGCACATCTTACTGTGATCATTAATCCATGCTCTATTGTGTCCATGGCATTGAGTTCATTTCTTTGGATGCTCTATTGTGTACATGACATTTTTTACATGGCATATTCCCTTGGCTCACACTCTTCATATTACCACTATTATTACTTGGAGTTTCATTGATTACCCACAAGCTAGGGCATCCATTTATATGAGCTCTTGGAGTATCATTGATTACCCATGAGCTAGGGAATTCATTTATACGAGCTAGGGTATCATTGATTATTTCCTATCAATTATATGGCATCCAATATGAATAGACATGACTGGCATCATTGATTATTTCCTACCAATATGAATAGACATGACTGGCATCATTTCATTATCAGTTGACTGGCATCATTTCATTATCTTACACAGTGATACAAATAACCACTAGTTAGTGGTTATCGTAACACATTAACAATGTGTTACGATAACCATTAATTACTGGTTATCGTGTGATCAATCAATCAACTAAGTCGATCTTAACAGTAACTGCATAATATATATAATGTGAGCCCTGATAATTCTTAGTCGACTATGATACATATGATCGATATTAAATCATATATATATATATATAATACATATTCGATTAACCATAACAATAATCAATCAGATCAACACTATAATTTAACACATACCCTATTCCAAATCTCCCATTTTGGCATAGGTGGGCAGGATGCTAGCAAAGGTTGTGGAATTTAGCTTTACACTTGCCATTTGCATTTGCTTGAAAATTTCTAAAGCCTTTTCAAAAAATCCATTTTGTACATAGCCCATAATCATGGCATTCCATGATACCACATGTCTTTGATGCATTTTGTCAAAGAGTTCACATGCCTTGTCTATAGTTCCACATTTTGCATACATGTCTACCAGGGCAGTTGCAACTACAACATCTGACAAAATTTCTTTATCTTTTATGCTTTGATGGATGTCCACACCCTGTTCCAAAACTCCCATTTTGGCACAGGTAGGGAGGATGTTGGCAAGCATTGTGGAATTCGGCTTTACATCCACTAATTGCATTTGTTTGAAATTTTCCAAAGCCTTTTCAAGGAATCCATTTTGTGCATATCATGCAATCATTACAATCCATGAAGCCACATTTCGTTGAGACATTCTATTAAACAACTCATGGGCCTTGTCTATTCTTCCACATTTGCCATACATGTCTACCAAATCATTTCCAACCATAATGTCTGACAGAAAACCTCCTTCCATTATCCTTTTATGGATGTCCATACCCTATTCCAAAGCTCCCATTTTAGCAAAGGGAGACAGAATGCTAACAAAAGTTGTGCAATTAGGTTTTACACGTGCCAATTGCATTTTCTTGAAAGTTTCTACAGCCCTTTCAACACATCCATTTTTAGTATATCCTACAATCATTGCAGTCCATGAGACCATGTTTCTCTGAGTCATTCTCTCAAATACTTCACGTGCCTTTTTTATGCTTTTACATTTTGCATACATGTCTAATAGAGCATTTCCAACTATAATATCTGATGGAAATCCCCCTTATATTATGCTTTGATGGATATCCATACCCTGTTCCAATTAATGCCAATTAGAGAAAATTAAACATTTTTACTTCTATGAGAATCCTAATTAAACATTTTTACTTCTATGAGAATAAACAATGACAGGCCAAGCCATCTTTTTATAATAAAGATGTTAAGGACATGAAATTGGACAATATTTTTCTTGAAGCTTGATTATTTTGGATTCAAGTTGTGCCACCATAACATAAAGATGTTCATAGTACAGATGTTCAAACATAGCTTACAAAATAAATTTGTTATTCTCTTCACCAATCACTAGGGCTTATGGTATTTAATAAATGAGCCCATTAACTTTTACAAGAGAGTAGGTGATTATGACTAATTCCAAGAATTTGAATTACAGAAGCCATTCCTCTTGAAATGAACCATGTGAGATTGGTTGATATTTTTAGAATAAAGATTGAAAAGGACATGATGGGTATTGAAGACAACTTAAACTTTTAAACATAAATCACACTACAAAATTCACGGGACCATCCACCTTAAAATATTCTTAAAAAATCTCAGCAATACCCACTGAATGTTTTTAGAAAGACCCCACCTTGAGACCCTACCCTTAGCCACGACATAGAAAGATCCCACCTTGAGACCCTACCCTTAGTAAATTGGTCTATTATCAACAATGCACCTTAGTGTTGTATCTTGTTGGAACCAAGAAAAAAAGTTTCAAATCATGGGCACATAAATTAGGGACTTTGCATGTCAAATTTTCATTATTTTAATGAAAAGATCTTTTTGGGAGCTAAAATGGAGTTGTGTGCCTACGTGCTGAAGGGAAATTTATTTAAAAATTATTTATTGTGAGTTGATGGTCATATCTCCAACTGTGCCATATGTTACATGAAATTTATAAATATTGGCACTAGAAGACACAAGGTTCAATTTCAGTTTTGAAAGTATTGAAAAATATTTTGTCTACATCAAATGAGATAAGGCTAGAATAAGACAAAACTATAAGATTAATTCCTAGATTCCACTTCATGTCTCTCAATCATCCAACAATAACTCCTATGTTGATTACATTTTCTATTTAAGAGTCCCTGAGTGATTTGAATATTTTGTGGTCTAGTGAGCATGATTTGTGTGTGTATTTGTAAATCTTGTATAATCTTATAATATTTTATTTTATTTTTATTATATACAAGATACTAATAATGCTTGTATGTTTACATTTTGTATATTTATAGCCCAAATAATTGTCTGTGAAGAAAGTCCACACCAAGCAATATGAAACTAGAACAAAATAACAAGACAATTGCTAGATTGTGGTCTCAGTTCCAAAGAAAAGTTGATAAATGTAATTGTCCTTGTAAAAAGTGTAAGGGCTTAAAGAATCAAAGAATTCTAATCACAACAGCCCAGAGTCATTGTAGGCAACATGGTCACATTGAAGGGGGGCACAATTTTTATCGATTGGTGAATGTGGATTTCCAATTGGAGGAACATGGAGGTGTTAATATCCAAGCCGAGGATAACACTCCCATGGAAGAAGATGATCCTATGGCAGAGAACACAATTGAAGATGATGGTATTGGCATAGTTGATAATGTGCCAAAGGACATGATTGAAGAAGATGGTATTGGCGTAGCTAAACATGATGATGGTACTAGCGCATCTGATAATGATGATGATGATGGTCTTGATATACCTATACTTGAGAAGGCATACGAGCCCCTATACCAAGGCTTCCAAAAAACTCTTCTCTCTACTATAGTGTTGTTGGTGAACTTGAAGGTTATGAATGCTTTATCCAATGTAGCAATGTCATGTATGCTAAGGTATGCCATTTTTTTCATCTTCAATGTTAGCATACCATTACAATTCATTATATTAACAATTCATATTTTTTGTTGTAGGTTACAAGTCCATGAAGAATGACACCTTGTCTATGGAAGCTGGAATACAATAGACTAAATCGTCGAGGTAATGTCATTCCATCTGATGATTTTTGTTTGAAATTTATATTTTGATATTGTCTTTTATTTACTAATGATGTAACTGATGCTCATGAAGGTCGTCAAGGCATCAATGACAAACTTCCTAGAGGAATAAAAAGTTATCCTAGTCAATTTAGTAGGTTTCTGTACTACAAGGATCTCCCAATCATGCATTTTTTTTATGATATGCATATTGGAAAGAATGTAACAGAGACACTATGGAAAATATTGGATGGAAGGTGTGACAAAGAAAAAATTGCCAAAATTTGTAATGACATTCATGAATCCAATCATGCATTGAAAAATTTCATTGAATCAAATAGCAATGGAGACCACATAAATACGAGTGCCCTTCCTTGGTTATTAACTAAGCAACAAAGTGATGCATTAAAAGAAGTCATAAAAAAATAAAATTTCCAACAGGATTTGCTGCAAATATAAGCAGTCTTGTATCAAAGAAAGGTGATTTTGGGCTAGGGTTGAAAACACATGATAGGCATACCTTCATCAAGGTAATTCATGTTCTCTATTTACAATATATTTGTAAAATTGCATGTACTTTTTTATTGTATTAGTTTACAATATATTAAAAAGATCATTTTTTAATTATTGCAGTATGTCCTCCCTCTATCCCTCCCACACTAGTTTGACATCAATGTTAAACAAGTTATATACGATCTTGGAGAATACATGAGGTTAGAAGTGTTATTTCTTAGACTTGTTGTATAGATATTATATTTATGACTTTCTTTACTTTTTATGTAATTTATTGTATATTTTTTTCTGAAATCTTGTTTATCTGTTCTTGTGAGTTGAATCTCTTTTAGGTGGTTATCATCTAAAGAAATTGATAAAAAAGATATAAAATATTGGAAGAGAAAAATTCCCCAGCTTATGTGTGAAATGAAAAAGTGTCTACCTCCAACTTTTTTTAATGCTCAAGAACACTACCTCATACATCAAGTTGAGGAGATTGAATTGTGTGGACCTGTACAAACTAGGTCAATGTGGATGGTTGAGACACACTTGAAATTTATGAAGGGCTTGGTTTGACAAAGAGCACATCCTGAGGGTTCTATGGTGGAGGGATATATGGTATACTAGACCATGGTGTACATTAGTGAATATCTTCCCAAGTTTGCAGCAAATATCCATGTATATCACATTTGGGATCCCAACTCTATTAACAAATTCAAAAGGGAGTACTTGATGGGGAAAGGTAGATTGAGTAAATTGAGAGGTAATTATACAATTTTATTGTAGTTTATTACTTCTTATATATCTTCAATATAAGTTGTTTCTAAGCAGTCTATTAGTTTTCTTTACAGTTGGTCGTGAGTGGGATGCACTACATTTGTATATTGAAAAAAATCTCGATTGGATGATGGTATGGATTCAAAAATCTCAAGAAAATGGTCACTCATTAACATGGGATGGTGTTGCATCATTGGTTAAAGAAGCTCATCGTAATGGAGATCTCAGTGTTACACCAATGGTACTTGATCTAGCATATGGTTTAAGAGATAGAAAGGTATGAATAAGTTTACTAACCATGACCCATAAGTTTAATATCAACTCATGGATCGATGCAAATAATCTTGAAATGTTTGAATAATTCTAGATCAAACACCACAAAGCTATGTACTACCATGGCCGTAAATTTTGCATAAAAAAGTTAGACGACACGAAGAAAACTTGTGATTCTGGGATAAGTGCAATCTTCAAAGTCACTAAAATTTCATCTAGAAATGACATACATCCTCAACAATCTGAAAATTGATACTATGGCATTTTGGATGATATACTTGAGTGTGACTTTAATTCATTAAAATTAGTTCTATTTTTCATCAAATGGTACAGGCTACGACTGAATCAAAATGATCCTGATAGGACTATTATTGAACATGATAGTGGATTTACAATGATTAATAATAGGTCATTTGAGCCAGTTGGAGATGAGCCCTATGTTCTTCTAAGCCAATGTGAGCCACTGTTTTACTTTTTTGTTCCACATAAACTAGTTTGGTCATTTGTTGTTAGACATGATCCAAGAGGAAAGCCGATAAATTATAATGTGATGGTAAAGTATAATGTGATGGAAGAAGAAGATACTGAAGAATCAGAAGATGAATTAAATGATGATCATGGATGACTATTACATAATGAAGAAGAAGGAGAAGAAGAAAATGATGATGATTCTGGTGATGCTGACGATGATGGTGATGATGGTGATGATGATGATAGTCATGATGATGGTGATGATGATGATGATGATGATGATGATGATAGTCATGATGATGGTGATGATGATGATGATGATGATGATGATGATGATGATGATGATGATGATGATGATGATGGTGATGGTGATGATGATGATGATGATATTCATGATGATGACATGGATGAGGAGGATGATCAATAATATGATCAATGAAATGTATGTCAAGGTATGATCAATGTCACGTATGAGGTATTGATTTATTCATAGAAATTTTTTTGACTTATATGTTTGTGTAATTAAGTTATTATGTGTTAAACTCTAATGTCACGGAGTATATTTTGCATCATGTAAATTTTGTCTTCTATGTAATTTGTAGCTTGCATATCATGTAATTTTTGGCTAACTCAAGATAAATGATTTACATATGCAGGAAATTTAATGCCTTTGACATGGATCGACATGTATAATTTATTATTTGGTTTCCTTCTCTTTAGTCAACAAAATATATAGATCCTACTATGTCTCTCATTTGATGGATTGTAGGTATCACCAAATAGTTATTTGTCTGATTTGTCTTCCTCAAGTGAGGAAAATGCGGGAATAGAAGACAAAAGTGAGACATCTAGTAGGTCTAAAATAGGGAGATCAACTAGAGGTCAAAAGATTAGAAGAAAATTTAATAAACGAATGCAATTTTTCCTTGTTGAGGGGGGTTCATGTTCTTATGATAATGAGACCAAAGGCAACATGAAGGTTCCCTTAAGGTACACACATCTTCAGAAAGAATGGGTACCCAAGGAACTACCTCCAGTTAACACTGATTTTTCTTTTAACGAAAGGATATATCACATAGCTCCATCTTCATTACATGGTTTGGGATTATTTTCCATGGATGGCATAAATGTTAGTTATAATCAAGTTGTTGAATTGATGGAGTATGTAGGACCTTGTTACAATCACAATAATTGGATGTGGATTGTGCAATATAAATTTAGTATGCGTAGGTATGGATTGTCAACATATTATATACAATGCAAAGTAAATGATCAAACTAAAAGGCTCACTATGTATATTGATGGAAGGCCAAAAGAAATAGGGAATATTGTAGGTTTTATAAATAGTTCTCGACCTGTGTCAACTAATAAGCGGTCGAATTGTATATTCAAGGCATGCAAAGGAAATCGTGTATTTGTATGTGTGATAAAATCAATAAGTGCAAGGGAAGATCTTTTGATAGATTACAATTTGAATCATTTAGATACAAAAAAATTCTCTATCATGGGACTGGTAAGTATAAAATTTAAACCAATTGCCTCCAATTAATATTGACTCCAATGTACAATCTACTATTTTATTAATAATTTTTTTTGGTAAGATTTTTACTTTCATTTCACTATTGATTGCTAAGAATTACTAATCTTTGTCACAAGGCGACATGGATCCACCTCAAGATATGGGCAGGGATGTTCCTCATAGTACATCTTCTTCATCAAAGGTAAACCTTAATTAGTGTAATTCTACAAATTATATAGAAACAAATGTCATATTATTATGTTCTTTTCTTTATGGCTTTGGAGTTATTTTGATAGAATTTTACAGATATTGATGTCACAACTTGATACTTATTGATAGGGAAAAGCAAAAATGACAGCAAATCAATTGTGATCTAAAATTGAGGCGGCATTTATAGATGACATAACATCTAGCTCTAAACCTGTATTCATGGCTACTCAAATAAAAAATAAATATAATAAAGAAATGCATAACCTTGTAATGGAACCAAACAAAATTGAGGAGACAGAGGAACTCAAAGAAGAATTGATACGTAGAGTCAATTGTATTAATGTAAGCAATAATTAATCTTAAGTAATAATTAAAGTTCAATAGATGTTTATATTTTATACTATCTTATGGATCATGATCTAAAATATGATGTGTTCTTCTTACAGGATTCTTTGACACCTGTGAATCATGGTCAATATGGTGAGGGTCATAGCGCCGCATGGACTTCATGTAAATAATCCTTAAACCTTTAACCATTCATTTAACCTTTGTATGAATTATCAACTCAACTTATGTTTTGGATGCTTCTAGTACCCCATTTAATCTTTATCCATTGCAAATGTCTTTTCTAACAATGTAATCTTCAGCTCATGATGAAGTGCAAATGCCTCCTTCGATCAACATTCTGCTATCGATGGTTGCATTGTCCACAACAAGGTGCTTGCATACATCTTCCTCTGTACCAACTACAATTGATAAAACCTTGTTTTTCCATATTTTGTTATGTGCTAATCATGCATTGATTATTTTTCTTGTGTGAATTTTATACACTGCATGGACCTATTTTGTGCACTAATAGATACACCTACACCTAGTACAAGAACAAATCATACTAGTACTAGTGAAGATCAACCATTTCATGGATCAGTCCATGTTACTAGTACTGGTTCATTTGCGGGGACATTGTTGTTGAACAAGAACAATATGTTTCTGTTAAAAGTACCAAAGCTTCCAGGTGCTTTAAAATTGTTATTATTTACAGTGTAATTGTAGTTTACTTATACATAACTCATTTTGGACTGATAATCCCATGATATTTTTGTAGGAAATGATGTTTTTTATGATCATCTTTTTGAAATGACATTGAAGCTATTTGGGCCCACCATACGTAAAAGGTATGTAGCTTCATAATATTGGTACAATATTTGTCTTATCTTCCATTTATCGTACTATATTAAAGTTATGATATCTAATAATTTTATTTTTTTTTAAAAGGTGGAATGAATAGGATGTTGACTAAAAAATCAGCTCGTTAAATCTTTAGAGGACCTCTTTGGAAATAAAACTTTTGATAGTGCCATGATTCTTAAAAAAGCATCCAAACATATAATGACTATAAGGGAACAATATAGAAGGGCTCTAAAGGATAACCCAAAGTACGAGTGTCCTCCTATGATTCTACCGATGGAGTGGAATGAAATAATGGAAGATGCAAAAGAGAAAAGGCTAAAGGGTAGTGGAATTCAACCAGAAGACAGAAAAAGAAGGTATGTTGTGATAGTATTAAGTAGAATGTAATCATGCACTAATTAGTGATCTTTGTAAATATATAATCTAACATGTTTCAAACTTTTCATAGACTGTAAGACACATCAAAAGCCACACAAGCAAGATTAAAAAAGGTTGGCCAACACAAACTTGGCTCTAGTGGCTATATGAAACTTCACTCTCGACTTGTAAGTAGCAGTATTGGAATTTCATATCAAATTTTTATATATAGGGTTGCAAACAATTCTATTTAATCAAATCATACATGTAAAAGTGACAATATTAAACAAAAAATATAGGGCACAGAATTCAATGTAGAGCCCACAGATGAAGATAAAAGAATAGCCTTGAAGGAAGGCTATAAAGTCATGGTTGCATGCCTACGCCAAGAATCTGAAAGCCATAACAAATAATCTACTGCACCAGATGAGACATAGGTAAATTGGTCAAATGAAAAGTAAATCAAATTGAATAGTCAATTTTGAACATAAATTGACTATTTCATGATAACAATGCGCATGACATTTCACTACAGCCTTCAAATCCTATCACAGAACCTAGCGTGATGAAGGCCATGATGTGTATCATAGTGGTGGAGGTATTAATTTCCTATTGGAAATAAATTGTGTAATTATTAATAGAATTTAACATCTTTAATTGCAATTGGTCGTGTAACCTTTTTTTGAATATTTTAGAGCATGTTGAGCATGTTGAGGTGGCGGCAGATCAAAATTTTATTGCACATGATGATGTGGCATTGTTAGGTAAAGAAAAATGCATGTTATGTTCTACTGGTTAATGAAATACATGTAATAGTAAAAAAAAGTATGTGAATTTAACCCATTTACTTGTTATTGTAGCAAACCCCCCTTTAGTGTAGCAACCTTGTGCTCCTCGAGACATGAGGAAGCATCATAATTTGAGATCACAACCACAGGAGGAGGAAGATATTGATGCTCCTCTCAGCCTTTACCTTAAGAAATCTAAGAAAAACCCAAAAAATAAATGATCTCTTAAAAATGGTCTTTGATAAAACTTGTTTGATTAACTTTGTTGGATAATGAAAGAATGTTGTTTTAAGTAATTATCTATGAATGTTGTGTATTAATATTGAATTATATGTCATGTTAATGAATATTTTTGTGTTAATGAATTCTTGATTAGTGTTTCATATTAATGAATGTTATATTATATTAATGAATGTTATGTGATTGTATTGATTGAATGTTATAGTTCATAAATGGATGAATGGAGTGTGTAATTAGATGTTAATGGGGAATTTAGATTGATGTTAGGGGGAGGGGGGGTGAGGCCAGATGAGCTTCCACCTTCACATGGTTGGCCTTATTAAATAGAGAATATTAAAGTATTCTCAAAACCAGGTGAAGCTCAAACTAACATACCTTCATTATTTAATCAATTTCATTCATTCTAGGTCTTTGCTCATAAGTGCATTTTGAATGTGTCATTGTCGGGAAACTATCAAATAAAAAACTAGAAGGGCCAATAGTTAACTTCTCATTGTCATTGTCTGGCATGATTCAACTTCATTTTGTGCAAGTATTCTCTTATTGAATGCATCAACCTCTCTTGGCCTAATCTAGATTATTTCATTGGTTTGTGTTTTGAGTAGGTGAAGTGTTAAATCAGTTCCTATCTTCTATTATTCATTCATAACTATTATCTTTAGGAAAGCACATCATTATATCATCAATGTTATGTACCTTTAGCCAATGTAGATAAACTCACTCTAACAAGCATGGCATAACATGTGTTCTTGACTTGGACTAGGTTGAATTATATGATTCCTAACATATTCAATGTTAAAGAAGGAAATATTCCATAAATGTTTGTTTATTGGATGCTTGAAGATCTTACTATATATATCCATTTATCCTTATGTGGATCCCATTGCTTGTAAATTTGAGTTTTCTTATTTCCTAAGGTGTCTGTGTGTTTGCATTGTTCTTGGGAGCAAGATTTATACTTGCATTGTATTTTGGATTTTGTAAAGGTTTTCAAAGCTTTTGAAGTTGCTAATCCCTACAGTATACACTTGATTTTTAAGTGACATTTATTACATTTATCATATAGTATATTTGTTAATACTTACACCTTTGAAACTGACATTGATGGAAAATTAATTGCATAACAGAAGCCCAATTATTTGGAGTAGTAAATTGTGTCAAGTGGATTGCTATTTTTTTAATAGACTATTGACTATTCATTATTTATAGAAGTGTTGATTTTTTATATAAATCTCTACATTGCTTAGAGGCAATAATAATTTTAGATTCAAATATTGATAATTCTTGTACCTCATATGGTTAAAAATTCTAATGATTATTTTACAGTTTGAGGCTTATGGTTATATCATTTGATGTTAAATGATTAAATCTCTAGAACAAATTGTGCAGAATCTCAATGAACTACCTCTATAAAACATCATTGAGCAGAGTTTTTCCATTCTTAAGGCCTCGACTAAGCATGTTAAGATTCTTGTGGACAGAATGGAGTAGGGGAAAGGGGAGCATATGATCATCGATATTAAGGAGGATCATCGACCCAGCAAAAGAACTAGATCAAGTTTCAAAAAGCTGGAGGATAACAAGAACAAAAATATTTAGGAACTCAAAGCTTCCTCTACCAATATGAAAATGCTGGCTGAACAGGTGGTTGATCTTATGAAATGCATCTAGCCAGCTATCTGTTGTCCTATTGTCTTTTTGTTGTCTTTTTTCATTGTATTTCTTGTTAAGGACTTGTTAGTTTTTTTATGTCTCTTTTTGGTGTTGTTGCACTATTTTCGATGGAACTTTAAAGATTATTCTGTAATTTGATATAAAAGGTTTTGGGTCCTTTCAAAACCTAGTTTTACGTAATCAAAACCAAATATTTAGCATTTTTTCCTTCCAGTTCAGTTTTAGTCTTGGCAATTTGAAATTTCTTAATAACACATAAATCCATCTTGACACCTTTTGATGGCTAAAGAAAAATGACACTTGATGTTTATATGAAATAGTAAATAAAATTCTGATTTTCATTATAATTTGAACATTTTTATAATTATAATTTGAAAATTGAGATCTCAATAATTGAAGCTCAGTATGTTCTGGTAACATTTAATGAGGCTTAATAAATCTTTTTGTGATAAATTTTTTGACTATTGGTGGATGCATCAAGTTTAGAATGAATTACCTCATCACAATATCTACGGGCACATCCCATACCTATGAATGATGTTAAAGAAATGTAGCTATTTTTTGCTAAAGCATGATGAGCATTGTATATTTTATCAATGCTTTTGATGTCAACTAGAATACAGTTTTCACAGCAAATAATATAGGTATCTAACTAAAATAATAAGATAACTCAATATAAGCATATCTCTAATGAATTACAGTATAGAATGAGCCATACAATGTTATGACATTTTTTATTAAGAAACTCATTGTAAAATATTGCTTCCTATGTACATGCCATGCATCTTTGCATTATACTTTATTACTTTCATTTCTGTTCATGTCATATATATTGTATAATCCCCCACTTGTGTAGATCAAATACTAACAAACATCATTAAAACCTGTTGGAGATGTTCAAATTTATTTAAGGATTCAAGATTTTATTATGTTCAAATAGATTTTCTATTCTTTTTCCCTTTCTAGGACAAACCTCAGAATTGGATTTCGATTCAAGACGTCTTGTAACTATTTTAGTTAATTTGATAAATTTTAATTGACTAGGTACCTTGACTAGCAACTTTATGAAGATGATGCCTAGCCAAAGTAATAAACCAAACCATGAAGTTGATCTACAGCACTTTAGTTTGAATTGGAGATGGATAAACATATTCACTTACTAATAGGGGTTTCCTTTTATATTTTTTGAAGACAGCATCTGCTCTATGGAACTTTTGTCAATTTTCAACTATCAATTCTTTTTATCTCATAGTTGCTACATCTTAGAACCATTTTAAGTGAGGTAATGAAGCTCACTGAGTTTGAATGTGAGATGGACATGTAGATTCATATACTATTTATAATATTTGTTTATATTTGTTGATGACTATATTTTTTGTATGGAACTCGCATCACTTTTCAACCATTTAACAATCAATTTCTCATAGTTGCTATACAATAAAATTGCAGCAACTCTACAAAGTTTGATGGCCAAAGACCTAATTTTTAGTTTACTGTCTCCATTCTTAAAACAAACTTTATGTAGTGTAGTAGAAAATGTTTGTGGTGGGTTTCTATTAGGTAGTTAATGAAAAAGCTAGGAATGTGTTTTGTGTTGTCTTTGTTAAGGTAGATTGATCATGATAAGTCTAAATTTATCTAACAAGACAAGAATTGAATATTGAGGCAAAGGTAATGATCAGTTTATTCTTGTTCCTTGTAATTAGGATACAATGGCTAGGTGGCTAGTTGATCCAAAGGAGGAGCTGAGATTGATGGCTTAAGAAGTACGTGGTTATGTGGAAGTTGTTCTAAACAGTCTTGCTGCAAATGTTCCCAAAGTAAGAACATCCTCACTTTAAAGCACTGCAGAAATAGGATTTCTTCTGTACAATTCTCATGATTATTAATTCATCCCTCAATGATTGGAAGGCTATGGTGTTGTACCAAGTTGAGAAAGCCAAGGAGGAAATGTTGACCCAACTTTATAGTTCTGTTAGGTGATGGTTAATTACATGTGGCTAATATGGTAAGGGTATTAGTTAAATTTGTTTTCTGTATTCCTCATATTATTTTGCAATTCTACTTCAATCAGCTCTCATAATACAACAAAGATTGAAGAACTTCTCTAAGAATATTACAATGCAAAAAGGAAACATGAGAGATTCAAAAAATAGGTACCTTTATTGTTTAGGATTACTCGTCAATTAAGTGTCCAAGAATTTCAAGCAACAAGTGATAATTTTTCTACAAACAGAGGTACTAGATATATTAGTTTTGTTAAGCGGCATGTTTCTTTTCATTATAATTGAATTACAAATTTAATTTCTTATATTGTTTATATCTATATACAATTTTTGGAAGTGGACCTAGCACTCTAGTTTCAACAGATGATGATTGGAGAGTTGCATTTGATACTATTGCAAATGGGCCCAATGGCTATTCAAATTCTATTGCAGACTCACCAAGTATTGATTCTTCAAGGACAAATGGTCATAGTAGAAGGTTCAGTGACCAAGCACAAAATGCTAAAATAAATTCTAGCTGACGAACTCCAAACCAACTCCCTCCACTGCCACCACCTTCTTCTGGTTCCATGTATAGATACTAGACATTTTTGGGATTTGTGATTCATTTAGATAACCCTAAGCATTGAGTCGGTTTTCCACAGTATTACCCCTAGTCTCAAACATTCAAATATAACACCAGAGCTTTCCTAAGTGATCTTATTCCAAGATAGCAGTACTTAGGGTTTCATCTATTATAGCACTGTTGATTTCAAGGTTTCTTGAAAACTTATCAGGTTTGCTATTATTTAGTAGGTCTTTTGGCCTCCTACATTTGTTATTCAATCCATCCAATTTTTTACTACTTAAATTTTTATAGATGTAATTAGTGTATGTATCGTATATCAAGGAATATCAATTGCATGCTCTTTATCTGCATAGATAGCATTAATTGCACCGAGTTTTTTTTATCATCAAAAAATCCCTTTCTTTAAGTGTTACCAATTTTTTGAGTGTAGTATAAAAGTTGACACATGTGTGAATATCCCCAACTTTAGCACTACTCCACAAGATTCGATACAATTTTATTTCTTTGTTGACATGTTCTCAATGTTTTTGACAGTTTGACAAAGAAGATTTTTATGATTTTTTATGAATAGAAGTATGGTCATATGTTTGCAACTCATCTAAAGGTGATATTCACTAGTGTTTAGAAATGATAATGATGCTTAAACATCTTCAAGAAGTAGATTAATTTAAATAACATTAAAAGAACACTAGATGCCTAAGTCTAAAAGAAGTAGATAACTATTTAAAAGATGCTTAAGACAAAACATTTAACAATCTTAACATAGATTAGGTTTGAGTAGGATGCTTGTGAAACCCAAATAATCTTCTTGAAATTATACTGCACCATTTTTTCTCTCTTTCTCTTTTCTTGCATTGATTCTTCCCCAAATTTGATAGCTCAATCAAAAAATAGAATGATCAGGGACCCGCTGGCAACAAGTAGCAAAACGAGTGTGGACACCTGAAGATAAATATCTAGACTAATCACCGATCAGGATGTCATTGGTGATTAATATGGGTATTTATCTTCATTTGTTTTTTTTTCACATTCCATATTTGGTCAAAATTTTGAATAATCAAAGTTGAAACTCTGACCAAGTTTGGTCTAAATATCGACCATTATGTGTTGAAATGTGGTATTGTGGGTTTGGCATCCTGGTCGGATGGGCCAAATATTTTGACCAAAATTTGTCAAAATTTCTACTAATTTCAGTCAGAATCCACCGTCGTGGTTTTGGCATCATGGTCAGTCGGGCCAAATATTTTGACCAACATTGGTCTAATTTACGATGTAATTTGGTGAAAAATTAGCGTCATGGTTTTAGCATCCTGGTCAGTCATGCCAAACATTTCGACCAATGGTGGTCGAATGTTCGACGAATATATCTGCCAAATGCTAATGGCATTTCGACCAAGGTTGGCATCAAACATTCTACGGTAACACAGATATGTCAAAAATACAACTAGGAAAATAGAGACAAAACCATTCGTCGATAAGTTGACCAAGATTGGTAGGAAATTCAATGAATTGTTTGTTGAAAAAAGGTGCAAATTATACTAGTGCATGTTCAAAAGTGGATCAACCTCCTTCCAAAGAATCAATATAGTCAAATAGATAGACAATTCCATGTTATCCACTACCTCCTCAAACCTTAAAAAGGACTCAAACTTTTCCCCAATCAGTTTAATAGTCTATTGATCCCTATATTCATGGGGTAGGTTTGGCATTTTGGAGACCTTCTTTAACCTAAATCAGGATCTCTTTAACCTTATTTGTTAAAGGATAAAATTTTGGAGACCATTAAACCAAATGTAATCCATGTCCAACAATCAAAAAGGGCTCACTATTAAAAAAATAGTCCTTGTCTCTTTCTATTGGAAAATTAACTAAGAAGAAACTGTTGTTTAGGGTGATTAAAGTGAAATCCTTACCTAAATTCCTATCACACTAGTTTATTATCTTTTTGAAAGATGTCCATGGCCCCACCCACTTTAGAAAAAAGGCATTATCTTTTAGATAACTAACTATGTCACACCATTCCTTATTATCGATTGGCAGGGAAGCTACTAGGGCATGTTCAATGTTTGAACTTACTAATTATTGTTTCTCAATCAATTGATACTTTTCACCCACCATGTTCTTCTGAATAGGCCTCCAAAACTTCTTTTTTATTTTCCCAAAATCAAAACCATTTTCCATCCTCAAAGCTTTCCCATCAAAATGTTGCTTCCCAAAGGTATGTTGTCCCCTATGACTGTTTCCTATTCAAAATGCCTACCATTGTTTTCTTGTGAAAACATCTAGGAATTATGTCATTACGAGCTAATTCTAGTATTGAACTTTAGTTTATTTCTTCTATTGAATGTCCACCCAAAACCAGAGCGTCCATTGTAGCTCAACCTTGGATGTCTCCTAAACCCTAATCTTTGGCCTCATTGTCACTCTATTTCTGGCATAGAACATAATTTTGATTCATTTTTTGATAATTTTCATAATTCATGTATGTGAAAATTATTTTTTAATCTTTTTTGGACCTATTAAAGATGTTTGGACCAAAAAATTAGATAAGACTTTTAATAATTTGATAAGCCTCCACTTCTCAATGGTGTTTTTTTACAAAATTTTATATCTATAGAACGTAGTCCTTCTATACAATTAGCACACATAGGCCAAATTACATCTACATTGGCAAAAAAAATAGTTTTTATTCTGTCAAGAATTTAAAATCACTCTCATTATCTATGTTTTCCATGTTCTAGGATGTCTACTATTGTGTAACAATATAGTTGCTTCTAAGTTGTGTCTTATCAATTCTTAGAAGTTATGTGAAATATAAATGGAGCTTATTTGAAGGCTTAATTTTGACCAAGCCACTTTTACTTTACTAGTATCATAGCTTAAATTCTTACACTTTATATTTCTCTTAGTAAGAAAATTTAGTTACTAATCATAATCTTGGTTCAAGGTAATATTTTTTTCTATAATGACCACTCTATTTGACAAGAAACATAAAGCTTAGAGATACTTCCAATCTATTTCTTCTATCTAAAGACACACCACCTCTAAATTGATAAGTGTAGGAGCAATTATCAAGCTAAAACCATGGTTAATTGTGCATGTCTTTATTAAAGGTGAAAAACCCTTTCATTATTATGCATAATTTATCATTTTTCTCAATTTATACACTTTGGGATTATATTTTATATTCACTTCCAATGATATTAAGACTATATCTCCCTTTTGATATGGATGAGTTTGAACATCCTAGTCATTTAAAATATTCTTATGAACAACTTGAAATGGTTGAATATTATAGTAACCATAATTAGAACTTTCTAATTAAATTTTCTAAACTTTAATAATAATCAATATATACAATATATATTTTTGTCATAAATTAAAAATACACAATAAAAATAATAAATAATAAATAAGTCATAGAACTACTATTTTAATTATAAAGGCTATATTATTAGTTAATTTTTTATAAACATACTTTATCAAATTTATTTGACTTCTCAAAGGTATTTGTTTACAAAAGTTTATATGTAGAGAAAATAATCTTGCTATACAATTAGCACACATAGGCCAAGTTGCATCTACATTGGAAAATCTATGGTTTGTATTCTCTCAACAATTCAAAACCATTCTCATTATCTATGTTGTCCATGTTCTAGGATGTCTACTATTGTGCAAGCAATATAGTTGTTTCTTTGTGTCTTATAAATTCTTAGAAGTTGTGTGAATATAAATGGAACTTGTTTGAGGGATTAATTATGACCAAGTAAATTTTAATTTAATAGTATCATAGCTTAAATTCTTACACTTTATATTTCTCTTAGTAAAAAAAATTAGTTACCAATCATAATCTTGATTCAAGAAAATATGCTTTGTTATAATGATCACTCTATTTGAAAAAAAAAACATAAAGCTTAAAGAGGCTTCCATCAATTTCTTCTATCTAAAGCCACACCACCTCTTAATTGATTAAAGGTAAAAAAAACCGTTCACTGTTATGCACGATCTACCATTTTTCTCAATCTATACACTTTGGGATTCTATGGTGCAAGAGCTCCTTGTTCTCTAAATGCTTTCAAAAAAAAAATTATATTTTTTATGATTTTGATGTAATCGGGTCATACTTTGGATTATATCTGATGTATTCAAGTCATTTGATTAGGTTTTTAGGGGTTCATGGGTTAAAATTTTAAATGTTTCATAATGTTGTAAAACTTGTCAAAAATGCAAAATCGATGCAAAATGGGAAAATGAAAGGTTGGTAGGAGAAAAGTTAGTTAAGGAGGTTATCAAAGAATATGTAATCTTCTATTTTGGGGGAAGAAGACAAGATTAAGTATGAGAAAGGTGGAGGAAGATGAACAAAATGTTTTGATCAATGAAATTAATGAAAATCTTGTTGTTCTCTGCTTTCCTTGCCTTTCCTATGTTCCAGTGCTATTACAGAAGTTTGTACGGCCTTGTACAACTTGAAAGTGTTTATATATTATTATTTTTTATGAGGATATGAATCCTTATTATTTTCCCATTGGTTTCATTTGATTTCATCAACATTTGAGTAAGTTAGAGCATTTTTTGTGCAAACCATTCTATTCAGGAATGAAGGTTACCAATTTTGGTAAAAATGCCATAACTTTCATTTTAACAATTAGATATTCAAAATAATTGGAAAAAATATCTGCAATAGGCCCGTATAGAATCTCACAAAAGAAATTTTTTTCATTACGTATTTTTCAAAAGTTATGGATGATTGTTTCGTTGTCTCAGATTAAAATATCAAGTCTAATTAGGCATGCAATTCGGTTACCAGTCAATTATTCACCCTTTAGTCCAAAACAACATATGATCATTTGGATATATGTTATATATCTCCCAAATGGGTATCTAAATCAAGTGTAACTTTTTGGTTTTGGTCTTCTTTTTTCAAGTTATTTCTCAAAAACCACCCAGAAAGGGCTAGTAAGCCTAATAACAATTTGTGAAGGAAGTGTTGTGGTTTGGTGATTAAATTCAATGCCAGGTGTTGGAACATGGTTTCTGGTGTCTCATAATTATTTTAATGTCAATATATCATTGGTATCATATGAGTGGTTGGTTTCCTTGTGTTGAGCCTTGTAGCCTTGTTGGCATGACCTCTTGTCACCATGATGAATGGATTTTGAAACCCTTTAGAAAGTCCATTTCATTGGATCACTATTAATGTGTCTTAATTTGGTTTTGAGTCCACAAAGGTCCTCTATATCATTCTATTTCATATTCACTTCCAATTATATGAAGACTACATCTCCCATTTGATATGGATTAGTTTGAACATCCTACTTATTGAATGGATTCTTTTGAAAAATTTGAGATGGTTGAGTATTATACTGACCATAATTAGAACTTTCTAACCAAATTTTTAAAATATAATAATCATCAACATCTACAATATATATTTTCATCATTTTAAAAATGTGCAATAAAAATATAAATAATAAATAAGTCATATAACTACTATTTCAATTATAAAGACCATATTATTAATTATTTTTTAATAAACATACTTATATAAAATTTATTTAACTTATCAAAGGTATTTGTTTACAAAAGTATATATCTAGAGAGCACATTCTTGCTATACAATTAGCACACATAAGCCAAATTTCATCTACATTAGCAAATTTATGGTGTGTCTTCTCTTGAAAATTTAAAATAATTCTCATTATCTATGTTTTCCATGTTCTAGGATGTCTACAATTGTGTAAGAAATATAGTTGCTTCTTTGTGTCTTATCATTTCTTAGAAGTTATGTGAAATATAAATGGGAGTTTTTTGAGGGCTTGATTGTGAACGGGTCACTTTTACTTTAATAGTATCATAGCTTAAATTCTTACACTTCATATTGTAATAACCTAAAAATGGGTTGGTCTAAACAGGAGGCCTAAATCAACAATTCAATAAAATTTCCCTAAACCAAATAAATCACCTAATTGTGCTAGTGAATTTAATCTATTTACCTATATAATTAGTCTGAAATCAATTTATCAAGTGATCAAACATCAAAGGTTATCAAACATGATCAATTAATCAATTAATACTCTTATCCCAATTAATTAAATCAAAAGAATTAAATACCATGGCTAGAGTAATTAATTAAATTAAATAACTTAAATCTCTCATTTTCCATCTCACCACTAAGAAACAAATCACTTAAATCCCTCCAATAAAATGCTAATCGCATGGATTACTCACATGGATCAAGTGAGGATCAATCCTAACTGTCCCTCAAGGATGAATCTCAACCATCCAAATCAATCTCAAAACTATAAAAGAGACTCACCCAAAGCTCAATTCATTGAGTTTTCATCAATCTTAGCTATATGCTATCATTTTGCATCTAGATCTTAATCACTCACTTTTAGAGAATTCATAGCTTAATACTGCATAGTAGTAATTGGATTTCTTAGCTAGAATAATGATCATAGTTGCACATTTTCATTAGAATTGTTTAAATCTTCCATTCTTAGCTTGTCTAGTTAGTGATATAGATTAAAATATAAGAGCAATAGATCCATTTAGATTAAAATCTTCTTAGTTAATAAGCAATGAGATTCTCTTATTTGGTTTTCTCTTATTGTGTTTGATTTTTAATACTAACTGAAGGATCTAATGTCTCATTGAAGTGTGTGTGTGCTTGAAGGAATAGAGAAAAAATTACACACACATTTTTGGCACCCGTCATGGGGCCTAGCCCTAGATTTTCATAATTATTTCTAACAAATTTCATATTTGCAAGGTTCTTTCCAAGAAGAAAGTTTCAACCCGGATAACCAGTCGCATATGGAATACTTGGTCAAATCTAGAAATAGTTGCATTTAGATAATCAAGGGTCACATACAAGATATCAAGTTGTATTTGGTCATTCCTTAGTTGTATTTAGTGAATGATCAGATTTAATATTAGTAGAAAATCACATTTAGGGAATATAAAGTTGCATCTGGGACAGAGACAGAGTCTTTCAATTTTCATTGTGATTTTTTGGAATAATGCTAATTGTTTGATTTTGTTTGATCTTTGGTGATTATTTCAACAACCTAACACTAGTACATTTCACCCACATTTCTGACAAACATTTCTGGCCAAGCATTAAAATGGTTTTTCTTGGTCGATTTATGAAAGGAAATTTATTTTTTTAATCCATTCTCGTGTTGGTCACAATTTCGACCAACACGGGCATATAACTTTTTTTTAAAAGACCATTTTCATTATATTTCATTTTGTTATTGTGAATTTCCAAAGGTGAAGTAGGGCATTTTCATTGTATTTCATTTGTTATTACAGCACAAAGTTGAAGGAGGCTGGAAGGAGGGCATTGATCTTAAGCTCTATTGTGGATTCCCATCTTTCAAAATTTCCTTCACCTTGCCTAGAATGTGTCCATGATGCAATTTCAATAGTTGTGACCACCTACACATCTCAAGATTCCATAGAGCTAAAGGAGGCTGGAAGGAGGGCATTGAAACCTACCCACCAGTAAGGACATTTATACCAAATTTGGATTCACCTGTGAATGTCAAAAGTTGCTAAATGTATTTGGTTTCAAAATCCCAAATACTTTCAACACATCCCTCATTTCCAGACCTGTGAACCTTAATGGACATGGCCATACATTTCTATTTTGGAAATCATATTAGGGTTCGATATGACCAGCATATTATCCCCCCACTCAACCCCACACATGGATAGGGTTATAACATAGATAATACTAGAATTGGTTGATAATTTTTTTCTAGGTATTTTTGAATCATAGTTGATACATATCATATTATGTGTTGTGTCCATTCATACAATTTTTTTGTATTGTTGAATCACATTTGATACATATCATAACCAACACTCATTGCATTCATTCTTATGCTTTCAAGAATAAACCCTAGTCAAGGGTTTAAGGTTCAAAGTTATTATCGGGTTTTGTTTTTGTATGTAATATTACATACTGTCATGATTAATTGTATTGTCATCATATTTTGTCAAATCATAATACGAGTGAGTTTGTTTTGAACCTGAGTATAGGTTCTCTATTACATTGTTCATCTTGTGATTTCTATCCTCATGTACATCATAGTTAAAAAAAGAGTATGATTGTGAAAGATTTACATCACCATGCATGATTTGGTTTTTGATATTATGATGAAATTCTCAAAGGAATAAAGTTTATATTATCATTTCATCCATTTATATTATTTGTCATGAATGTATATACTCAACTATGTAGTATGTGAATTTGGAATATCGGTTGAGATATTCAGTTTATGAAAGAAATGAAAGGAAGAAATGAGGTTATTTTAATTGATTAATATTGATAGAGGTATTAATGTTTATTTTCAAAAGCATCAAATTGAAGGATTATGATTTAAGTTTGATCATCTACCAAGAGGCCCTAAGGGTATGCAATAAAACCAAAGAAAAAATAAGTAAATAATTTTGCTTTTTAAAACAATAAATAGTATCACAGGTAGAGAACATTATGATACTAATAAAATTAAAATGCTTAACATAAATTTAACATCATAACAATATCCATCTTATACAGTGTCATATTATCACTAAATGATTGTATAATACAATTTAGGTCCCCTATAGGGCCTCCTAAAGTCGTTATGTAAGAATCAACTTCAAAAATTATCCAACAACATACATGAGTGCAGAATATAAGTCTCCTATAAATATAATTGACTACAATGGTTCCTATAAGGAACATTAAGCTCACAACTATAGGATTACACAATTACAATTCAAGTTTCTTCAAAAATGAAATTATATAAAGGAAGCCTCTAGCACTAAGTTAAGAATGTAGATATCCTTTCCATGAAACCATTCACCTGCATCCAGAACACAAATACAACCACCAATGTACAAGAGGGCTAATGAAACAATTAAATCATAAGAAAATAAGAAAACGTCACATTTAAAGATCATAATATACCATCAAGGAAACAAGCATCATAATTCATAAATGAATAATGCACCATACTTATATCCATAATGGGCAAAAAAAGATAGCAATTGCAAGTAGAGGTTTCCATTTCCAAATAGAAGTAGTGGAATGGTCATTAGAGAGCACCAGGGAAGAGTGTCATCACATGATCCTGTCACCTTGGGTTGTCCTAGACTGATCCTCTTGGACCCTGACCCCCAAGTAGGAATCATGTGGAACTATATAAACCTCTCTTAGAGATGAGGTGTATAGTTATGTCAGACGTTGTATGCATATTATCCCACTACCACCCTCCATATGGATTTTAACTTTAAAGTTCAACACATCCAAAATGCTTAAATTACCATGCTAACAAATTTGATTTTATACCTGTGAGTTTCATTAGTTTCAAAATCCCAAATCCTTTCAACACATCCCTCATTTGCAGACCTGCAAACCTTAACCGACATGGCCACACATTTCTTCTAAAGATTTGGTCAATAATTCTCTTGCCCTATATTTAATAACTATAAAAAAGTGTAAATAAAACACAAATCAGTGACCTTACATCAACATCCAATTAAACCACATTATATTCACACAATTTAATTCCCTGTCATGTTGAATGTACCCATGGAAGAGTCTCTATTGCAATAGAGTTTGAAGGTAGATATTATAGTGCATAGACTTGTATTTGGAGTCATATTTTTTCAATAAAGATAGGGAATTAAAATATTTCTGAAGAAAAGATCCTTGTAATCAAGACAAAGGGAAAATACTTGAAGACTTCAAAAGTTTGAGATGATCATAGTATTGTGATTTGATGTTGCACTTAAGGAGAAAATGTGAAGGTCAAGATATAACTTGTGTTTTTATTTTGATCTTAGTCTAACCCATGTAATTTAATGGTTAGAGAAAAACATCAAGCTGATTTATTTAGGCTTTGTTTGAATAGGGCCTTAGATTTGACTTTGTAATAAAGGCATGATGCCTTAAATAATAGTTGTCATGCTTGGGGAGTGATAACAGGACTAGATGTTGCAAGTTTTTGTTTCTTTGGAAAGCACTATATGAGTGATGGTGAATTCTTGACTTGGAAATTTGTTCTCTTAGAAGAAGATGTTAGGAATGGGAACACTGGGGGGGGGGGTGAATTAGTGTTCACTGTATTTTAATCTTTTCTCTTTGATCTTTAACTTAAATGCTTAAGTACTCAAATGAACATCAACAAAGAAAGATGTATACACATAACACATAACACCAATATGATTATAGGGAAACCCAAATGGGTAAAACCCTGGTGGGAATTGACACCCACTAATATTCTGCACTAGTGTATTGTGATCCTTGTTAGAAGATCCTTAACCCTGTTAGGAGTTGTATTTACATTAATTTTAGTACAGTAGACCTGGTCAAAGGTCAGACCCTGTTAGGAGTCTTTTACAATAATCCTGTTAGGGGTGGGGACAGACTATCCTAGAGCTCACTACTCAAGTGGTGAAGGCTACAACCTTCTGATCTCAGAAACACACTATATCTGTTGGATGAACTAGTACTCTGACATTGCTTTTCTGATCAGTTCCTTGATGTGTTGATGCTTTGACCTCTTGCAAATCTCTAATACATTTTGTTTTCTCTTCATATACCTCTTCTCTGCTTATCTTATCTCTATTCCAACTTCTACCCTATTACAAAGGGTGCATCTCATATTTATATGCGCTTACAAAAACAATTAACTAGGTCGGCCTATAACCGATTACATGCAATGCTTCCAAGTGAATTGGCTCAAGCGTGTTTACAAAAAAACCTAATTACATGTCTAAAACTTAATTATAATAGGTGCATAGCCTTTAAAAAACAATATTATAACCGCTATACAAAATACTACTAGTTGGTTGCATACTCTTTTCTGTTCTGGCATTCATTGTATGTGTAACTTAAATTGTTTGTATCTTTGTCATACGGTCTCATCTGATCATGCACTCTTGGACATAGCATGAATACATACATACAAGCTTAACTTCAAGGGCACATACCATAACTCAGTCATACGCACATGTGTTGATGCTCTGATCTACTAGTGCTTAGTTAACTATCCAGTCTTCTGTACTTAGCCAATTTCTGATCTTCTTATTATGTGCATTGACTCCAAAACCCTATATGACTTTGTTTCCATAATGAAAACACTATATTAAGTCATATACAATAGTATAGTCAACTTGCTAACAATCTCCCCCTTCGTCATTGATGGAAACAAAGGAATATGGAAAAGTTACTATTTGTCCTCTTATACAAAAATACTAACTTATATCCCCCTTAGTCTTATTACAATACATCTTTACATATCTATAACTCCATATTATATACATACTCCCCCTTTGACATTAATGACAAAGGTGCTGAAAAATTGAATCTCTACAAGTACTTATAGGGAAAGTACATCTGGATATGCAATCTACAATTTGTGGATCTCTTGCTTCCAGAATGCAATCAATGCATTGACTATTTGGAGATGGGCACATAATGCATAAGTCAGCTTCTACATCTTCTCCAAATATGAGCTAGGATCTTGATCATATGTCACCATGGTGGCATCCATCTCCTTGATGTTCTAATTGAGCATATCTAGGGAGGGCGCAAGAGCATTCCCGAGCTATGTTTGCCTTGCCCTTATCTTGGACATCTCCTTTTCAACTTTTTCAATTTTGTCTAATAGCCCTTGGTAGAAATTATTACACATGTTTACATCAATGGAGGGGTCTTCTACTAATTTCCTTACTTGTTCTATCATTTCTTCTACCTCTTATATCTTCTTGTATAGCTTGTCCTGGTTCATGCAGTCAGCAATAATCTTCCTTCCCTTTGCTACAAACTCTTTTAAGGATGCTTGACCAACCTTGAGTGAGCTTAGGTCAAGTGAAAAGTTACTGACCAATTCACTGATCCTCTTCTTCATATACTTTTCTTCTACAACTAAGGATGCAGATTCTTCCAAGCTTGAAAAGTTTGTCTTAAAATTTGAAAGAATTGTGCTCACATCATCCACTGAATGAACCTTAGACACTTTCTTGTCTGAAGGTAGTAGGTTGTTCAAGATTTTCACTAACTCAACAAATAGGGGATTCCTCATTAATTTTTTCTCTTTGGCCTTTTCCATAGCTAAGACATTGATCCTCTCCCCAAGAATCTAGACTAGTGGTGTCTGGTGTCAATCTTGACAACAATGATACAAAAGGAGTGATAGGAGTTCTATCCACTACTTCTTGCTTTACTCTAATTTTCATTTCAATAGATGGCTCATCTGTTGGTTCATTTTCTTTTGCCTCTTCTTCTCCATTTTCTATCTCTTTTTCTATTTCTTTTTCTCCTTCAACTTTTGTCACATCCTCAATCAGTACTTTTTTTTAGTAGGAGGAGTGTTACCACATAGATTCTCAGCCTCTTGAGTGCTTACAAAAGATTCTTCAAATTTATCCAAATCAATATTTGATGCCGCCATTGCAATCTCAACATTGTCAATAAAAATTGTATCATCCCTATGTGCTTTTGTCATAAGCGCAAGCTTCTCTACCTCTGTGGGTGCTACAACTATAGGCACTGAATCTTGAGGACCTGTATACTATACATTTATGGTCTCTGGCTCCTTTTCTACCTTTTTGGGCACTTGAGTAGTGGGTGCAGTAGATGGGAACATGTGCCTATTCATGAAAATTGTCTCAAAGGCTTTTTTTGTTTCCTTTGCAACTAGTTCATAATTCTTGTCCATTATATGCAAAGTTCTTGCCTTGGTTCTAAGATGTGGTTTTACCAGATCTAACAATAAGGTCTTCTCTTCTAGAGAACATATTGGTAGATTCTCATCTAAAATCTTCTCTCTTATTCTCAAATCTTCCTCAATTTCTTGTCTCTTCAAGAAGTCTAAAATGTTCCAAACATTGTCTGGAATCACAGTCTTCAATTCTAGCACTATCTTTTTAAACTTAAGCATGTGCTTGATAATCATGCCATGAATTTTTGACTTATCTATTTCACTGTACTTATCATAAAATTTTCCTATTTGATCAATCCTTCATTCCTCAATTATCCTTGAACTTAGCACTTTAAGACTAGGTCTGAAATCTACCTGAGGAGGTGCGTGAGTGTTTCTCTTGCTTCTTGTTGCCCGCAAGGATGGGTGACTAATGATGGACTCCTTCCTCTTTTCTATTGTCTTATACTCAAGAAGAGCTATAAGATCAATAGTTTTTGTGGGTGCAGGAGGGGTATCATCTATTTTACCCTTTAATTCATCAGACTTCTCTACTTTTACCTTCTTCAATTTTGGATCATTAGATTCTGCCTCTATTGTGGATGCACTCTCAATTCCCAAAGCAATCTTTTCTTTTCTTGCTTTTTCTAGGTCTGCTTGAGTTACTCCATGAATTTTCAATATCTCATAAGTAACCTTGGCTACTTTTCTTTTAGTTGTTGCATTGTTTAAAACTACATCAACTTCTCTTGTTTTCTCTTCATAAGTCCCCCATCTTGGCTCATTAGGGTCCTTAGGTGCTGATAACAGTACTTGAGCATATGCCTCTAGGATTAACTCCTCAACCTCATATCCAAGTGAATGGATCCACTTTGTTCTTGGCTCTACTGCTTCCATACAAGTTACATCAATTTCTACCATAAAGAAAATGCTATCTTTGTACTTTTCAACAATGCTTTCTAGAATCCTGTATCTCATCTGCATTTTGGCCCTAAATGTCTTCAATTCTAGTGCTATGTAGTCTTTTAGTGTACTCTCAATAGTTGCCTTAAATTATATCTGTGGCATTGTAGGCATACTCTTGTCCAAATATAAATCTAACACCTTTCCAAGAATGTGGAAGTACATGTATATGATCAAAGACCCAAACTTGAATATTTTGATCTTGTCATGTTTGATGGCCTTGATGTTGTCTATAAATTGTGCACACGGGATCTCGCACAAGTTAAACTCACTATTTTCTCTTACAAGTCTTATTGCTGCAAGAATTGTGGCTGCTGACACACTGTTCACCCTGATGGTGTGATGAAACCTATATTCCAGTATCATGGACATCAATCTGATGTCTTTCTCCTCTATAGGCTCAATGGTCATTCCGCACCTATCACTTCTTGACTTGCATGTTTTTTCAACAAGTTTCCTTACATCCTTACCCATTGGAAGAATAATGCCTATCCTAGAAAGGCCTATCATTTCATGAATTAGGTCACCTATGATTCTTACTATAACTTCACCTATCTAGAATAGGTCATCATGAATCATGCTAAGAAAAATATTTACCCATTCATACTCGTAAAACTCATATGTCATAGCATATTCAATTATAGGGTTGTTTTCAAACTATGCATACTCATCTAGGAAGGTTTTATCTAGTTTCATCATGGTTTCTAAGTGCACTCTTATCCTATCAAGTCCTACTATATCCTTCTTACAATATATGTATGCACGGATGTCTTTGACATGCATAACACCCATAGGAGTGTGGGAGAATGCCCCTTCTAGGTCATCCAATGTAGATTTAAATGGGTCCCTCTTAAATACATATCTTTTCTTCCTTGCAACATCAAATACAATAGGAGTAGCCATCACTTACTTTTATATCACTTTCTTAATGGTTTCCAAGAACTTATAAATTAGCGCGACAGATTAGGGATTCTACAACCAATCAAACACACTGCTTTGCTAGTGAATCAATCTGCAATCCTTCACAATCAACTGCTAGGGCTTCTATGCTCTTAAATCACTCTGAACTTGAATGCAATGAGTGATCTACAAGATTTTGTGTACTTTAAAGTAAAAATTCCACCATTAATGCTTTCCGTGTAAACTAGACTTTCATTGAAAATCTCCAACTTTCATTATGCTATCAATCAGCTAGTGCGCTCTTGCACATAGGATCTTCTAGACTTCAAGAGGTTAAATCCAAAGGCACATACTCTAAGGGTGAGTATACTAGTCACGTAGGGGTTTAGAGATAAATTAGCTCCTCCTATGACCTCGAGGGTCATTCATCTAGATGTAGAGGGTGCGTTCATTGTGGATGCATCCAATAAATTCTTATCAACTTTATCCTTCTTCACCTCTGACCAAATCATGCTCACATCTTCCAAAGCTTTACAAACTTGACTTCTCCTTCGGTATCCAAAATTGATTCTTCTAGCTTTTTAGGGCTTTCCTAACTCTGTATTCTTGATCTACAAAACTTAGAGATGTGTCCAACCTTGTTAGAAGAGTGACAAAAAACTAGAGGCCTTATATTCCTAGGCACATTGACATGGGTTACCATTTTGCACTCTCTAGCTGAGTGACCATTATAATTACATATTTGACATGTAATAGTCTGGGAACTTCTTATATTTGGTTGATTCTAATTTCTTTGATTATGTTGAGTCTTTTTCTTTTGACTTGTCTTACAATGTATAGCTCTATGACCAAATCTATTACATGAATAATAGTAACCATTGAAAGGTCTTACCTCTTTGCAATTCCTTGCAATGTGTCCATGCTTGTTACAGGCATAAAAAGTTTGGTCTACTAGCTTGTGCTCATCCATAGATGGTTCAATACTAATTTTAGTTTGATTTCCAATCTCCTTAGAATCTGTGGTGTCTTCTGGTGCTTTCGTTCTTGCTCACATGTTGTCAATCTGATTGTGTGCTTCATTGAATCCAATGCCGCTGGTATCTCCTTTAAGCTTTCGAGCATACAACTGAGATTCAATTAGATCCTTGCTTGTGTGTAATTTATCAATGTGATTCTTAGTCTCTTTCAATTCAGATTCCAAGATTTCTTTGTTGTTTATTATTTCCAAGATTTCCATGTTTTCTTGCCTCAATTCTTCATTGAGTTGAAGGTTCTCTTTGATCTTTTTGTCATAGACTTCCTGATTGTTCATTAGCTTGTCATCCAATTCTTCAATCTGATCTTTCAGAGATGTGTTCTCTTCATTTAGCTTTTTGACCATGATCCCTAAATCACTGGTAGAACATTCTTTTAAATCTTTCCTTAGTCTTTTGATGACTACTTGAGCATCACTGACTTCTTTTAGTTCTTCAATTTCCTTTTCAGATATGTCCAGGTCTTCAAGAGAAGCTTCAAGATTTCTTTTCAGATGTTTCATTTATGTCTGGTCCATGATCTCCTCAAGTGGTTAAACTTCTTTGCTAAGGACCAGAGCTCTGATACCAATTGTTGAGAATGGGAACACTTAGAGGGGGGCGGGTGAATCAATGTTCACTATATTTTAATCTTTAATCTTTGCTCTTTAACTTAAATGCTTAAGTACTCAAATGAACATCAACAAAGCAATATGTATACACATAACGCATAACACCAATATGATTATATGGAAACCCAAATAGGTAAAACCCCAGTGGGAATTGACACCCACTAATATTCTACACTAGTGTATTGTGATCCTTGTTAGAAGATCCTTAAACCTGTTAGGAGTTGTCTTTACATTACTTTTAGTATAATATACCTGGTCAAAGGTTAGACCCTATTAGGAGTCTTTTATAATAACCCTATTAGGGGTGGGGAAACACTATCCTAGAGCTCATTGCTCAAGTGGTGAAGGCTACAACCTTCTGATCTTAGATACACACTATATTTGCTGGATGACTTGGTACTATGACACTGCTTGTCTGATCAGTTTCTTGATGCGCTGATGCTTTGACATCTTGAAAATCTCTAATACATTTTGTCTGCTCTTCACATACCTATTCTTTGCTTATCTTATCTCTATTCCAACTTTTTTCCTATTACAAAGGGCGCATCTCATATTTATATGCGCTTACAAAAACAATTAACTAGGTCGGCCTATAACCGATTACATGCAACACTTCCAAGTGAATTGGCTAAAGTGTGTTTACAAACAAACTTAATTACATGTCTAAAACTTAATTATAATAGGCACATAGCCTTTACAAAACAATATTATAACTGCTATACAAAATACTACTAGTCAGCTGCATACTCTATTTTGTTCTGGCATTCACTGTCTGTGTAACTTCAACTGTCTGTATCTTTGTCATACGGTCTCATCTGATCATGCGCTCTTGGAATTAGCATGAATACATACATACAAGATTGACTTCAAGGGTGCATACCATAACTTATTCATACACACATGCGCTCATGCTCTGATCTACTGGTGCTCTATTAACTATCTAGTCTTCTGTACTTAGCCAATTTCTGATCTTCTTATCATGTGCGCTGACTCCAAAACACTATATGACTTTGTTGCCATAATGAAAACACTATATTAAGTCATATACAATAGTATAGTCAACTTTCCAATAGAAGAGTAGGATAATATTATTGAATATTTTATTTCTAAATGGTGTGAATTGAATTGATCTTGTAGGGTTTGAATCTTCCTTGAAGGCATAAAAAATTATTCTTGCAAATTGAAGATAAAAATAGTGCAGGGGTACCCCAATACCTATGAAACCCAATTTTTGGTTTTATTGTCTTTTTTTGTGATATTTTATGTCAATAAGTTCATTTTTAACCCTTAGATATCATATAGGAGCATTTGTGAAGTTTTAGGGTCATTTGGGAAAAAATTTCAAAAGTTGCTCAAAAGTTGTTAATGTTGTCATGACAACTTTTCCATTGTAATGACAACTTTTTGAAAAGTTGTTAAAAGACAAATTGGGGTCATTTTTAGGTTGATAAATTATTGTGAAGGCATAGATAATCCTTATTCACATGACCTCGAGGGCTGAGAGAATTGTAATTAAAGTTTTGATCAATAAATACACTGATTTCTATGCATTTTATAACATATCAGGCAACAATTTAATTTGGTACAGATTGTACTTGTCACTTGGAGACTTGAGACTACTTGGAGATGAAAGTTCTTTGAATCTACTTTAAATTGGATTTGGTTTCAGTCAAATCCATTTATTTTCAATAAATTTATTATAATTTCTTCTTAGACTCATTGAAACCCTATCTATGGTAACCACTGGGCTAAATAAATGTATAACTAAGTCTTCCACCAGTGGAAAATTATAAAAATGGGTGGAGATGCTTATATTTGTGCATGTATGATATTCCAAAATTTTAGAGCTTGGTGAGAATGTTTTCATGTGTGTTGAATTACTATAATGTATGATATCTCTAATTATAAGATTGTGCAAGACACCAAGACTAAAGAAATGTCTTGTAAAGAACCATAGGATTGATCCACCTTGTGTATGGTGGTATAAGGATATGTGTGGACCCCATAAATAAAATTAACTTTATTGAAGGCTATTTTTATAAGTTATGACAAGTTTATAATTAACTATCCTAAAGAGGTGAATTGTGATAGTTTTTGTAAGCTAGTGCCATTATCCATAAATCAGAGTCTTAGAAAGGATTTGGGTCTCTAGTACTCAATGAAAATAATCCTAAATGTTG
Organism: Chamaecyparis obtusa; assembly: GCA_027943335.1. Classification (NCBI taxonomy): domain Eukaryota; kingdom Viridiplantae; phylum Streptophyta; class Pinopsida; order Cupressales; family Cupressaceae; genus Chamaecyparis; species Chamaecyparis obtusa. Next base: position 229,532 of record BSBK01003107.1, on the reverse strand, counting down.
TATAGGGTGCCTCTAATCAGGGTTAAAATGATTTTAATCCATTTGTGCATTATTTTAGCCTTTGGCCATCAAGGTTGATAGTCATGATTGTGAATGGCTAATAAAAACCAACCTTATTAGGTGTGGCATTATGGAGAACCACTACTAAGAACTGATCATGAATATATGATCCCCAAAACTAGTTTCCTATGTTGTCCACATTTCCTTTCTTAATGTTGACTCAAACCCCTATAGGGTGTTCAAGCCTAGAGGCCCAAGAAATATACCCAAGAGAACTTGAAAGGATGGACTATGAAATCATTGTCATTGTATGTTAAAACCTTTTGAGTTTCCTTCCTCTACATTAGATTAGTATCAGAGCTAGGGGATATATATTAGTAGAGATAAGAGATCATAAGCAAGGAGAATTTTAATTCAAGACAAGATGCCTCCAAGGATAAATTTGGAGAGAATAGTCTAAGAGGTGAGAGACTCTCTTGCCCCAGAATTGAGAGCATTGAAGGAATGCCTTGATGAAAGACTCACATTAGTTGAGACTAATTAGAAAAGAGGTGCAATCATAGGAGATTGGAGTGACCAAGAAGAAGAAGAAGGAGTGGGTGATGACAATACACCACTATAAGAACATTAAGGAGAAAGAGATATTGAAGATACTAGGTTGCAGAGAATGATAGTTCTAATATCAAGTTGGACCTCCCAATATATTTTGGGAGTTTGAATGGAGAAGAACTCCTAGATTGGAGAGGAGAAAAGGATAAATACTTTGATTTTGAAGAGATACCTAAGGGGAAACAAGTGAAATTGGAAAGAACACAACTAAAAGGACATGCATCCCTATGGTTGGATTGTGTGCAAGAAGAGAGAAATAAGAAGAGTAAGGAAATGATTGCATCTTGTGATACAATGGTGGAAAAATTGAAGGGAAAATTCCTACCTAGTGACTATGTCATGCAATTGTATAAGAAGTTGAAAATATAAAGGAAAAAGACATGGATGTGAAGACCTACACATAAGAGTTCTATAAACATAGCATTAGATTAGGCCACATTAAATAATATTTTGATAATTTTTCAAGGTATTTAAATGGGATAACATATAGTGTATAGGATGAAATGACTCTCATGTCTAAGGATCATAGAAGAATGCTATCAAATGGCCTTGAATAATGCCAGTTCAAGAAGAATTCTATGAATGAAAATCATAATAACATTCATTTGAATCCATTTTTTCAATGAAAGAGACATTTTGGACACCCAATACATTGACTGTACCCTCACAAGCAGAGACAGGAAACTTGGAAAGAATTTACATTTTATTGCATAAAATACATTTTACATTGTTATGGTGGACTTGATATGCAAGTTGAGGGACTCCAAAAATTTAAAATACATTTTATTGTAAAGGAAGATATATGGTCAATTGGAGATCAAATGGATGAATTTAATATACTTTTCTTCAATGAAATGTAAATTAAACAAGATTGGCCTTGTCTCTGCCCGTGAGGGTACAGTCCTCTTATTGGTTTCCTAAAATACTTTCTTTCATTGCAATATGGATAGAAAAGATATATGGTAGTATGATTGTTCATTTATATGTTGATTTGGATTTATTTGTGAAGATTTTGAAGTGTTTGAACCCTTTTTAGAGGTGACTGTCCCTGTACAGTCAGGGTGTGCAACATCAAATTGCCTTGGTGAAATGATGGATTGGTGAGGCCCCTCACTCACATGGATGTTATGGGAAGTGGAAAGGAATTTAAATATGTTATTTTTATGTTTCCTCATGTGTTTGTTTTAGGGTTGAATAGGGGTGAAGAGTTAGAGGTCTCTAATGGAGACAAATTATTAATTGAAGGGTCGCATGTGATGGGACCAGTCATGGTCTAGGAGATTGGTCCATTAGAGGAATAATTTTTATGACATGGATGGTTATGATATGGATAAGATATTGTGTTGGATCCACTGAGGGGATCTAGAAGTGCTTGGAGATGCTTGGAAGAGAAAACCATAGGTAAATGTACGTAGAATGGAGGGTTTTGATGTTAGGTGATCAAAACTTGTTGTATTCTCTTGCAAAGAGAAAAATCCTTAGTTTAGGGTCATTTTATAACTCTTTTTTTGGGTTATAAATTTTGGGAAGGTTTTGTGATAGCACTTTCTTTGTATTTGGAGACCTATTGGAGGGGTAAAAGCCTGTACACCATCAATTGTTCATATAGATGGTCTGAAGAAGTGATAGTTTTTTTTTAAGTATGTTATACAAATCCAAAAAGGGTATCTAGATATGTAATCTATTTTCCTAGTGTTGTGGGAAGTTTTGGAGAAAACCTTGCAAAACTATCTAGGCAGGGCTACAAGGGAAATAGGCCTAATTAGCACCCTATTTGGGATTCTTGGGCTGTTAAAGTTGCTTGGATGGTTCCAATGACTTATTGAGGGACATTGAAGATTTTTTCTATGGTTTAGAGTGGGTGGTGGCTTCATATAACACTTGTGCACTCTAATTTGGTGAAGTGGACATTGGATTAAAGGAGATGATCCTAGAGAAGGCCTAGTAGGTCTTATGTGAAGACCACTTTTGGAGTCCCTCAACTTGCATATCATCTTGTTTAATTTACATTTCATTGAATAAAATTATATTACATTCATCCATTTGATCTCCAATTTACCATATACCTTCCTTTACAATAAAATGTATTTTAAAGTTTTGGCATCCCTCAACTTGCATATCAAGTCCACCATAACAATGTAAAATGTATTAAAAAGGTTATGATAAATAACTTCTAGAAAGTTAAGATATAGGAAAATGGAGCGGGAGAGAGAGGGAGGGGGAGAAAGAGCGAGAGGAATTTTTTTGAATTTGAGGCAAGACAGAAAACTGGAGGTACTTGGAAATGTTGTGGAATCTAAGCTTGAACCTGGAAATGTTGTGGAATCTAAGCCAAGGATAGCTGGAAAAGCTAAGAGATCAGTGTCAAAAGAGGAGGAAAACATTGGTGGGTCAAGCCTGGCCCAACCTAGCAAGGACAACAGCCCTATCTTGGGACCAGAGGTGGAAAAGGTTGAAAATTTTGAGAAAGTTCAAGGGTCAACAAAACAACAAGAAGATTCCTCACATGTCAGGGATTCAAAAAAAGGTAAGCAGAAATGGTCGGGCCTTTTTGGTGTTAAATCAACTGGTAAATCTTCTTTCCCTAAGGTAGACATTGTTTCAGATCCGATTAAGGGAGATATAGGTATTAACATACCTGACCAAATCATGGACCATATTGTATCTATAATGGCTTATGCACTGATAGGAAATTTTATGGGTCCTCGACTGAATATAGATCTGGTGAGATCTTTCACTCACCAGAAATGGAAACTCAAAGGATAGGTGGATGTAGTGGTGATGCCTTAAGAATTCTTTTCCTTTGAATTTTCCAATGGAGAAGACCTTTCTAAAGTGTTGTGTGATGGCCCTTGGATGATGGGAAAATCCTCTTTATCTTTGCAGAAGTGGTCAACAAATATGGACCATAATGAAAGTTTCTTCATTTTTGTGCCTTTCTGGGTTCACCTGCTAGGATTACCTTTAGAATATTGGCATGAGGAAATTCTAGTTGCCATAGTAGGTTCCTTTGGTGAACTGCTAGCTATAGATCTGATGACTGTAGCCTGAACTAGATAAGTTTTTGCTAGGATCTGTGTTAATATCCAGCAAGACACAGAGCTAACCCAAATAATAACACTTAACTCAAAGTTTAGTAAGTGGAGATAAGAATTAAAATATGAATCAATGCCATTTGATTGTTTCACTTGTAAGAAATCTGGTCATTGGACTAAGCATTGCCCTCTAAAGCCCCCAATAGACAAGAAAGAACAGGAGACTAAAAGAGCTAAGAAATGGGAGTGGAAAAAAAAAAAAAAGAGGATATCCAAAAACCTCCTGAAGATCAGACTCCTAGTTCCAACCTTGGGGAGAAACTAGAAATCCTAGAACTTGAGAAGGAAGTAACAGGAGAACTAAAGGAGGTAAAAACCCAAGAGGAGATGAACAAAACTCAAGATCTTATCAACTCGAATAATAAAATAGAGGAGGCCCTTGATTCATCGGCATGAATAGACCCAAAGTTGAAATCAAGAGTTGAAGATAGCCTAGACACTACCCCAGAGATTGGTTCCTAGAAAGTTCAATAGGGGATTGATGATGACCTGATAGATCATGATGTAGAAGATCAAATCAGTAGTGAAGCTTTGAATGCTAACCTTAATGACTCTAACTTGAGGCAGGAACAACTAAAAGGTAACAATCATGATTTAGAGTCTATTGAAGTTGAGAAAAATAATGATCCCTGGAATGTAATCAAGGAACGTAAAAAATCCCCTATCTGGAAAGGATTTGGTACCCAGCTCAGAATGGAACATCATAAAGACCAGACTCCTCTATCAGGGAAAAATATTTCAAAAGTCTCTCTAGGATGTTCTGCATCTAAATCAAGCAAAAAGAGTGGACAATTCTATTATAAATGAATTCTAAAGTGTTTGGCACCCATTCTATAGAAGTTGTTATTGCATTCATTACTATGATGTCATTGATGTCAACACAGTGTTTTACCAAAGACTTGCAGAGAAGTAGATAGTGTTTTGATTAGCGCACATGGGATATTGTCATTGGAGTTATGTGACATTGAGGATATACTCTTTGATATGTTATATGTCTATGGTTAAGAGCATAGATAGTAATTCATTGATTGATGGAAGTTATGATCATTTTAGTGGAAGCAGTATTCAGGCAGTGTTCCTGAGTAGCGGTTTTTGGCAATTGGATGATATCTCCTAATCGGGATGGAATCTAGCTTTGTGTAGTTAAAGGGAAGTTAGAGACACATTTATAGTGATGTGGATGATAGCACAAACTTCAAAGTCACACGAGTGAATATTTATTGTATTTGGAAGCCGACAGTATTATGTAATTTTGGTGTAGCGTGTGGAATATTTTATTTTGTAATTGTGTGCTGACTCATTTGTAATTATTTGAGTTTGGTATAAAGGAAGGAATTTTTTTCCTTGTTGTGATGTTGAGATGTGATGTGGTATGCATGAAGCGAAGAAAAGAGCTAAGTATGAGAGCAAAATTATGAAGGAAGACATGTGAAGTATAGAGATCTAAAATTGAGATCTGATGTAACAATGAGTGCAGTTTGGCACAGTCAAAGAAGAGGTAATATATTATTCTATTGAATAATGAAAAGATTATTTGGATAGTGAGTTCAGTAATCTTACCCCGAAGCTATTTGGGTAGTGGGTCCTTCTATCTTCCATAACTCTTAACAGGGTTAGAATCTTTTAACAGGGATTCAAAATCTCCTAACAGGGATTTATATGTACTAAATGTATTTCATAAGACTCCTAACAGAGTCCATCCTTTCACAAGGAATATTCATATTAGTGCATCTTTTGTGGGCATCATTCCCACTAGGTTTTACTCTTTGATCAAGAGGTTCCCTAGTCAACATATCTTGTGTTATTGTGTAATTGCGTATGAATATCTTTCTATGGTTGGTAATTATATTGCTTACATGGTTTAATGTTGTTGAAGATTATAAAAGTTACTATTATCTAATAACTGATTCAACCCCCCCCCCTCTCAGTTATCTTGGTGGACTTTACTTTCTAAGAATTGGTATCAGAGCAGTAGGTCCTTGAAAGAAAAGTTTGACAACTTAAGGAGATCCATGGCGAATTTCAAGAAAGAAAGCCCTAAGTTTGATGGAGTAAATTTTGATAGCTGGAAAGAAAAGATGAAGACACATCTACTATGTTTAGGACCAAGTTATTGGTTGACTACAAAGAATGATAAAAATATCATTGAAGAAGATGATCTTGAGACATGCTCTAATTATGAGAGAGATCTATTCATGTGTAACATACTTGCAAGAGAAGCACTTTTGACAGCACTTCCGGAGAATGAATATAGTTAGGTAAAATGTTTAAAAAAGTCTCATGAAATTTGGAAAGCTTTGCACTCTACTTTTGAACATGATGAACATGCAAAAAGAGTTAGATTACATAATTGGATATGTGCATTTGAAGATATAAGAATGTTGGAAGATGAATCTGTTAGAAGCTCTATTGGTAGAATGTCAGAAATTATTGGAGGGATAAAATCTTGTGGAGGAACAAAGATAGAGAATGAAGTGATATGGAAAATTCTGAGGACATTGACTCCTGTATTTAAGCAGACAACATAGATGATTGAAAAAGTTATACCTTGTACTACAAACTTTACAAGAGAGGCTCTTCTTGGAAGATTGGAAGCAATAGAGATGAACCTGAGATTATTAGGAGACTTACCTAGAATTGAGACAACATTCAGTGCTCTTAGTATTCACCCTACATTGTCAAGAAGCATCAGTGTGAGTAGAGATTATGCTAGTAGCAGCAGATCTAGAAATGAAGAAGACAAGATGATTGAAGAAGTTATTGCCTTGCTTGTGAAAATAGAACTAGACGGTAAGAAAAATTTTAAATGTTGGACTTGTCAAGAATATGGTCATTTTGCATCTAATTGTCCTAAGAGAGTTAAGAAGTATAGAAATAATTTCAAGCCTAGAAGATCTAAGGAATGTTATAATGCTAATGATGAAGACCTTGAAGCTAGTATTGAAAGAACTTTAAGTGAAAGTGATACTAGGAATAATGATGAAATAGGATTTGTAGCAATTAAAGAAGAAAATTCTAAAACTGATGTTAAGGAAGAAAAAGCCTTAGTTTCCCAAGTTGAAAAGAAAGCTGATTGGATTATAGATAGTGGTTGTTCACATCATATGACTGGTGATATGAAAAATTTCATAAAGTTTAACAATTATGATGGAGGAGTTTTTAGAGTTGGTAACAATGCACCTTGTTTGATTAACGGTATAGGATCTATTACTCTTGATGGAAAGACTAATACTGATGATGTTTACTTTGTTGATAGATTGAAACATAATCTTTTGAGTGTTGGACAGTTAGTTGATAAGGGATATCAAGTTTGGTTTACTGAGAAAATTTGAGTGATAAAGGATAAAGATAGAAATCTAATTGGAACTGGATCTAGAACCAGAGGTAATGTATTTCAGTTGAATCCTACTGAGATGACATGTTTGATTACTAAGATTGATGACAGTTGGTTATGGCATAGAAGGTTTTGTCATATAAAATTTGATAATATTGTGAAAGTGAGTACTACACTTGCAGTAAGGGATTTGCCTAAAATTATGAAGCCTACTAACATGATTTGCAAAGAATGTGTGATTGCTAAGTAGAAGAGAAGTTCATTTCCTAGTAATAAGTTCACATTGGTAGAGAAGTTGGAGATTGTTCATACAGACTTGAGTGGTCCTACCAGGACTAGAGGATTCTATGGAGAAAGGTATTTTATGATTCTTGTTGATGATTTTACAAGAATGATGTGGATTGCATTTCTGAAAGAAAAATCTAAAGAATTTGATAAGTTTAAGATCATTAAGAACAAAGTTGAGAATGAATCTAGAATGAAGATTAAATGTTTGAGATCTGATAGAGGTGGTGAATTTACTTCTAGAGAGTTTAACACTTTTTGTGAAGTGAATGGTATTAAGAGACGGTTTTTAGCCCCTAGAACACCTGAACAAAATGGTATTGTAGAAAGAAGAAACAGATCAGTGACTGAAGCAGCAAGAGCTATGTTATTTGAGAATGATTTAGTGAAGACATTTTGGAGAGAAGTAGTGAATACAATAGTATATACAATGAACATAGTACAAATCAGAGTAGACACAGACAAGACACCTTATGAATTATGGTTTGGACATGCACCCTCAGTTAAGTATTTTAGAATTTTTGGAAGCAAATGTTATATAAAGAGAGATGATGATATTGGAAAGTTTGATCCTAGAAGTGATGAAGGTATTTTTCTTGGATATTCTTTGAAGAGAAAAGCATATAGATGTTACAATAAGAGAACTAAAACTATTGTTGAGAGCGCAAATGTTAAAGTCAATGAAAAGTTCAAAATTTAGGAAAGAATGCTTGATTATGAATCTGATGAAGAAGCTCATCCTAAGCCTAACACTAAAACTACTAAATTATTCTATGAAACTAACAGTGAATTTTTGAATGAAAGACATGCTAAAGAAACCAGAGAGGAATCTAGAGAAGAATCTACAATTGAAGCAAGATCTGAGACTGACACTGAACAAGTATTTATCAATACATCATCCTATTGAACAAGTTATTGGAAGTTTGGATAGAGGAGTTCTAACTCGGAATAAGGTACATTTATGTTTGATTTCTCAAATTGAACCTAAATCTACTAGTGAAGCTTGTGAAGATGAACATTGGATTAATGTTATGAAAGAAGAACTAGATTAGATAGAAAAGAACAAGACATGGGAATTGGTCCCTAGACCTAAAGATAAGAATGTGATTGGAACTAAATGGGTATTCAGAAACAAGATGAATGAACAAGGAGAAGTTGTAAGAAACAAAGCAAGATTGGTATGTAAAGGTTACTCACAACAAGAAGGCATTGACTATGAAGAAAAATTTTCACCAGTAGCAAGAATTGAAGTAGTAAGAACATTTTTGGCCTATGCAGCTTTTAAGAAATTCAAAGTGTATCAGATGGATGTGAAGTCAGCATTTCTGAATGGAGAATTGGAAGAAGAAGTCTACATTGAGCAGCCTGAAGGTTTTCCTTTGACTCAAAAAGGAGACATGGTATGTAAACTAAAGAAAGCATTATATGGACTAAAGCAAGCACCTAGAACTCGGTATGCAAGACTGGATAAGTATTTGTTAAAGTTAGGATTTGCTAAAGGAACAGCTGATAGCAATCTATATACAAAAGAAATTGAAAATGGTTTTTTGATTATAGTTATTTTTGTTGATGACATTATTTTTGGAGGAGAAGATGAGGCTAGTGAAAAATTTGCTAATGAGATGAAGACTGAATTTAAAATGAGTATGATTGGTGAGATGAAATACTTTTTGGGATTATAGATAACACAAAACAATGATGGTATCTTTGTAAGTTAGATAAAGTACTTGAATGATTTGCTGAAAAGATTTGGAATGGAGGATTGTAAACTAGTTGGAACACCTATGGTAACTGGACATAAGTTATCTAGCACAGATGAAACACCGATAGTTGAGCAGAAGAAATACAGATCCATGATTGGAGGATTGTAGTATTTGACACACACAAGACCTGATATAGCACATTCAGTTGGAATTGTGGCAAGATTTCAAGCTGAACCTAGAGAATCACATTATGGAGCAGTAAAGAGGATACTGAGATATTTAAGAGGCACAATGGACTATGGATTATGGTATGAAAAATCTAATGATTTTACCCTATGTGCATATATAGATGTAGATTGGGGAGGCAGTGTTGATGATAAGAAAAGCACCAGTGGAGGAGCATTTTTCCTTGGAGGAAGATTAGTTTCTTGGCTAAGCAAGAAGAAAAATTGTATTTCACAGAGCACAATAGAAGTAGAGTATGTAGCAGCAGCAAACAATTGTAACCAGATAATTTGGATGAAGCAAATGCTGAAGGATATTGGAATTAAATTTGTTGAACCTCTTGTTATACATTGTGACAACACCAGTATAGTCAATATGTCTAAGAATCCTATACTACATTCTAAGACAAAACATATAGAGATCAAGTATCATGTTGTGAGAGAGAAAGTTGCTGAGAAAGAAGTCAGACTGGAGTACATAAGCACAAAGGAATAGATAACAGACATATTTACAAAGCCTTTGCCTAAGGATACATTTGAGTATCTAAGAGGTATGCTTGGGGTTATGCCCCAGCCTACTTTTGAGTAATGATGTAGTTGGTTGCATCCTTCCAATAATATATGAGCCCTATCTTTCTTCTAGACTGGATGTTGGTACTTCCTCTATGTGGGAGTATGTGTATCTAAGCTGAGTCATGAGGACTCTAGTAAATGTATTTTTTGAAAAAGTGTCTTTTGACATTAAGTTGTTATTGACATAGTGATGAAATTTCTATCATTGCTGTCAATGGGGGAGAAGTATGCATGAAAAATAATATGAGAAAACAATATAAAAGAACTGAACAGGATAACGAAGCAAGATTTGATTGACGAAGAGGATTTGAAGAAGCAGTGTTGCAGTATTGGATTTTTGGAACATTGGATATTTTTCATCTATGTTTTCATCAATACCAATGGGGGAGATTTTTAAGAATGAATGCTAAAGTGTTTGGCACCCATTCTGTAGCAGTTATTGTTGCATTCATGACTATGATTGTCATTGATGTCAACACAGTGTTTTACCAAAGACTTACAGAGAAGCATATAGTGTTTTGATTAGCGCACATGGGATATTGTAGTTGGAGATATGTGATGTTGAGGATATACTCTTTGATATGTTATATGTCTATGGTTAAGAGCATAGATAGTAATTCATTGGTTGATGGAAGTTATGATCATTTTAGTGGAAGCAGTATTCAGGTAGTGTTCTTGAGTAGCGGTTTTTGGCAATTAGATGATATCTCCTAATTGGGATGGAATCTAACTTTGTGTAGTTAAAAGGAAGTTAGAGACACATTGATAGTGATGTGGATGATAGTGCAAACTTTAAAGTCACACGAGTGAAGATTTATTGTATTTGGAAGCTGACAGTTTTATGTAATTTTGGTGTAGCGTGTGGAATATTTTATTTTGTAATTGTGTGCTAACTCATTTGTAATTATTTGAGTGTGGTATAAAGGAAGGAATGTTTTTCTTTTTTTTTATGTTGAGATGTGATGTGGTATGCATGAAGTGAAGAAAAGAGCTAAGTATGAGAGTGAAATTGTGAAGGAAGACATGCGAAGTATAGAGATCTAAAATTGAGATCTGATGTAACAGTGAGTGTAGTTTGGCACAATCAGAGAAGAGGTAACATATTATTCTATTGAATAATGTAAAGATTATTTGGACAGTGAATTTAGTGATCTTACCCTGAAGCTGTTTGGGTAGTGGGTCCTTCCGTCTTCCATAACTCTTAACAGGGTTAGAATCTTTTAACAGGGATTCAAAATCTCCTAACAGGGATTTATATGTACTGAATGTATTTCATAAGACTCCTAACAAAGTCCATCCTTTCACAAGGAATATTCATATTAGTGCATCTTTTGTGGGCATCATTCCCACCGGGGTTTACTCTTTGATCAAGAGGTTCCCTAGTCAACATATCTTGTGTTATTGTGTAATTGCATATGAATATCTTTCTATGGTTGTTAATTATATTGCTTACATGGTTTAATGTTATTGAAGCTGATAAAAGTTAGTATTATCTGATAACTGATTCACCCCCCCCCCCTCTCATTTATCTTGGTGGACTTTACTTTCTAACAAATTCAAACAAGGTGGGGTTCAGACTAGATGCCAACAAAAAAAAGCAGACATTGGTACACCTAAGAGAGAAAGAGGAAGAATGTCTGAAAAAGACCACAGGGAGCTGGAAGAAAAATAGAACATAGTGGGTGAAAGACAACTTGCCATCGATTAGGTTTGTTCCCCAATCCTTAAATGAATATTTTATCATGGAACATAAGAGCTCTTAATGGACCTCATAAGCAAGATGTAGTTAGGAATTTAGTTAGAGATACTAAACTTGGTATTCTTCTGATTCAAGAAACTAAGATGTTGAAAGATAAGGTTGCTAAAATTAACTTGCTTAAAAAGGGGGGGAATTTTGGTAGTGATTCTGATGGTGCTTCAGGAGGTTTGACCATTTTTTGGAACACTAAGTGTTACAATTGCTACATGTTGAGAGAGGAGAAGAATTTCCTAGCAGTTAAAGTTAGTAGCATTAAGGATAAATTTTCATGGACCCTGACCAATGTGTATGCTCTTAATACAAAGTTAGGAAGACTCAAACTTTGGAAAAGGCTTCATGACTTTAGGATATCTTATCCTAATGAGAACTCGCTGATTATGGGAGACTTAAACACCCCCCTAAAAGAAATAGATAAAAGAGGTGGGAATATAACTCAAGTGGATAGCAGGGTTGATTTGATGAAATTCATAAGTAATGAAGGTTTGTTGGACATTGATCTTGAAGGAATAAACTACACATGGTCAAATAGGAGAGTGGGAGCTGATCTAATTCAAGTTAAGCTTGACAAGGTTATTTTATCTCTGGATTGGTATGCGAAATTATCTTTCTCTCTCTCATCCCTCAACTATATAGGATCGGATCACTATCCTATCTCTTTTTCTTCTAATTCTTTTAGTGGTAAAAGAAATACCCCCTTCAGATTTGAAAAAATGTGGCTTGCCCACCCTAACCTTAAAAATAAAATAAGGGACTGGTGGAAATTTAAAGTGGAAGGAAAAGATATGTTACAAGTGGCAAAAAAAATGGCAAATGTTAAAGCCAAAGTAAGACAATAGAATAAGGATGTCTATGGAGATATCTTCCAATCCAAAAGAAAGATTCAAATTGATCTAAAAGAAATGTAGGATAAGATCCAAAGTATAGGACTAATCGAGAACCTAAAAAAAGAGGAAAATCAAATCCTGGCAGATTACCACAACATCATATCGAAAGAAGAGACTTTCTAGAGGCAAAGATCTAGATCTATATGGCTGAGTGTAGGAGACAAAAACACAATATTTTTCATCTTACTGCAATGAAGCATAAAGCTATGAATAGAATTAATTCTTTAGCTACTACCATGGGAACTATATCAAAAGAAGAGGAAATAAGGGAAGAAAAGATAGGCTATTTTGTCTCTCTTCTTTCTAAAGAGCCAAATCTAAACTAGGAGAATCAGAACACTTTACTACAATCCATTTCTAGAATTCTGGAGTCTAAAGATAATGAATTCCTCAAAGCTATCCCTAGGGAAGAAGAAATAAAAAGGGCAATTTTCTCTTTTGAAGGAGAAAAATTTCCAGGACCGGATGGGTTCCAAATGTTCTTTTTTCAATCTTTCTGGAGCATTACTGGGAAAGATGTGTGTTGTGCTTTGAAAGAGTTCTTTGGATCTAAGTCTATCCTAAAGGAACTTAACTCCACTTTTATAGCTCTTATTTTGAAAAGACTAGGAGCCAACGCTGCTGATAGCTTTAGGCCTATCAGTCTCTGTAACTCCTTGTACAAGATTATGTCTAAGGTCCTTACTTCCAGACTTTTAAAACTTCTTCCTAATCTTATATCTCCTCAACAGAATGGGTTTGTCCTGGGGAGACAAATTTTAGACTCCATAATAGTTGTGCATGAGAATATCCATTCCTTGGAGAAATCTAGGAAATAGGGTTTCTTGATGAAGCTGGATCTATCAAAAGTCTATGAAAGAGTGGATTGGGAGCTATTATAAAAAATTCTTCAAGATTTTGGATTTGATCTGGGAGTGGTTAAACTTATTATGCAATTGGTTTTCTATGGTTTCCTCTTCTATCATAGTGAATGGGGGCTCCTCCAGACCCTCCAAAGGTTTGAGACAAGGAGATCCTATCTCTCCTATCCTCTTTGCTATTATGGAAAAATGTCTTGGGAGATTTATTAATAGTATGGTCACTAATGGGCAAATTTCTGGTCTCCAACCTTCTTCCTCTGGTCTTAAGTGTTCCCATGAACAATTTTTTGATGACATGATTATAATGGTAGAATATTTTTTCAAAGAAGCGAGGAATTTGAAAAAGGCCCTCAATATTTATGCTAATGCTATGGGTCAACTTATCAACTAGGAGAAAATTCTTTTGTACCTTAGTAATACTCTAGAAGAAAGAAAGCATAAAATCTCTTCTATTTTAGGCTATAAGATAGGACTGCTTCCTACTCCTTATTTGGGTTTGCCTCTATGTCTAAAACCTAAAGCCTATTTCTAGAATGAAATCCTTGACAAATTCCATAATAAACTTGCTGGGTGGAAAGGAGCTATTCTAAGCCAAGCTAGAAAAGTGCAATTGTTGAAGGCTATTGTTCAAAATCTTCCAGTTTATGCTCTCAGTTCATTTAAAATACCTCAAAAGTATGCTGACCTTATTGAAAAAATCCAAAAAATATTCCTTTGGACTAGGGCTGAGGAGAAAAAAAATTCAGTCTGGTTGCCTGGGAAAAGGTTTGTAAACCTAAGAAATTTGGAGGGCTAGGCATTAGAAACATAACTGATACTAATAAATCTCTTTTAGCAAAGCAATGCTGGAGGATCTTTGAAGAAGAAAAAGAATGGAATTCAATCATTAAAATAAAATACCATCTCACTTCCCTTGATGGCACTCTTCACTCATAAATTGATGTCCAGGGATTGTATGTCTGGAATAGTATCAACAAGGGTAAGAAACTGGTCAGAATAGGTGTTAGATGGAAGCTGGGAAATGGTAGGAAGATCTAGTTTTGGGATGATAAATGGCTGATGGAAAATCCTCTTATTGATAACTAGGAATGGAAAACCATGATCCAAGAATGTAAAGAGACAATTAGGGAAAAGGTGAGTGACTACTAGATTAACAAAGAATGGATAGATCTTGGATTGAAGGATGACAAATTCAAAGAGGTGAATAAACAACTTAATAATTGGTTTATTAGATAAAATGTGTTTGATGAATTGATTTGGGGCCCTGATAACATTGGCAAGTTCTTAGTTGTTTCTACTTCGGCCCTCCTCATCCCTCAAGATGACCAGCCCCTTTTCTCTCAGGTATGGAACAAAGATTTAATCCCAAAAATTAACATGTTTTTTTGGTTGCTTGTTCAGAATAAAATCCTCATAGTGGAAAACCTCACTAGAAGAGGATTCCAAATTCCAAATAGATGCATCTTGTGTTGTGAAGAGGCTGAATCATGTAATCACTTAATGATCCATTGTTCCTTTGTTAGAGAGGTGTGGGACTCTATCCTCACATCTTTGAACCTAAAGTGGGTTAAGCCTCAAAAACTCCAAAGTTTTGTTCACCAATGGTAGTGCCCTTTTCATGACAAAAATGCTAAGAATCTTTGGAAACTTGTCCACCCTCACTTCACCTGGAAAATATGGAAGGATAGGAACAACAAAGTCTTTAGAGAAAAAATAGCGCCCTCTTTTATGGTTGCTAACTTTGTATGCAGAAGCCTCATGGAAAATTTTAGAAGCATAGGTAAGAAAGACTCTATCTCATGGAATCCTAACCATAATAATGATAACACTATATCTTGGGACAACTTGAAGACCAAGATAGACCTGAATCCTAGAGACAATGTTATGTGGACTTCTCCTCCTATGGGATGGTTAAAAGGGAACTTTGATGGCTCTTCTAGAGGAAACCCTGGAAGGGCTAGAGGGGGAGGCCTAATAAGAGACTGGGCTAGTAATTTTATGGGAGCTATAGTGGCTCTATTGGGAATTCAAACTAACCATGTAGTAGAAGCAGAGGTGGTGCTCTATGTTGTGAAGTTGGCTAAAGAGATGGGATGCTCTAAGCTTTGGCTGGAAGGTGAGTCCCTCAACATAATTAATTGTATTAAAGGTAAAAATGAGAGCTCACAGACTATAGCTCACATCATCGATAAAATCAAGATGATAATCCAAAATTTTGAGGAAAGCCATGTCACCCACATATACCATGAAGGTAACAAGCTGGCAGATAGGTTGGAAAATGAGGGGGCCCAGAATGATGTCACAAAAATGTAGATAGGGGAAGCAAATCTAAAAATAGAGATCATAAGTCTAATCACTTATGATAAAATTAATCACAAGGAGGGAAAATCCATTAAATTAATGATGACAAGGATGAAGCAATTATCGAGAAGAGCTACATGTAAGGTGAAGTGTGTGTTCATTATTTTGGCTTTAACGACATGCATATTTTGGGTAATTTTAAGAGTTCTGAATAGCAAGAGAAAGCCAAGTCGTGAGTCTTGGAAAATTGGTAAGATTATGAGCCAGAACAGTAACAAAATTCAGAAAATGGGAGGAGGTTTGAGAAGGGAGGAGCCTTTTGACTATGAGAAATGGAGACAAGAGAAGAAGGTTTGGAAGAAGCTGAAGAAAGGAGGGGTCACACCATACATTGAAAAGCTTCATGGTTATGATAAATAGGTAACTACTAAAATGTTGAAGGCTTGGTTAATGGAAAAGTTAATTTATGGGGAAAATCTTTCCCCCTTACTCTTACCCTTATTTCTAAAATTACTGGTTTATCCATGGAAGGAATGCCCTTTTATAGGGACAATAAGCATATAGGTTCTGAAGCTTTTAAGATTTTTCCTAAAACTATGGATGAAGAAGCTCTAATGACCAAAAGCAAAGGGTATTATGTAGATATCACAAAAATCAAGGAGTTTTGGGCTAAAATGTTGAAGGTGTTGATTGAGTAGTTCACGCTAGATGGGCGTTACTCTAAAATTTATAACCTGCACTTTCTTTTGGCAAACCACTTTAGGCACATCAAAAAGGTCTCCTCCCAGTAATTTCTATTGAGTTCTTTGAACAATAGTATTACTGAGCATAGGAAGAAAGTGAGCAATCCGATGCTACATGAGGGATTGATTCTCCTCATCACAGACTATGCTAGGGACATTATCCCAGATCCTATTCCTAAAAGGGTTACTGGAAAAAGCAAGGATAATAGAGAGGAAGAGAGAAAGAATGTAACTCACAAGAAGGGAAAGAAAAACAAGAAGGCCATTGATAGTGGTGATGACGCTGGAAACAAGAATGACAAGAAAAAATGAAATGACAATAGTGACAAAGTTGGAGACAAAATCCCTTTGTCTCAGGGAAAGGGAAGTACTCAGGAGGAGAATGTCGAAGAGGAATCTAGTAAAGAGGAGGAATCTTAGGAAAAAGAGGACCTGAATCCTGAAGAAAATGAGCAAGAGGAGGCCATGAAGGAAAAAGAAAACATGGAAGAAGATGATGAGGAGGAAGAAGGGGGTAAAGAAGAAGAAATTGAAGAGGAAGAAATTGAAGATGAAGAATTTGAAGAAGAAGAGGAAGACGGTCAAGAAGACCCTAAACCAGAAGAGAAAGAAGAAGAACTAATTGAAAAAGAGGAAGGGAAAGGCCAGTTGAGCTATGAGGAAGGCAATAGTCAAAAGGAGGCTACCTTAGTTTTCAAGATGGATGCTACTATTCTAGAGGAGGTTAAGAAGATTGAAGACCATGGTATTCATCTAGATAAGTGGATTATGAAGGAAATGTAGGAAATGAAAAATCACCTTCATGCCATGGAAGACACTATGAATACCCTGACTACAAAGCTGGAAAGGCTGGAAAAGAAGTTTTTGGATAAGGTAAAAAATAATAACCTGAAAGAGGACATTATTGCTGAAATTAATATGATGGTTGACAACAAGCTTAAAGAATTGATAGAAAAAAATAGTTAAAATGGGTACATAATCAATGAGGTCCTAAAGCATAGTAATGAGGGCCTCAATGCCTCTGTTGTGAACCTAAAAATGTTGTACAACTATTTGGAAAAAACTACCATAACGATTGATGGTGATGTTGGGAACACTGGACCAGGAACAAGAACTAGGGGCTGCATCCAGAGGAAGGTCCCTAAAATTCCTAAGGAGATGAAAGATTTAAAAGAATCCATTTAGAAGATGGAGGACCTACAAAAGAAGGTAGAGAAGACTATAAATAATATGTAGTCTATTCTGGTTGATAGTTGGTAGCTTGCTGGTAGTTGTGCTAATAACTATTTCTTTTTGTTTTTGCTGTCTAGTCTTGGGTTGGTTTGGGTCCTACTTTTCTCTTCATTGCAAGTGTCTCTTTTTGTAAAAATTGATATGTAAATCTTTTTGTTATGTTGTAAATGGTTTCAGGTTCCATTCAAAACCTATTTTTACCTTAATAAAAAACAATGTAAAATGAATTTTATGCAATAAAATGTAAATTCTTTCCAAGTTTCCTGTCTCTTCCCATGAGGGTACAGTCAATGTATTGGGTGTCCAAAACATCTCTTTCATTGCAAAAATGGATTCAAATGAATGTTATTATGATTTTCATTCATAGAATTCTTCTATGAAATCAATCCAAATCAACATATAAATGAACAATCATACTAACATCTATCTTTTCTATCCATATTGCAATGAAAGAAAGCATTTTAGGCAGCCAATAAGAGGACTATACCCTCATGGGCAGAGATAGGGCCAGTCTTGTTTAATTTACATTTCATTGAACAAAAGTATATTACATTCATCCAATTGATCTCCAATCGACCATATACCTTCCTTTACTCCTCTCCCCTCTCACTTGGGTCACTTTCACATTGAATTTCCTCACAAATTCTTCCACCAATTCCTCATTAAATCCCTAATTTTGATAGATTCCAACCATCCTACTCTCTATATTAGTTCTTTAGTTATGGGGTCCACAATATAATCTTGTAGTTTAAATTTTCATTTTTGTCCCATAGTTATATCAAAATTGCCCATACTTTAACTATTCCAGAACAAGCCAAATTCTTAGCAAATTGCAAAGAATACAAAACAATACTTTTCCTTTTGTTGCATAATTAAGAACAGTCAGTTTTGTGACTATTTGGGGACAGTTTGGAGTTAGGTACAGTTAGTTTTTGGGGAGTTAGGAATTTATTTATATTAAGATCCATGTTATTGGAAGGAAATAAGTAGGGTGGGATGTGTAAGAGACCAAATTTGTAATGATTCCAATCAATAAATAAAAATCATCCTTGCAATTGTAAATATTTTCCTGTGGATACAGTCACTACAAGAGTGAATTAAATTGCTTATTTGAAACATGTTCTTGAGTGAGTAGTGGTGTAAGATCATTGTCTTATGTTTTAATTACACATTTGTGCAATAATTTTTGTTTTACTCCTCTAAGGATCCCAATACACTCAAATCATACACTCATTAACATCTCAATCCATTCTTGTGACCATTCTATCTCCTTGCACCAAACTATCTATAATGTCCCTATTAGTTTGTAACCTTGGAAAGCCTACATTGAAATAGACTCAAAATCTTCAAAGAAACCCAACTACAACCACCTAAGTGCCCAAAAATGTTCCATAATAGTCATAAAACTAGCAGTCAAAACCAAATAGATGAATGATCCAAGTTTTTAGATTCTGAGAACATGTATATTTAGTGGAGGCTAAAACGGATATTTGTGAAGATTTGCTAGATCTCTAAAATTCTAGAGAATATCTTCTTTATTGAGTTGAGGTGGGACAAAAGTAACATAGGTCTATGAAACCTTCACAAATATCCCTTCTTTAGCCTCCTCTCATACCTCTTCTCAGAATCTGGAAACCCTTCAAAGAAACAGGTGATGAACATGAAGATTTTCCTAAGCACTACTGGGAGCTTAACCTACAACACATGTACTATTGTGAAAAATCATCACAAGTCCATTTGTTGTAGGGTCTAGTTCCCAGTGATTCTTGGTCAAATCAACATGTTTGTCACCTATGCATATACCTTCTCTAATTGACTCTTATATGCACAGGTGATGAAAATTTAGATTTTCCTAAGTAGTACTGTGATATACTTAAATGGGAAACACTAAGAAGTACCAAATGATGAATGCTCAATTGTTGTAATGAACAGGTGATGAGCATGCAGACATAATAAATAGACATAATTTTCTTATATTCTTCTTTTTTATCACTGAGTATGTACTGTGATTGCCTTTGTGCTATGCTAAGGATATGACTTGTCTTTGTCAGTTTTATGGTCCTTTTATATGATTCAACTTACATTTTATATCTCCCACGTATAGACAAAGAAGAAACATATGGTTCACAACTCTATTCAAAACTTGATTATTCTATATATATTATTTAATTATTATCAAAATTCTATTTGAAGCGGGGACATGACAATATCTCATTTGATGGATTGCAGGAACCACCAAATAGGTACTTGTCAGATCTAGCTTCCTCAAATGAGGGAAATGCAAGAATGGTAGATGAAATTTCGACATGTAGTATAGCTAAAATAGGGAGGTCAACTAGAGGTCAAAAGATTAGAAAAAAATTCAATAAACACATGCAAGTTTTCCTTGCTCAAGAGGGGTCATGTTCTTATGATGATGAGACTAAAGGTGACATCAAGGTGCCCTTTCGGTATAGACATCTTGAGAAAGAATGGGTACCCAATGAGCTACCTCCAATTAACACTAAATTTTGTGTTAATGAGAGGATATATCACATAGCTCCATCCTTATTACATGGTTTGGGCATATTTTCCATGGATGGGATAAATGTATGTTACAAAAAATTTGTTGAAGTGATGGAGTATGTCGGACCTTGTTACAATTACAATGATTGGATTTTGATTGTTCAATATAAAAAAAGTATGTGTAGGTATGCATTGTCAGCAAATTATATAAAATGGAAAGAAAATGATCAAAGTAAAAGATTTTATATGTACATTGATGGGAGACCAAAAGTAACAGGGAATATTATGGGTTTTATAAATATTACGCGACCTTCCTCAACTAATAAGCAACCCAATTGTGTATTTGAGGCGCACGAGGGGAATCATGTTTTTGTATGTACGATAAAATCAATAAGTGTAGGGGAAGAACTACTAATAGATTACCATTTAAATCACATAGATACAAACAAAGTTACTATCATGGGGGTGGTAAGTACTATATACCATTTAAACTAACCTCAAGTTTATGACTCCAATATATGATTTTTTTAATAAATTTTTTTTGCTAACTCTATTGCTTTCAGTTCACTGAAGTTTTTATATTTAATCTTTGTCATAGGATGACATGGATCTATTAGGAATGAATGAAAAGTATTTTGGCAGCTATTCTGTAGCATTTGTTGTTGCATTCATGACTTGGATTGTCATTGATGTCAACACAGTGATATTCTAGATATCAGAAGGAAAGTAGGTATAGTTTTGTTTTGTGCACATGTTGTATTGCAGATTGCATTTTTCATAGTTGATGGTATGTTCTTTGGTGTTTTATTAACCTATGGTTAACAATGCAAAAATAAATTCATTCATTTATGAGAGTTATGAGCATTTTGGTGAAAGCAGTGTTTAGACAGTGTTTCTGTGAAGTGATTTTTAGAAATCGGAGGATATCTCTTAGCTGGGATGGAATCTGATTTTGTACAGTTAAAGGGATGTTGGAGACTCATTAATGATGATGTGGTTCATAGTGCAAACTTTGAAGATATGTTTGGAGAAAGTTACAGTATCTGGAAGTCGACAGTTTTATGTGAAATTTTGTGTGTAGCGTGTAGAATTTATTATTTTGTAATTGAGGACCGACTCATTTGTAATTATTTGAGTTTGGTATATAAGAAGGAATTTTTTCCTTGTTGCAATATGTACTAAAAATTTTGAGATGATAATATATGCATGAAGTGAAGAAAAGAGCTAATTCAGTGATGAAGGAAGACTTGTGAGTACAGGGATCTAGAATTGTGATCTTGTGTAGCAGAGAGTGCAGTTTTGGCACAGTGTGAAGGAGGTAATATATTTCATATTATTCTATTGAATAGTTCTAAGATCTTTTGGACAGTGGGTTCAGAGATCTTGCCTTGAAGCTGTTTGGGCAGTGGGTCCTTCTGTCTTCCATAAACTCTTAACCGGGTTAGAATCTTTTAATAGGGATTCAAAATCTCCTAACAAGGATTTATATGTACTAAATGTATTTCATAAGACTCCTAATAGGGTCCATCATCTAACAAGGAACTTTCATATTAGTGCATCATTTTGTGGGCATCATTCCCACCGGGGTTTACTCTTTTCAAGAGGTTCCCTAGTCAACATATCTTGTGTTATTGTGCAATTGTGTATGGTTATCTTTCTATGGTTGATTAGTACATTGATTATATTGTTTAAAGTAGTTGAATGGTTAAATTATCTGATAACTGATTCACCCCCCCCCCCCCTCTTAGTTATCTTGGGGATCTTTACTATCTAACAATTGGTATCATAGCAGCAGGTCCATGAAAGAAAAGTTTAACAACTTAAGGAGATCCATGGCGAATTTTAGAAAAGAAAGCCCTAAGTTTGATGGAGTAAATTTTGATAGCTGGAAAGAAAATATGAAGACTCATCTATTGTGTTTAGGACCAAGTTATTGGTTGATTACAAAGAATGATAAGACTATCATTGAGGAAGACAATCTAGAGGTAGTAACTAAAGATGAACTAGATCTATTCATGTGTAACATACTTGCAAGAGAAGTACTTTTGTCAGCACTACCAGAGAATGAATATAGTCAGGTAAGATGTTTGAAAACATCTCATGCAATTTGGAAAGCTTTACATTCTACTTTTGAAGGTGATGAACATGCAAAGAAGGCTAGATTACATAATTGGATTTGTGCATTTGAAGATATCAGAATGATGGAAGATGAATCTATTAGAAGCTATATTGATAGGATGTCTGAGATTGTAAAAAGAATAAAGTCTTGTGGAGGTGATAAGATAGAGAATGAAGTGATATGGAAAATTCTAAGAACTTTGACACCAGTATTCAAGTAGACAACATAGATGATTGAACAAGTGATACCTTGTACATCACACTTTTCAAGAGAGACTCTTCTTGGAAGATTAGAAATAGCAAAGATGAACTTGAGATTATTAGGAGAGCTACCTAGAATGGAAACAACATTCAGTGCTCCTAACATTAGACCTACAAGAAGTACTAGTGTGAATGGAGATTATGCCAGCAGTAGTAGATCTAAATCTGAGGAAGATAAGAAGATTGAAGATGGTATTGCATTACTTGTAAAAAGAGAACTAGATGGTAAGAAAATCTTTAAATGTTGGACTTGTCAAGAATATGGTCATTTTGCATCTAAATGTCCTAAAAGAGTTAAGAAGCATAGAAGTAACTTTAAACCTAGGAGATCTAAAGAATTTTATTATGCAAATGATGAAGATCTTGAAGCGGGAATTGAAAGACATTTAAGTGATAGTGATAATGATAACTTTGAGGAAATAGGATTTGTAGCAATTAAAGAAGAAAGTTCTGAATCTGATAAAAGGGAAGAAAAAGCATTAGTTTCTCAAGTTGGAAAGAAATCTGATTGGATTATAAACAGTGGTTGTTCACATCATATGACTGGAGATAAAAGAAAGTTTGTTAAGTTAGATAATTATGATGGAGGAATTGTTAGGGTTGGTAATAATGCACCTTATTTGATTAAGGGTATAGGATCTATTACTCTTGATGGAAAGACTAACACTAATGATGTTTAATTTGTTGATGGATTGAGACATAATCTACTAAGCGTTGGACAATTGGCTGATAAGGGTTATCAAGTTTGGTTTGCTGAGAAAACTTGTGTGATAAAAGATAAAGATGGAAATCTGATTGGAAAAGGATCCAGAACTAGAGGTAATGTATTTTAGTTGAATCCTACTAAGATGACATGTTTGATAACTAAGATTGATGACAGTTGGTTATGGCATAAAAGGTTTTGTCATATAAACTTTGATAATATTGTCAAGGTGAGCACTACACTTGTGGTAAGAGATTTACCTAGAATTATGAAACCTACTAACATGATTTGCAAAGAATGTATGATGGCAAAGTAGAAAAGGAGTTCATTTCCCAACAAGAAGTTCACATCGACAGAGAAGCTAGAGATTGTTCATACAGACTTTAGTGGTCCTACTAGGACTAGAGGATTCTATGGAGAAAGGTATTTTATGATTCTTGTTGATGATTTTACAAGGATGATGTGGATTGCATTTTTTAAAGAAAAATATGAAGCATTTGATAAATTTAAGATCATGAAAAGAAAAATTAAGAATGAATCTAGAATGAAGATTAAGTGTCTAAGATCTGATAGAGGTGGTGAATTTACATCTAAAGAGTTTAACACCTTTTGTGAAATGAATGGTATTAAGACACAACTTTTAGCCCCTAGAACACCAGAACAAAATGGTATTGCAGAAAGAAGGAACGGGTCAATAACCGAAGTAGCAAGAGCTATGTTGTTTGAAAATGATTTGCCTAAGACTTTTTGGAGAGAAGCAGTGAACACAACAGTATACACTATGAACAGAGTACAAATCAGAGCAGATACAAACAAGACACCTTATGAATTATGGTTTGGACATGCACCCTCAGTTAAGTATTTTAAAATTTTTGGAAGTAAATTTTATATAAAGAGAGCTGATGATATAGGAAAATTTGATCCTAGAAGTGATGAAGGAATATTTCTTGGATATTCTTTCAAAAGAAAAGCATATAGATGTTATAACAAAAGAACTAAGACTATTGTTGAAAGTGCAAATGTAAAAGTTGATGAGAAGTTTAAAATTTAGGAAAGAATGCTTGATTATGAATCTGGTGGAGAAGCACAACCTCAGCCTAATATTGAAAATGCAGAATTATTTTTTGAAGCTAATAGTGATTTGCTGAATGAAAGTCATACTGAAGAAAATAGAGAAGAAAGTAGAGAAGAAACTATAGTCAGAACAAGATCAGTAACTATGACACCTAACAGGTATATTTCAAGACATCACCCTGTTGAGCAAGTTATTGGAAGTTTAGACAGAGGAGTTTTAACTTGAAATAAGGTACATTTATGTTTGATTTCTCAAATAGAACCTAAGACTACTAATGAAGCTTGTGAAGATGAACATTGGATTAATGCTATGAAAGAAGAATTGGAGCAGATTGAAAAAAACAAGACATGGGAATTGGTCCCTAGACCTGAAGACAAGAATGTGATTGGAAAAAGTGGGTATTCAAAAACAAGATGAATGAACAAGGAGAAGTGATAAGAAACAAAGCAAGATTGGTATGTAAAGGATTCACAACAAGAAGGAATTGACTATGAAGAAACTTTTGCACCTATGGCAAGACTTGAAGCAGTGAGAATGTTTCTAGCATATGCAGCTTACAAGAAATTCAAAGTGTATCAAATGGATGTGAAATCAGCATTTTTGAATGGTGAATTGGAAGAAGAAGTCTACATTGAGCAGCCTAAAGGTTTTTCTTTGACACAAAAAGGAGATATGGTATGTAAGTTAAAGAAAGCTTTATAAGGATTAAAACAAGCACCTAGAACCTGGTATGCAAGATTGGATAAGTATTTATTGAAATTGGGATTTATAAAAGGAACAGTAGATAGTAACTTATACACAAAAAAAATTGAGAATGGTTTGTTGGTTATAGTTATATTTTTTGATGATATTATCTTTGGAGGAGAAGATGAAGCTAGTAACAAATTTGCAAATGAAATGAAGACTGAATTTGAGATGAGCATGATTGGAGAAATGAAATATTTTTTGGGATTATAGATAACATAAAGCAAGGAAGGTATATTTGTAAGTCAGACTAAGTATTTGAATGACTTATTGAAAAGATTTGGAATGAAAGATTCTAAACCTGTTGGAACACCTATGGTAACTGGACATAAGTTATCTAGCAAAGATGAGACACCAGCAGTTGAGCAGAAAAAATATAGATCTATGATTGGAGGATTGCAGTACTTGATACATACAAGACCTGATATAGCACATTCAGTTGGGATTGTAGCAAGATTTCAAGCAGAACCTAGAGAATCACATTATGCAGCAGTAAAGAGGATAGTGAGATATCTGAAAGGAACAATGGATTATGGATTATGGTATGAGAATTCTAATGATTTTACTTTATGTGCCTATACTAATGAAAATTGGGGAGGCAGCGTTGATGACAAGAAAAGCACCAGTGGTGGAGCCTTTTTTCTTAGAGGAAAATTGGTCTCTTGGTTAAGTAAGAAGCAAAATTGTACTTCACAAAGTAGCAAAAGAAGAATATGTTGCAGCAGAAAATAATTGTAATCAGATTATTTGGATGAAGCAGATGTTGAAGGATATTGGAATAAAGTTTGATGAGCCTGTTGTTATACATTGTGATAACACCAGTACAGTGAGTATGTCAAAAAATCATGTTTTACATTCTAAGACTAAACATATTGAGATCAAGTATCATGTTGTAAGAGAGAAAGTTGCAGAAAAAGAAGTAAGATTGGAGTACATAAGCACAAAGGAACAGATAGCAGATATATTTACAAAACCTTTACTTAAGGATACATTTGTGCATCTGAGAGGTATGCTTGGGGTTATGCCCCAACCTATTTTTGAGAATTGATGCAGATGATTGCATCCGTCCAGTGGTATATGAGCCCTATCTTTCTTCTAGATTGGATGTTGGAACTTCCTCTATGGGGGAGTTTATGAGCTGAGTCATGAGGACTCTTGTTATTGTATTTTTCTGAAAAGTATCTTTTGACATTAAGTTGTTGTTGACTTAGTGATGGAATTTATGTCATTGATTCCAATGGGGGAGAGATATACATGAAAAACATTGTGGATTGTATGAGAGAGTTGAATAGGAAAACAAAGCAAGATTTAATTTGATATTTTGCAGTGATGTTGCAGTATTGGATTTTTGGAACATTGGATGTTTTTCATCTATGTTTCCATCAATGCCAATGGGGGAGATTGTTAGGAATGAATTCAAAGTATTTTGGTAGTCATTCTGTAGCAGTTGTTGTTGCATTCATGACTTGGATTGTCATTGATGTCAACACAGTGATATTCTGGATATCAGCAGGAAAGTAGGTACAGTTTTGTTTTGTGCACATGTTGTATTGCAAATTGGATTTTGTACAATTGATGGTATCTTCTTTGG
Source organism: Chamaecyparis obtusa (assembly GCA_027943335.1). Classification (NCBI taxonomy): domain Eukaryota; kingdom Viridiplantae; phylum Streptophyta; class Pinopsida; order Cupressales; family Cupressaceae; genus Chamaecyparis; species Chamaecyparis obtusa. The sequence goes on along the minus strand of BSBK01003107.1, from coordinate 202,932 downwards.
TGTTTTATTAACCTATGGTTAACTGTGCAAAAAGAAATTCATTCATTTATGAGAGTTATGAGCATTTTGGTGAAAGCAGTGTTTAGACAGTGTTTCTATGAAGCGATTTTCAGAAATCAGAGGATATCTCTTAGCTGAGATGGAATCTGATTTTGCATAGTTAAAGGGATGTTGGAGACTCATTAATGATGACATGGTTCATAGCACAAACTTCAAAGATATGTTTGGAGAAAGTTACAGTATCTAGAAGCTGACAGTTTTATGTGAAATTTTGTGTGTAGCGTGTAGAATTTATTATTTTGTAATTGAGGACCGACTCATTTGTAATTATTTGAGTTTGGTATATAAGAATGAATGTTTTCCTTGTTTCAATATGTACTAAAAAGGTTGAGATGCGAATATATGCATGAAGTGAAGAAAAGAGCTAATTCAGTGATGAAGGAAGACTTGTGAGTATAGAGATCTGGAATTGTGATCTTGTGTAGCAGAGAGTGCAGTTTTGGCATAGTGTAAAGGAGGTAATATATTTCATATTATTCTATTGAATAATTCTAAGATCTTTTGGACAGTGGGTTCAGAGATCTTGCCTTGAAGCTGTTTGGGGAGTTGGTCCTTTTGTCTTCCATAAACTCTTAACCGGGTTAGAATCTTTTAACAGGGATTCAAAATCTCCTAACAGGGATTTATATGTACTGAATGTATTTCATAAGACTCCTAACAGGTTCCATCCTCTAACAAGGAACTTTCATATTAGTGCATCATTTTGTGGGCATCATTCCCACTGGGGTTTACTCTTTGCAAGAGGTTCCCTGGTCAACATATCTTGTGTTATTGTGCAATTGTGTATGGTTATCTTTCTATGGTTGATTAGTACATTGATTATATTGTTTAAAGTAGTTGAATGGTTAAATTATCTGATAACTGATTCACCCCCCCCTCTCAGTTATCTTGGGTATCTTTACTTTTTAACAGGATCCCCCACATGATAGAGGTCATGAATATTCTCATCCCACCCATTCTTCAACAATGGTAAACCTTATTATAATTGTACAAATTAGATAGTGGAAAAATGTTATATTATTATGTTATTTTATTTAGGGTTTTGGAGTTATTCTGGTAGTTTTACTGATATTCCTATCACAAATTGATGTTCAAGATAGGGGGAAAACACATACAACAACAAAGGTAATAGCTATAGATATAGATGAGGATATCCCAGATATCCCTAACCTTGTAAATATGGTGAAGAAAAAACTAAAAAAAGTCAATGTAGAAATTCTTGCCATTTTGGTCAATCCAAATCCAACTGAGGAGATGCTGGCGAGGAAAGAGGAATTAATGTAGCAAGCACATTTTTTTGAAGTAAGCAGTAATGAATCTTTAGTTATAACAAAGTTCAATAAAGGTTTATATTTTATACTCTTTTATGTCATGAACAAAAATATGTATGTGTTCTTGTTACAGGATTTTTTGTTTGCTCAAGTACCTGGTCATGGACATCGCGATGAGGCTAGTACTAGCAGAACTTTGGCCACCTCTGGTAAAATAATCCTTAAGTTAACAAGTTACAAGGAATATTTTCTTTGGAACATTCAAAAACTTCATTGGACTTACTGATTAGAAGTGTATATTTTTCATTGGACTTACTGATACTGTAGATACAACTATAGGAAAAGGTATAGTTATAACTAATTCAAAATTTCTAAGAAAATCTTCACTCAACCTTTATTGAAAGCTACTCTTACTTTTATTATTTTAGAATGTCTTTGCTAACAATGTATTATTTAGGTCATCAAGTGTAGGTGACTCCTCCTAGAAGGTCGACCGACATCCATCCAAGATTATTGAGTCCAATGTTGGCAATAAGGGGCATGCAAACATCAATGCCTTCACAACCTATGCCTGGTAAATCCTTGTTTTTCTATATTTGGTTTTGTGTTAATTATGATTTGATATTTTATACTTTAATCTTGGGTGCATCTCATAGTGGTTTAATTTTGTGGAGTAGGAGATACACTGGTGCCATCTACTACACCAGATACAAGTTAGAGTACCTGTATTGCTGATAATTCACCATCATTTCCTCGATCTACCCATGTTTCTAGCATGGGAGTTATGCAGACATCATTGTTGATTGACAATAAAGAATTGATGCCTTTAAAATGTCTTAAGCTTCCAGGTACTTTAAAATTATTATTATTTATATTATAATATGCATTTACCTATTCATAACAAGTTTTGGATTGATGATCCCATGACATTTTTGTAGGAAATGATTCTTTTTATAAGATGCTTTATGACTTCACATTGAAGATATTCGGGCCCACCATACGTACAAGGTGGAACATCATAAGTGAACTAACCCTATCCCACTATTTTTATTTCATATCATTAATTGGTACAATATTTTTCCTTTCATTTAGGCCTTTTCTTTTACTATATTCAAGGTACACAACTTTCATTAATTTTTCTATATAACAATTTTGTGTTTTTTCTTAAAAGGTGAACTTACAAGAAAAAAAATTAAAAGATCAGCTCATAAAAGATTTCGAGCATGAGTTTGGTAGTAACATTTTTTAGGAGAAGAAAATTTTACAAAAAACTACCAAACATCTTAAGACTGTGAGGGACTCATATAGAAGGAGTCTCATCTAGAACCCAAAGTATGAGCATCCTCCCTTTATTTCAGTGAGGCATTGGAATGAGTTCATTTTGGATGAAAAGGAGAAAGGGGATTCTCAAAGAGGAATTACACCAAAAAATGAGAGAAGGTATGTGATAGTATTAACTAATAGTAGAATGTAATGATGCACTAATTAGTGATCTTTATATCTATATCATCTAACATTTTTCAAACTTTTCATAGGTTGCAGGACACATCAAAGGAAACAAAGGCCAGATTGCAAAAGATTGGTTAGCACAAACTTGGCTCTGGTGGATATTCAAAAATTCAAGCACGAATTGTAAGTAGCAGTAAATGAATTCTAGATCAACAGTAAATGAATTCTAGATCAAAATTATTTATAAATTACAAATAATTTTTTTTAATAAAAAAATGCAAGGCTCAGAATTTAATTTAGAGGCCACGACAGAACACAACAAAATTGCCTTCAAGGAAGGCTATCAAGCCATGGTTGAATGCCTATGCCAAGATTCTTCTAGCCCAACCCAAGAGTCTCTCTCAACGATTGAACAGGTAAATATGCCAAATGAAAAATATTTGAAATTGAATACTTGAGAAACAATCTATTTGATGTTAATTTCAAACATAAATTGACTATTTTTGTTTTTAAAAAGAAAACAATGATAACAATGTGCATGGCATTGCAATGTAGCCTCATAATCCTAACATAGAACCTACACCGCATGACAAAGGCCCTGATGTGCATCGCAATGTCAATGGACGTGCTCATTTGCTATTGAAAATTAATTATATAATTATTAATACAATTTAACATCTTAAATTGAAATTGGTGTAACCTTTTTTGTGTGTATTTTAGAGCATACAGAACGTCATGTTGAATGAGTGGAGGATGTTTGAAGTGATCACCATGTAGATGATGTGGCACATTTAGGTAAACAAAATCTATCTTTTTTTCTTTTAAATTTCTTTTGTTATTTATAGTTATTTTAATTAATGAAATAATTGTAACACTAATATAAAATGGTGTGAATTTAACCCATGACATAGTTGTTATTGCAACGGACCCCCCTTTGGCGCAATAGCCTCCTATTCCTAAACAAATGAGGAGAAGACATGTGTTGAGATTAGAACCAGTAGAGGAGGGGAATGACGAGGATATTGATGCTCCACTTAGCCATTACCTTAGAAAAATGAGCAAGAAACAAAAAAATAAATGATTGTAATTAACATTTTTTGCTAATGAAGAACGTTGTCTTAATGGATGTAATTTTGTACTAGTAAATGTTGATGAATGATGTGTTAATGAATTATTCATGAATGTTGTGTGTTAATGAATTTTATGTGTTAATGAATGTTATGTGATTATAATGATTGAATGTTATATTTTAAAAATAGATGAATGAATGTTATTAGATGTTAATGGGGAATTTAGATTGATGTTAGGGGGGGGAGGAGCCAAATGAGCTTCCACCTTCACGTGGTTGGCCTTGTTAATTAGAGGATATTAAACTATTCTCAAAACCAAGTGAAGCTCAAACTAAACCAATGACATAGATTCAATGGTCAAAAACACCTACTTCTTATTCCATATTATTTCTCATTCACTTACTTTAAGAAATATTTTACTTCTTAAACATGTTCATCAACCAATCTACATCACCATGATCATCAAATTAGATTTATAGATAAGAGAGTGAAAACTGCAAAGTAAAGCTCGATAGAAAATCTCAAATATACGTCTAACAAAGATAACATTTTATAAATTATATGGCTCACTAAGGTTGATAGGATAGTGGATGGGTAGATTTGTAATATGGATGGTGTAATTGATGTTATTAACATCAAAATATGTTAGATCTACCTTGGGTAAACCCTAGGAGTAATTCTATCAGGTTTTGCACAACATTGCAAAATGTTGTCAACAACATTTGTTGCAAAAGTTGCTAAATGACAACTACTCTCCACCTATTCATCTAATCATCAAACCCTTGTTCCTAGAGTCATTTATCTAGGGCCTATCCAAAATAAAATTCGTGATCATCTCCAAATAAATTTTCTAGTTCTAACACATCATTATGGATACAAACATCCATATTCCATCATCCAATGCAACTATTCTTAATGGAAAATGCTTCCCAAGTGACTGGTGTCAAACTGGCTCTCCTTCACTCAACAAATCCCACCATTATGTGGTCTTCAAAATAAACACCCCTTATCCCTACATAGTAAAATTATAATAAAAGGATAATATACATCTTTTAAACCTCTCCCACCAATCACAGTGGCCATAGGGTTGGGAGAGTTACATCAACTTAAAGGATTTCAACCCAGCAATGCTGACTGTACCCAAAACTTAGTCACAGACCCAAATACCAGTCAATCTCTTTGTCTCAAGAACAATCCAAACATGATATAGTTTCTTAAACATGTAAATAAAACACTAGTCCATGATTCTACATTATCATCCCATCAAGATCACATTTTAAATGAACATGAGAATTCATTGCTACCTTGTTATGGTGGACTGTACCCACGGGCAGAGACACAGTTGCAAGAATCACTGGTATTTATTGATTTGATACATTAAAAAAACATCCCCTTACATCACCAACTCTACATAATGTCTTCAAACCCATGTATCAACATTGATATAAACTTCTAATTCCCTAAAACCAACTACAACCATTTCTAACTACCCCCAAGCTATCCCTAAACAGTCTAAAACTGACTGTCTCAATAATATGTGATTTAAAGATGTTTTCAAGTTGAAAAATAATGTATTCAAATCAAAAAATTGAATCTATTAGCCCTTCTTATGACTTTCAAAAGGTTTTTAAACAATGTTATTAGTCCTACTAACCCTTTAACCCCCAATGAGCCTCATAGGCTTATTTTACCAACTTAGGCAACTTGCATATTTTAGCACTTCAAGTGCTTTTCCATCATTTTATTGGATCTATTGGCCATGTTACATTCATTCTAGAACTTATAGGTCTTTTATCACTCCTCTAACTCCTTAAACTTCACTAGACTCCACACCTTGGTTCTCCATTCACTCCTTCAAACTCCAACCAGTCACTCATGAACTATGATCCCAATGGTGACCCTAACTCCTCTAAGGATACAAATAAACTCCAATCATCCACTCATTAACATCTCAATCCATCCTTGCAACCATTTTGTCTCCTTTTCCAAACTATTCAGTCATGCACTATCCTACCAGTACAGCAGTGAGGATTTTTGAATCTTTTTACAAATTCATGGTGAAAACAACACAAATCTGTGTGTCCCTACAGGACAGTCAATATGAAATTTCATAACAAAGTTCTAAGATGTTTGAACTTGATCTAATATGCACCACACATTTTGACAACACTCCTCAAGTATGGTTTATGGACCTCCATGTTGATATTAATACTTTGTATTGACTCATTTTTCAAATAAACTGGATAGTTTTAAGTTATACATAATGACATATAGAAGTTATTTGAGTATTTGTTTTTTGCATGTAGAGAACATTTTGTTAGATGTTAGATGCAACTCAAAACTATTGAATTTGGTGAAACTTGTTCTACCTGAATCAAGGGGTTCAAGTAAGGGTTTGTGTACATAAAGTAATAGGCTTTGAGTAACATATGTTGAATTGAAGGTTGGTTTTTTTAAAATAATTAAATAAGTAGAACTTTTAGATTTAATATCTTCCTTTTTTTTTGGTGCAAGAAAAATATTAAGCTATTTTAAATCTAGGGTCATATGTTGTTCCTCCCTTCTTTCTTTTTGGTCTTTGAGGAAGTTGCAATCAATATTGATTTATACACATCTTTGATATTAATATATCTTTCTTGCATGCTTTATTTTCCTTTATTTATAATAGGTGACAAATCAATTAGAAACACCCAAATAAAAATGAATAACAATACAAATGAAAACCTAGAAAAGCAACATGCTACTCATAATATAAAGGACAATGTATGTTCACAAAACACTCATCGTAAACATAAGGTTTCTTGAGCTAAACTTACATATTATTGCAACTCAAAAGTATTTTTAATTTGGGAAAATTGCTCCAGCTTGAACTAAGGGGTTCAAGTAGGGGTTATTTGGGGTTGTGTAGGGTTTTACATAGATGCAAAAATTGGATTCGAGTTACATATGTTGAATTGAAGGTTGGGGTCTTTTTTAGAAAGTGATCAAATAAATGGGCCCTTTAGATTTAATATCTTCTCAATTTTTTAAGTAGTGAGAAAAATGTAAGGTCACTCCCAGATCTAGGGTTGCATGTTGTTCCCTCTTTCTCTCTTTTAGGGCCTATAGGAAAGTTGCAATCAATATTTATTGTACACATCTTTTATATTATTGTATTTCCGTGCACATTTTATTTTCCTCTATCTATAATAGGAGATATATCAATTGAAAACACACAAACTAAAAATGAGAATAACAATACAAATGAAAACCTAGAGTATAGATATAGGTATACTCTACTCTTCTCTTCTCTACACTTATTTTCAGCTTCAACTGCAAGGGTCTCTTCTATGATGAATATTATGTATAACAATGAAGTATAATATTTTTTCTTTGCAATTGTCGAGTTTGACATGAAATTCTCTTCAAACATTTTGTGCAGATATTGTTTTAGCATCTGCTTCAAAACCAAGCAAGTGATAGATCTGTATGGGAATATCCATTTGCTATAGCTGGTGTAAACATATCATTCATGCTTATTGTAATGCCCTGCCCGGGAACCCAAGAGAAAATAACCTAAAACATGCTACTAAGTTTGGTGAATACTTTTCTTTTTTAAAGTTAACATACATGATAAACATTAGTGTGGAAGCAATTACCATTTATACACTTTAACTCAACATCCAAAACACATTTCAAATCATGAGGGTCCCATGACGTAGAATTACTTAAGAATAAAACACATCTAACTAACATCAAAAAAAGATACCATAACATAAATAATACAATTACATCACATAAAAATAAATACAATCCTCATGAACATCCATGGAATATAAATAAACACACATCCACTGCACATTTCGCAGGGTATGTGGTAATCACTCTAACAAATGAAAAAAATACAGAGTCTAGATTAGGTATCACATGCGATACTCTAATATAGGATTACAAAGAAGAAGAAGAAGAAGAAGAAGAAGAGTACCACTCTATCAAAGAACATCAAGAAGGAACAACTGCCATAGAGATCATCCAACACTGGTACACAAATGTTAGAATCTCAAATGGTAAAAGAATCACTACCACCCAACCTCATGAACCTAAATGGTCCACTCCCACCATGCTGAGGAGATAAAAATAGATCCCACTCAGATAACAAACATCAAATAGATCAAGCTAAGGAAATGATCCTGAAAGCTCTCTACTCAAGGTATACAGAAATAGTGCAAGGTAAGACTCACTAATCCAGAGGCATCTGAAACATGAAGAATAAATATGGAGGAGATTTAGGCTACATACTATGGGAGTGTCATCACATGGATGACTACTTGAGTTACCCTGGAACTGGTCTCTAGACCTCGGACCCCCAAGCATCTATCAGGTTGAGTTACCCTGGACTTGCCACTCTGGACCCTGGACCCTCAACATAATCCATGCGAAACTAGAATATCAATCTTGTATTTAATGTTATTCCCCAAGTTTTATTATTAGGTTATCACTTATTAAACCAACTTACGATAGGTTACCCTGGTACTGGCCCCCTTTGAGCCCCGAACCCCTATTGTAAGCCACTCCCCTAAGATGCACCTATTTAACCTCTCCTAGGCTCACAATCTCACATAGATCAAATAGGTATACAACCAGGTAATCCAAGATCTAGTTTCACACACCAGAAACCAATATGATTACTGTATACACCTAAAAATGGTCATCTAGACTATTAGTCCCTTTTGCTAAATCATAAATTGCTTATTCTTGATCAAATCCTAGCTTTATCATTTATTCGATTATTTTCTATGGGCTAACCATCTTATCCTAAGTCTTTATTTATTAAAAGGAATATTTTCTCCTCTTTTAATAAATAAAAAGCCCCCACTTTTCCTCTTATCCTAAGTTGCACAAATAAAGCATTATTCTTATTTTATAAAAAGAGAAAAGCACTTTTTGTCTCATATGGACACAAAAGTCAACTACTATTTTTTCATTGGAGGATACTTGTGCACATGGATTGCTCCTCTTTTAAGCTCCACCGTTGATTAAATCTTTTGCCTCTTAATCTCCATGGTCCATTCCTTCTCATTTCCTATAAAAGAAGAGCTCTCTTCTTCATTCTAGATCCCCAACTTTTTATGCTAATATTATGCTGCAGGTTTTCTAGGTCATCTTGGAGTTTTTGGAGACATTCTTGCATCTAGGGTTTGAAGATTTGGAGCATTGTTGGCATTCATCTTGGATCTTCATCAACACTCTATCTTCTTGTCTTCATTCTTGCATCATCATGGCTTTCTTGCTTCATAGTTAGATTTCATTTCTTGCATAGTAGCTTCATTTTCATGGCATTCTTAGCTTAGATTTCCTTTATGCTTTAGATTAATTCATCTAGTTTAACTAGGAGGCTTTGTAATACTTGCATCTTTCATTTCCATAGTTTAGCTTACATTTCCATTCTAGCATAGCATTGCATTGCATTTTCATTCTTGATTCTTGAGGATATTGGCATTCTTGCCCTTGTCTTCATTGAATCTCCCATTGCATGGTTTACTAGCAAGGTTATTGGCTAAATAGCTCTAGCTGAGAGCATTCTTAAAAACCCTTGCACTCCATGCCTAGGGAGCTATGGATCGATTTGTGAGGGCTCATTCTTGAGTTTCCTTGCATGTAATGATCCATAGAAGTGTGACACATTTATAGCACACATTTTTGGCGCCCACTGTGGGGCAGAGTAGATAGACTTTGTCCTTTAAATTCTGCATTTTCGTCATTTTCCGTCAATTTTTCGGCAAGTTTTTAGCGTAATTTTTGTTCTCTGGTTTTTTGTCTCAGAATATCGCGCGATACTTCTCAGGTATATCGCGCGATATACCTTACTATACGCGTGCGATACTTCACGCCAGAGAAGAATCGCACGGTAGTATTGAGGTATATCGCCTGGTCTCGGGCGAAGTATCGCCTGGTGTCGGGTGAAATATCGCGCGGACTGAGAAGTATCGCCTGGTGTCGGGCGAAGTATCGCGCGATACTGTGTCTGAACCTGGCAGTGAGCTATTTTTAGGCTATTTTATCTATCTTGCAAGTTTCAGGTTCTTAGCTATCTTTTTGAAATTTTCTAAAATTTCTAGCGTTTTCAAATCCGTGCCACTCTGGAAAATGGGTGCCCATTTTTTTTTTGAAATTTTGCAAATGGTATCAAAAGTTTAAGTGTGATATATCGTTGGAAAGGTCTTTCCGAGCCCAATCCAACCATGATGGTTTCATTTTCAGATTTTATCATTTGATCAAGTATTTTTGCAGATTATCAGATTTTTCATGTGCTAACCATTGTGGGTCTAACAAGTTGTGGTTGTAGGTGCACTTGCTTGAGATATTTTGCCAAAAGAATGCATGTCAAAGAGGGCTACTAATGGTTTTTGTAGGGCTGCCCTAAGAATAAAAACTAAATCAAGTGCTTGTTTAATTGCTTTTTTTTATTAAGTGCGGCATATACTAGTTGTTTCATTTCATAGGCACTTAATACTTTGTGAAAGAAATCTTGGGGTGGTAGGAGAAGTATGCTCTTCACCTTTAGGTGAATCAGAAAATCTTGACCCATCTTGAGGTTTTGGAAGCAAAGGGGTAATTGGATCTTGCTTGGTGTGTTTGGGAGAAGTTTTTGAGATAGGGGAGTATGCTCTTCACCCTTGTGGTGAATCAAAAACCTTGAACCTCAAAAATCATCCATTCTTTGTTTAGCTTAGGATCCTTTAGCGGGCCTGCTCTTGAGAAATCAAGAGGAACGACCCAAGTGGGGACAACCTTGTCATCATTTTCCTTGGTGGCGAGTGATTCCAACTCACTATAATCTCAAGGCTATCGAGGACACAAAACCTTGGTAGACATAGTACTTATCTTCGCTTGATGTGAGTAACTTGTGGGATTGTGACCATGAGGAAAGCATTAAGCAAGAATGCTTAAGGTACTCTTGAGGCCGCGAGGTCCTAGTCCTTTATGAGGAGCAAGAGGGGTGCTATGAACGGAAATCCTTACTACGAACCATTAGATAAAGGCCACCTTATTTTAGCCGCTTAGCTTCTTGGTGCAAGGATTGATCCAAGTGGACTTACCCGGATCACCCCAAGATACTCACCATATGTGTTCCTTTGGTTGTTTCTTTGACACTTCCATGACAATGCCAATATCTCTTGTGGGCAACCACTTGGTGTGAGGCAAGGGAGCATCAAGTTGTGGGCCACGTTGCTAAGTAATGAGCCTTGTCCTTCTAGGTAGTAATTGCTTGAATTGTCTTCGATTGTGCTATACCAGTGTAAACGTTCTCAACATTCAAACAAACGGTAGCATTCATAAGGTTCTCTATTTTGATATCACAAGTGCTTGTCTTGGCAAGGTTGCTTTTGCCCTTGTTTCAAGTGTTCTATGACATGTTTGATCACCTACTGTTTGCAAACTTGTCTTTTATCTGCTGTTACTGCTTGTCAAACTGAAAAATTGCACTATCCAATCTTTGAACTTGATCAAAACACTTCAAAACTGAGATTTTTATGTTCATTGGTCAAGAGTCACACTGTTTGCCTGGGAACTATCACACAAAGTTATTTTTCTATCTCACTACTGCTTGCAATCTGAAGTTGATTTGTGTCACTTCCAGTAATCCTTGGTCAATCCAGGTCAGATCTTAGAGGTTATTACATGTTGCTCAATATTCAAATGGACTTCAATGGTATCAATTTGCACAAAATGACTCTTGGTCTTCTTTTTTCCACATCTCCCATATCTTCCTAGTCTTCCATTTCTCTTCTTCCTTCATGCTTCTTTCTCTTCTTCCTATCCTCTTCATGTCTTCTTGATCCTTTTCCTCTTATTATCTAGTCTGCCTTCTTCTATTTCATCTCTTCTATTCATTTCTTTCATGCTTGATTCCTCCTCTTCTAGAATCATGAATTTCAACTATCTTGCTATAGAACCTCTCTTGAGAAGGGATGATCTCGAACTCATTGCTCAATTTGAACAGTATTATTTTTCCAAGTATCCCGCAAGTCATCAACTTAAGACAAGAGTAAACAAAAAGATGTTTGAGTCTGACGCCTTTGCTAGGATTATAGACATGATTCTCTCACAATCCCCTTCTTCCAAACACTCTTTTTCTTCTAGGTCTTCTCATCATTCTTCATCTTCCACATCCTACCATGCCTTTTCCAAACATCATTATCCTTCTTCATCTTACCATGACTCTTCTCAACATCATTCAAATTCTTCCTTAGCTAAGTTTTCTTCTTCCACTATGTCTTCATTTTCTCCTTCTTTAAGATCTTGTTCTTCTTCTACTTCCCCCAAGAGTCTTGCTTTTCTTCATGAGCCATACCATAATGAGCAACATGACAATCCTTGTAATACCTTTGATGACTATGCTGATGGACAATGTAGTGATACTTATGACACCTCTACTCCTCAGAGTCCTCGCAGACTCATGCTTACTGAAAATGGGTCATCCTATTGGATAGATTGTGATGGTGATCCATATGATTCTGATTTTGAAAGAGAGTTTAGTGATGTTTGTAGACAATACCTTGATGATAATCCATCTACTACTGCTGAGGACTATAAAATACAACGCGCTGATTATAAATGTTACTACTATGAGCATTTCTTCTCTAAGAATTCCACTGCTAAAAATCAAAATTGTACTTCTGAGCAAGATCATATTAATGTTGAACCTTTATCTTGTGATGGTCCCCTTCCATCCCCTACTTTCTCCAATACTCATACATCTCCTAAAGCTTTTGAGTCTTCCAAATCTTTCACAAATCCTTCACCCAACAAAGATCCTAATGCTTTTCATGCAGTTCCCTATAGTTATCCTCAAGAGCTACCTCTTCAAGAAACTCAAGCTAACCTTCACTTGGCTGAAAATAATTTCAATAATGCTAAACCTAAAGAGCCTAAGCCTTTATGCACTACAATGCCTACTTCAACTAGTCCTTCACTATCTATTCCAAAGTCTTCCATACAATTTCAAAATGCTTCCTTGTCCTTAGAAGTGGCTTCATGTCAAGAGAACTCTAAAAATGATACAGAAAAGAATATAAAGAAAGATCAAGATCAAGAACCATCCATGTCATCCAATTATTTTCATGATGTCTCTGATCCATTTCATGGTTCTTTTGATCCTCTATGCTCTTCTACATTCATTCCACCATGTCTTAAGTCTTCTCCTAAGCAAGATCAAGCTACCACTTGCACTATTGAGCTTATTGATAATCAAAATAACCTTACTACACTTGCACTTTCCAAAGATGATACTTCCATTAATGTTATTAAAAATAGTGTCGTTACTTCTGATGTTAAGCTTATTAAAAATCAAGAGAAAAATTCTACGCTTATGCTATCCAAAGATCCTTGTCAAGATCAAAGTCTTCCATCTTCTTGTTCTACCACTCCATGTTCGCTTCCATTTTCTACTCTTCCTAAGTCTTTGCAAGCTTTGAACGATTCTATCAATGAATTTGCTCCTATTAAAGATGTTCATGATCCTATTGCAAATCCTAATGCTCACTCTAAAGATGCTGATGTCCTTGGTTGTCATATAGATGCTGATGAAATTATTGATTATCCTTTTGCATCTTCCACTTCCATCCTTGGACCTCTTCCACTGCTAAAGGCTTCACGCCTTCCTTCCATCTTGGGTCCTTATGTCCCTTCACTTTCCCCTCCTAACTCTCCTAATTCATCATCCATTTTGGGTCCTTACGTCCCTCCATCTCCTATCTTTCCTCAAGATCAACATAGATGCATACCCTTGAATCCTTTTCATCCACTCACCCATCTAAACCAGTCATATCTTCCTCCTTCTTCCACAAGTCCCAAGTCTTTTGGAAGTAACTTGAATGTTCAATACCAGAAAAAGAAGCAATACAAGAATCCATCAAAAAAAGATCACCATGTCTCCTCTAATCGACATGGGCACATAAAGTCAAAAGAGATATCTAAGAAGAAAACTACAAGACAAGTATGGGTTCCAAAATCCATCATTACAGATATTCTCTCTAAATCATCAAAAAGAAATAAAAAGCCTAAGGCTATATGGATTCCAAAATCTCTCTTGAAAGAGTCTTATGTTGAACAAAAAGTGAAGTTGACATTCAAGCTTCCAAAGGCTTCCACTTCATCTTCTTCCAAAAATGATCTTTCATTCCATGTGCCTGAACCGCAACCTCTGCTAAACATTCATCATATTCCTTCACGTATTCCTTTATTCATATTTCCTCCATCCTCTCGCCACCCTTCAAGGTGTGTGTCGATGTTGATCTTGCCTTCCTTCCCATCTACCCTTTCACAATCTTTCCATTCATTATCCTTCTACCTTCTATCCTTTTTCCTCATTTGCCTATTCCTCATATCTTCCAACCTCACTCGCTTTACATAAAGCCTTATCCTCCATTTTTCTCTTCCATCTTCCTTTCCCTATCAGCATCTTTGAGCATATCATTTTGAATCCTTAGCATGTCAGGGTTTATCCTTTCAAGGAGTACTATCTAAAAAGCTTGCCTTCTTCCAAAAATAGAAAAAAGAAAAAAAAAAAGAATGAAAAAATTGAAAATGTGCCATGGTGAAAACCTGGAAACAGGCACCTTGGTAGCAAAAGTAAAGAGAAATAAATTCATCCTATGGTGACAACCACTCCCTTGTGGCACCTTGGATAAGTACCATGATGAAAACCTGGCAATCAGGCATCATGCGTAGTTCTTCTACATGTTTCATCCATTCCATCTTCTCTCGTTGATCTTGGCAATGTTCAGCTATACACGAATATTTGGCTATCTTGTGAGCTATCTTATGATGATCTTGCTTTCATTCCATTCATATTCATTCCTTCATTTTCCTCCATTCATTCTAGCCTTTCTTTATCCTTTTCCCCTTTGGTCTTGATCTAATAAAAAAGAGTAAAAAATGATGCTATGAAGCCTCTTGACATGTCTACTGCTTTGGAATGCATCCTTTTCTTCTTTTGCAGTGCGCTTTCATGACTTATCCTATGCTGGCCTTTCATTGCTTGTCCAATGCGCTTTACATGATAATTTTTCCCTAGCTTGGGTACTCTTGAGGAGTTTGACCTTGAGGATTTCTTCCCTCCATTTTCCTTCATTCTCCTTTCCTCCATCTCATTCATGAGCTTTCTCTCCCTCTTGTCCTCCACCTTGCTAGACTTTGGGACTACACAATGTGATCTTGCTCATGAGTTTGATGCCCGTTTCTATCTAGGGCATTCTTTGTACATATTTTATGATCCTGAAAAAAATTCCAAAAAAATCATATATGATGCTGAAAAAAACCTAAAAAGCATATAAAGTACTGAAACAATGAGCATCCTAGTGAAAACCTAGCAATAGGCACTTTGATGTCTCACCAAAAAAATCAAAAAATTCAAAAAATTTAAAAAAAGAAAAGAAAAAGTGCCTTGGTGAAAACCTGGAAACAGGCGCCTTGGTAGCAAAAATACAAAAAAATTATAAAAAAGTCCTGAAAAAAATCTATCAAGTGGTGAAAACCTAGAAACAGGTGCTACTTGAGACCCTCTGCACCTATGTCTATCAGTCTTGTGTGGCGCTCCTTCGCTCCACTTCTCGCTTTGCCTCTCCTAGCCTGGAATTGACTCTTGTCTTAGTCTAGGGGGCATACATTGTTTTAAGCTTATCTTGGGTCTCTTTGTGCATCTGGGTTTCTTAGGCACCTCGCAAATGGTGTTTTTCAACACCACCCCAACTGTGTTTTTCAACACTTCCCCTTGCGTCGAGTGTTTCTCAACACTTATCAGATGTCCTACTTGTAGTCTAGATGATGCAATATTTCTCACTGGCAGATGCGATACTCAAAGTTTGACTCTATGACCTACACACACGCACTTGACTCACTGAGACTTGCTTGGCTTTATTTTATTTGTGTGCTGTCTATGGTGCTTTCTTTGCTAAGTGTTCTCCCCCTATGATCATTTTCGATGATGCATAGCTAGAAGACTGAGGGAATGAGAACATGTTTTATTGCTTTTTCTGCTTGTGGATATATTTTGTTGGTCCTCACTGTCATGAGCATTTATGCTGGTCTTACTTGACACTATGGACCTACAAGGTATTATCCTTGACTGTTTCGCGAGTGCATGCTTCTAGTCATCTTGACTTTCTTGTGTCTCGATGTGAGTATAATCTTGCTATATTAAACTTAGGTAATCTCACTGTGCTAGTCATCTTGACCTACATGTCTTTGATGCCTAGGTGGGATTCCCACATTTCTATCTGATATAGATCATATTCAGATCCACATAGTTATGCTAGTGTGTATTGTATGATCTTGCGACACTACCAATAATGCTCAATGATGAATATTAGATGTCTATTGGCTTTTTGACCTTGCAAGTAAACCACTTTTCATGTAGCTTGCATTCTTAAGTTCATGTTAGTTTAGTTTTGCATCTTGCATATGGAGAGAGCTCTCCTTTCATTTTTCATGGACTTGTTAATCAGCTGCGTTCACCTTTCACTTCTTCCTAATCATGTCTTTCACTTCTTGTCTTTCATATCCCATCATTTTTCTATTCATTTCAGGATCGAAACCGAAATCCGAGTTCACCTTGATCATCCAAAACACCTTTTCCCCCTCTTTCACGTAGTTGGCTAACCTTTTGAGGCTTGATCCTTCCATCTTCACTGGGGCATTCTTCACCTCTTCATCCCCATCTCTTTCAAACTTCTAGTCTTTCATTCACTTTTAAATCCCAAGTTCAAATTCTTCCCCTCCATGGTGTTTTCGGGTTGAGGGACCGCTTGGTTCGTGCCCCGGGTCCCATGTGTGGGGCATATCTTCACTGCTTGATGGTTATTCTGTTCTCTTTCTTTGATTATGATTTCTAGTGATTTGATCATGTCTCTCTTGCTTCTGCTTTCCCTCTACTTGGATTTCACTTTCGATCCCGAGGGGGCAGACACATCATATCTTATTGGCTATCTCTTTCCTAAGTGTTCAGTACTGTCGCTACCAGGCTGACCATGCAGGATTTTCTATCTCTCTGCACTTCATTCTTTGGAGTTAGATCGCTATTTGCTTGCCTTCTTGGCTATCTGCTTGCCTTCTTGGCTGATCTGAGTTGTTTTGTGATCCCAAATCGATCTCACATTTCAACTTCATTCTTTGACTACATGTGTTCCCAGATCGATCACACATTAGTCAAAGAGGGGCAAATGTATACACCTAAAAATGGTCATCTAGACTATTAGTCCCTTTTGCTAAATCATAAATTTCTTATTCTTGATCAAATCCTAGCTTTATCATTTATTCGATTATTTTCTATGGGCTAACCATCTTATCCTAAGTCTTTATTTATTAAAAGGAATATTTTCTCCTCTTTTAATAAATAAAAAGCCCCCACTTTTCCTCTTATCCTAAGTTGCACAAATAAAGCATTATTCTTATTTTATAAAAAGAGAAAAGCACTTTTTGTCTCATATGGACACAAAAGTCAACTACTATTTTTTCATTGGAGGATACTTGTGCACATGGATTGCTCCTCTTTTAAGCTCCACCGTTGATTAAATCTTTTGCCTCTTAATCTCCATGGTCCATTCCTTCTCATTTCCTATAAAAGAAGAGCTCTCTTCTTCATTCTAGATCCCCAACTTTTTATGCTAATATTATGCTGCAGGTTTTCTAGGTCATCTTGGAGTTTTTGGAGACATTCTTGCATCTAGGGTTTGAAGATTTGGAGCATTGTTGGCATTCATCTTGGATCTTCATCAACACTCTATCTTCTTGTCTTCATTCTTGCATCATCATGGCTTTCTTGCTTCATAGTTAGATTTCATTTCTTGCATAGTAGCTTCATTTTCATGGCATTCTTAGCTTAGATTTCCTTTATGCTTTAGATTAATTCATCTAGTTTAACTAGGAGGCTTTGTAATACTTGCATCTTTCATTTCCATAGTTTAGCTTGCATTTCCATTCTAGCATAGCATTGCATTGCATTTTCATTCTTGATTCTTGAGGATATTGGCATTCTTGCCCTTGTTTTCATTGAATCTCCCATTGCATGGTTTACTAGCAAGGTTATTGGCTAAATAGCTCTAGCTGAGAGCATTCTTAAAAACCCTTGCACTCCATGCCTAGGGAGCTATGGATCGATTTGTGAGGGCTCATTCTTGAGTTTCCTTGCATGTAATGATCCATAGAAGTGTGACACATTTATAGCACACAATTACAAAGATACCATAAACAGAAAACAAAGCAACATGAGCCCATATGGTCAAATCAGGTGATCATCAGAAAACACTCACACATCAAAACATAGATGAAAACATATCAACTGACTCATATCCCGACCTTTGTTTTCTCCTAGATCTTCTAGTACCTGATATCACATAAATTGCATAAGAAGACACATCAAGCACAAAGAATACAACAATCACATTGTTGAATACTGAAAATGATCTATAAGCATTTAAAATTCACATCATGCATAATCGAACCCAAGCATAAGAACAAATAAACCTACTAGGAGATTTCAAACATAATCATTACAATAATGCCCTAAATATAGAATATTCTCTAATGTTGTTCTATGGATCCAATAGAGAAAAAACACCCAATTTCAGTATAAAACTAAACACTTGTGAAAATGCATATTGTCAATTAGAATACTTTGAACAACTTCCAAATTTAATACACTGGCAACAAGACATATTATTATTCAACAATAATAAATTAGTACACAAAACTATTATAAGCATCTAAATTACTCAAAATCACTAAACAAATATAAACATTTAAAAACAATATAAAATGTCAGTTAAATAGCAAAGTATTTATTAACCACTAATATCCATATAATCTAAAGCATATACTTTTCTATTCCTTTTCAAAAATAAACTTACATTTTAAACCAATATTCTTTAAATAATGTAGCTAAATTTATTCTACATTTAAAGAAATAATTAGTTAAATAAGTTTCCAAAAGAAATAACCATTCACCTAAAATTTAAAACTTTATATTAAAATAAATTATCAATTAATAAAAAGAAATAAAAATTAATTAAATAAATTAAATACATTAACTAAATTAATAAAATAAATGAAATAACTTACAAACTAAGTTATTAATAAACTAAATAAATAAATAAACAAACTAAATTAAATTAACATTTAACACAAACTCCAAAACAAAAATTATTTTTATTTTAAACAAAACACTATACATATGGTGGGGGATGTGGTGGTCCCCACCACCCCCCCACATGCACAAGTACACCTACATAGTACCTGCGCATGGCAGGTACTGCATGCGTAAGTACCTACTCTTACGTAGCTACTTGCGTACCATGGGTAAAGTCTTTGCCCAAAAATAGTTAAATTTTTTTATAAACTTTTTAATATATTAAAAAAAAAACAACCACAATGCATTCAATGTATATATGTTTTTAAGAACTCAAACCAATGTAAATTGGTAAAAATACAATTTATGGATATATGTGTGTGTGTGTGTGTGTGTGTGTGTGTGTGAATTAATTCACAAGGTATTATTTTTTAAAAATTGGAAAATTATCAAATAACTAGATTGAAATATATATATATATATATATATATATATATATATATATATATATATATATATATTGTAAAAGACATGCATAAAATTTGATTCCTTACAACAGAATTTATTTTACTTTAAAAGAGCGTAAATAAATTATCAAATACTTTATACTAAAGTCATTGACTTTTCCAATCTCTTTTGTCTTCCCTTGGTTCTTTCTATTTTGACTATTTTTATTTAAACTAAGCATATTTTCCAGAATGTGATTTTAATTTACCAATAAGATATTTTCTACCCAAATTGGGTTTTCCAACGAAATTGAATTTCCTTCTCAAGGGGATTAATTTTTCCCTCAACCATATAGTTTAACTATAGTCTTAGATTGATTTTTCATTTTAAAGGAAAACTATGAGCAAACTTTTAACAAAATTTTGACAGCATAATGGTACAATATTAAATTTTGATAAAAACCTATAATATCATATTTAAGGGTTTCTATAATACCCAGAACAAAGAAATACATATAGATCTAAGGAAATAATCAAGAAATTATTCAAACACAGAAACTCATCAAACAACAAACAGAAAACACAGAATAAGATTTCCAAATCCTATCTTAGATCCAATGCTAGAAACTGAAATGAAAACCTTTTGAAGATCTAAAAGTAGAATTTCTTCCAAAACAATCCAGCCTGCAAATTTGAAGCTATGAAGAAAACAGGCACCTAATCCAGATGCATAATGAAGCCAAATCAACAAGCGACCACAACAATCCAAATTTCCCCAAAATCCCCAAAGCACACAAGCTCTCCAAATCTTCTCAAAAACTTGTCTAATCTCCAAATGAATGCAATTCCCCCTATTAGGGATTCAATTCCCCATTTCATGCAAATCCCAGAGATGACTCAATAGTTAACACCTAATCAAACTCTAATTCCAAAATTGAAAGAAAATCTAATTGATTAATTAAAATAACTTTATTTTGCACAACTCAACTTTGATTTTTGAAAACAAGTTGTTCACTTTTGAAAATAATTCAATTTCCAATTAATATTAATGCACATGTTAATAATAAAAACTCATATTAAATAGATTAAATATTTAAATCATCCTAAGTCCATGCAATTAAATATTTAATTATTTAATAATACATATAAACATAATTAAATCTAATTACCAGTTAAATAATTAATTAATCCAAATAATCAATTATTTAACTTTAATTAAATTATTCAAATAAACTTAGGCACATAATTAATATTAAATTCAACTATAATCAATAAATTAATAACCACACAAAATCACTCACATAAGTAATAAATCAACTAAAATCAAAACAACATAAAACCAAACAAACTCAGGAGAAGGGATCCACAAATTCCTGTCAACTAGACGAATTCGTTTACGGTAGCCAAACTGATACTTGTTCGATCCTAGGAAAATTTATGCTTAGGTTATGGTTTTGGACCTGTGTTATCTCCCCTCTCTTACCATTTGAGATATTGCAATAGGGCACTCTCATCCTGACAATTCAGGGAAGTCGATGTTCGGTACCTGTAAACCTGCATACAAAACCCACATGTACATACTTATATAAATATATAACAGACAATGGTGGGGATCAGCCAATCATGTGGATCTCGTAAGCAAGTAATTATGACTCTGTCCCTCAACTGCATCAAGCACGTCAAATAGAAATATAAAACAAACACATCAACCATACACATGCAATTATAGGGTCAGTAAAATCATATGCATTAATGATTTCCTAACATATAATCCATCATCCTAAAGTAATCATAACATTTATAAAATCAAACTAGGGGTGAGGTACTACATCCACCCCCCTAGGATTAGGCTTACTCCTGAAAACCTACAAACAGATAAGGATATATATCCCCCAAGCACTAAGCATTTACTAAAAAAAC
Organism: Chamaecyparis obtusa; assembly: GCA_027943335.1. NCBI lineage: Eukaryota > Viridiplantae > Streptophyta > Pinopsida > Cupressales > Cupressaceae > Chamaecyparis > Chamaecyparis obtusa. The sequence goes on along the minus strand of BSBK01003107.1, from coordinate 181,610 downwards.
AAAAAAACATAACATCTGAAAACAAGCCATAAAATAAGAAAATGATATATAGTCATTAAGGACAATATAATACTAGTTAGGAATAAACTAAAAATCATATTGATCAATCATTCATTAACAATTCAAAAAAAAAAAGGTCTAAACCTTTATTCATACATCATCATAGAAAACATCTAGGATCAATTGCATAAAACTTACATTCATATCTAAATCAAATAGTAAGTTGAGAGGTTCATAAAAATCTATCTAGTTAATGCAACACTTATGCAAACATATAGGATACACAATGATTCTAATATCACACAGCACATATAGTACCATCTCTGTGATGTCCCCCCTTATACATACTATCAGGGGTTCATGATGAACATGATAGAAACAATACTTATTACATAACTGGGCCAACAATACCAAACATTCGGAGTAGCCACCATAAAACTCAAAAAGGTAAAACCCAAGTGGGAGAATCATAAGTTCAACATTAGATCATGAGAGCTCTCAATTTCAACAATAAATTAAGTGTGACGAGCGTCAAAAAATAGATAAGAAAAAGAGAGTTAGGTGACTAATCCATTCATAGGAAAGTTTAAAATTTCAATGCTAGCCCCCACACATCATGAACAATTCATCAATCAACCAAAAATAAATCATCAATCATAAAACATCCACATAAGAAGGTGACTAGTGGTAGCCACACTCAAGGGAGTAATCACTTCATGACATCCAAGGGTACTTTACCCCAAATGCATTAGAGAAGATAACCATACACAACAAATAGGCCAATCACCTATGATAATCACTAGGCAAGTGATACCTCATAGACATTTTAAGAGAAGCAAGAACATAAATGTTTAGATGTAATTTAATGGTTATCAAACACAAAAGAGTTATATGTCTATGTTTGGTTTCAAGTTTTAACAGTTTAGACATCTAATGGGCACACAACTTTCCAGAGTTCCTAGTGTAGAACCCGGTGCTCTGATGCCAAGTGTAATGCCCTGCCAGGGAACTCAAGAGAAAATAACCTAAAACATGCATGATAAACATTAGTGCGAAAGAAATTACCATTTATACACATTAACACAACATCCAAAACACATTTCAAATCTCGAGGGTCCCATGACGTAGAATTATTTAAGAATAAAACACATCTAACTAACATCAACAAAAGATACCATAACATAAATAATACAATTACATCACATAACAATAAATACAATCCTCATGAACATCCATGGAATATAAATAAACACACATCCATTGCACATTTCGTAGGGTATGTGGTAATCACTCTAACAAATAAAAAAAATACAAAGTCCATATTAGGTATCACATGCGATACTCTAATATAGGATTACAAAGAAGAAGAAGAAGAAGAAGAATAGTACTACTCCATCAAAGAACATCAAGAAGGAACAACTACCATAGATATCATCCAGCACTGGTACACGAATGTCAAAATCTCAAATGGAAAAAGAATCACTACCACCCGACCTCGTGAACCTAAATGGTCCATTCCCACCGTGCTAAGGAGATAACAACAGATCCCACTTGGATAACAAACATCAAATAGATCAAGCTAAGGAAAGGATCTTGAAAGCTCTCTACTCAAGGTATACAGAAATAGTGCAAGGTAAGACTCACTAATCCAGAGGCATCTGAAACATGAAGAATAACTATGGAGGAGATTTAGGCTACATACTATGGGAGTGTCATCACATGGATGACTACTTGAGTTACCCTAGAACTGGTCTCTAGACCCGAGACCCTCAAGCATCTATCAAGTTGAGTTACCCTGGACTGGCCACTCTGGACCCCAGACCCTCAACATAATCCATACGGAACTAGAATATCAATCTTGTATTTAATGTTATTCCCCAATTTTTATTATTAGGTTATCACTTATTAAACCAACTTACGATAGGTTACCCTGGTACTGGCCCCTTTTTAGCCTTGGACAACTATTGTAAGCCACTCCCCTAAGATGCACCTATTTAACCTCTCCTAGGCTCACAATCTCACATAGATCAAACAGGTATACAACCAGGTAATCCAAGATCTATTTTCACACACCAGAAACTGATATGATTACAAAGATACCATAAATAGAAAACAAAGCAACATGAGCCCATATGGTCAAATCAGGTGATGATCGAAAAACACTTACACATCAAAACATAGATGAAAACATATCAACTGACTCATATCCCGACCTCTTTTTTCCCCTAGGTCTTCTAGTACCCGATATCACATAAATTGCATAAGAAGACACATCATGCACGAAGAATACAACACTCACATTGTTGAATACTGAAAATGATCTATAAGCATTTAAAATTCACATCACACATAATTGAACCCAAGCATAAGAACAAATAAACCTACTAGGAGATATCAAACATAATCATTACAATAATGCCCTAAATATAGAATATTCTCTAATGTTGTTTTATGGATCCAATAGAGAAAAAATGCTCAATTTTAGTATAAAACTAAACACTTGTGAAAATACATATTGTCAATTAGAATACTTTGAACAACTTCCAAATTTAATACACTATTAACAAGACATATTATTATTCAACAATAATAAATTAGTACATGAAACGATTATAAGTATCTTAAATAAAAATAATCCATAAGCATCTAAATTACTCAAAATCACTAAAAAAATATAAACATTTAAAACAATATAAAATGTCAGTTAAATAGCAAAGTATTTATTAACCACTAATATCCATATAATCTAAAGCATATACTTTTCTATTCCTTTTCAAAAATAAACTTACATTTTAAACCAATATTCTTTAAATAATGTAGATAAATTTATTCTACATTTAAAGAAATAATTAGTTAAATAAGTTTCCAAAAGAAATAACCATTCACCTAAAATTTAAAACTTTATATTAAAATAAATTATCAATTAATAAAAAGAAATAAAAATTAATTTAATAAATTAAATACATTAACTAAATTATAAAAAAATGAAATAACTTACAAACTAAGTTATTAATAAACTAAATAAACAAACTAAATTAAATTAACATTTAACACAAACTCCAAAACAAAAATTATTTTTATTTTAAACAAAACATTATACATATGGTGGGGGACGTGGCGGTCCCCACCCCCCCCCCCCCCACATGTGCAAGTACACCTATGTAGTACCTGCGCATGGCATGTACCTGCTCTTATGCAGGTACTTGCATACCATGGGTAAAGTCTTTGCCCAAAAATAGTTAAATTTTTTTATAAACTTTTTAATATATTAAAAAAAAAACAAGCATAATGCATTCAATGTATATATGTTTTTAAGAACTCAAACCAATGTAAATTGGTAAAAATACAATTTATGAATATATGTGTGTGTGTGTGTGTGAATTAATTCATAGGGTATTATTTTTTAAAAATTGGGAAATTATCAAATAACTAGATTGAAATACATATATATATTTTTAAAAGACATGCATAAAATTTGATTCCTTACAACAGAATATATTTTACTTTAAGAGAGGGTAAATAAATTCTCAAATACTTTACACTAAAGTCATTGACTTTTCCAATCTCTTTTGTCTTCTCCTGGTTCTTTCTATTTTGACTATTTTTATTTAAACTAAGCATATTTTCCAGAATGTGATTTTAATTTACCAGTAAGATATTTTCTACCCAAATTGGGTTTTCCAATGAAATTGAATTTCCTTCTCAAGGGGATTAATTTTTCCCTCAACCATATAGTTTAACTATAGTCTCAGATTGATTTTTCATTTTAAAGGAAAACTATGAGCAAACTTTTAACAAAATTTTGACAACATAGCGGTACAATATTAAATTTTGATAAAAACTTATAATATCATATTTAAGGGTTTCTGTAATACCCAGAACAAAGAAATACATATAGATCTAAGGAAATAATCAAGAAATTATTCAGACACAGAAACTCATCAAACAACAAACAGAAAACACAGAATAAGATTTCCAGATCCTACCTCAGATCCAATGCTAGAAACTGAAATGAAAACCTTTTGAAGATCTAAAAGTAGAATTTCTTCCAAAATAATCCAGCCTGCAGATCTCAAGCTATGAAGAAAACAGGCACCCGATCCAAATGCACAATGAAGCCAAATCAACAAGAGACTACAACAATCCAAATTTCTCCAAAATCCCCAAAGCACACAAGCTCTCCAAATCTTCTCAAAAACCCGTCTAATCTCCAAATGAATGCAATTCCCACTATTAGGGATTCAATTCCCCATTTCATGCAAATCTCAGAGATGACTCAACAGTTAACTCCTAATCAAACTCCAATTCCAAAATTGAAAGAAAATCTAATTAATTAACTAAAATAACTTTATTTTGCACAATTCAACTTTGACCTTTGAAAACAAGTTGTTCACTTTTGAAAACAATTCAATTTCCAATTAATATTAATGCACATGTGAATAATAAAAACTCATATTAAATAGATTAAATATTTAAAGCATCCTAAGTCCATGCTATTAAATATTTAATTATTTAATAATTCACATAAACATAATTAAATCTAATTACCAGTTAAATAATTAATTAATCCAAATAATCAATTATTTAACTTTAATTAAATTATCTCAAATAAACTTAGGCACATAATTAATATTAAATTCAACTATAATCAATAAATTAATAACCACACAAAATCACTCGCATAAGCAATAAATCAACTAAAATCAAAACAACATAAAACCAAACAAACTCAGGAGAAGGGATCCACGAATTCCTATCAACTAGATGAATTTGGGTAGGGTAGCCAAACTAATACTTGTCCAATCCTAGGAAAAATTAGGCTTAGGTTATGGTTTTGGACCTGTGTTATCTCCCCTCTCTTACCATTTGAGATATTGCGATAGGACATGCTCATCCTAACAATTCAGGGAAGTCGATGCTTGGTACCTACAAACTTGCATACAAAACCCGCATGTACATACATATATAGATATATAACAGAAAATGGCAAGGATCATCCGATTGTGTGGATATCGCAAGCAAGTAACTACGACTCCGTCCCTCAACCACATCAAGCATGTCAAATAGAAATATAAAACAAACACATCAACCATACACATGCAAGTATGGGGTCAGTAAAATCATACGCATTAATGATTTCCTAACATATAATCCATCATCCTAAAGTAATCATAACATTTATAAAATCAAACTAGGGGCGAGGTACTACACTTATCCAAATGTTATATCTTTGATCTGGTGTGTATTCTTCTTGTTCAACTGCATTTCCTTCGTGTTGATATTTAAATAAGTAAGCATCAATGTCTCATCCATTTTGTCCATCAAGTCCAGATTATTTATAAAATAATTGGCTTATATGTTATATGGAAAAATATATGCACATTGTATTATTATTTTGAACACTAACTAATGTAACTTGAATACTGACTAATGTACGTATAGATGGCACCCACAAATCACTATAATTAGAATACAACACATTTTTAAAGAGCATATGTGCATGTGACTCTTAAGTTTGTCAATCTCCATCTTCTCTATGTAGGTACTCAATAAGGGCAGAGTTCATTAGCTTGAAATCCCCCATATCCCTTCTATTATCTCTTAAATTCCTAAGAAACAATTATGATTGACATCATAAGAATTTCCTGCACTAGATTAGTACGAAGAGGTTCTTTATTATTAAGCCTTATCCTTGTTTGATGAAAAATGTGACCATAGTTATATAGCAAGAATCAGTTTAATTCTTTCCTTTGATACATTGTCTTCAATAAACCATACTTCCCATTATGTTTAATGCACTTGATCATAGTCCAAGAAATCTCATATTGCATATTAGATTTCCTTTTCTCTAGCATTGATAAGTACTATGTGCTAAGGAAAGCACCTTCATAGGGTTGGTACCTTCAATAAATCACAATAACAAGTAAATAACCACAAGAAGCAATTTAACTAAGTAAATTTAAAGAAGATTGATCGCTCTATGGCTCTCTAATTAGGGATGCTAATGATGAGCTCTTAGCAAGCTCTCACTAGTGACAGTCCTAATATGAGAAATCAAATGATAACAAGCTAATACTAGTAAATTCCAAATTGAAATACTGATTAGCTCTAGATTTTGCCTTTCTAACTCAAATTTGCAAGAGGTTTGATGCTTCATAAAAAATTTGGATGAATAATGCTTCAATTATGCCTTTCTTTTATAGATTTGGCAAGGGTAGGGAGTGTAGTTGATTTGATCATGATTAGGTGAGGGTTAAATCCATGGTTCCACCTTTGGAGACCATTTAAATATTTTTTCCTCAAAGCTTGGGACCAAAGGACAAAATGAGTGTACAAGATGCATTCTCCAAGTGAGTGATTAAAATTCAATTTAGGCTTGATCCATGTGAGCTCAATCTTTAAATCCTATTGGTTGATGATTTTTCCTCCCATTTGGTGGTTGAGGGAAAATAGGATTTAATCAATTAAATTTAATTAATACCTTTAGCCATGTGTACCCCTTGAATGGGTTGATTTTATTTAAATGCACTATGTAATTAATTATATTAATTATACAATTGATTGATTTATCATGATTTATTTGACTTAAATTGAATTTATGGCTTTTGATTTTTAATTAAAATTGATTTATGGCTCAATTGCAATTTTGCTTTGATAATCACTTGATTTGATTTAATTGCTTTGATTTTTGCCTTGGTTATTCACTTGATTGATCTTGTCCAATTTTAGGTGATTACAAATGCCCCTCTTTGATTTGATATGCGAAGTGTGTTGATTCAAAGAATGTCCTTATCGTTCTTGATATGAAGTCCTGATTAAATTGATGATTGATTGTGATGTTTGATAGAAGATGCAGATTTGATGCAATTTGATTTGATTTGATATCCTGATGGTCTATTCGATGATAGGTTGTCTAATATGGTTCCTGATTTGATATGATTCAATGTTTGATTCCCCTTTCGATTGATAAATGAAAAATTTTTTGATAAAAGATTATGTTTTGATTTGATGGTCGTGCCCCTCTTTCACTGATTAAGATGTCATTCCTTATTATCGAAGTGTATGCCCCCTCGAAAATGAAATGAAATTTGATCATTGTTGAAAGATATGAAGTTTTAGGTCAATATAGCGTGATTTAGGTCAATTAGTAATAAATTTCAATTTCATTTTCAATAATGTATTCGCATTCATTTGATGGCAAATGCCCTTGATTTGGTAGAATTGGTGAAGAATTTGGGTCCCTGGTCATTTTCTGGTCAAAGATGCCATTTTTAGGTCAAAATGGCTTATATATAGGGGTAAAAGTCATTTTTACTATTCATTTTCACTTTCACTTTTGACTTTTCCTCTATGACCCCTTAGAGCTATTTCATGATGGTTATCCTGATCTGAGAGCATAGATTCAAGTGAGGGCACCGATACTTGCGGCCATCAACCTATGGATCTCCTGTATGTACCCTATCAACTTACTTTGTCAATTTATACGCATTTTAAATTTAAAAAAATTGAATTTTTATGATAAAAACCCTATTTTTTTCTTTTTATTTTTTAAATTGCGCATTTAATACTTTTTGTCACTATTACATTTGGGGCCAAATTTCGACAAAAGCTTCCGATGGGTAATTTTTTATTACAAATTTGGTGTTTTTTTTTGTAATAGCCCCCGATGATGTTGGTATTCCGATGGGTGTTTAATTGACCATTAGAATCTGACAGATTCAGGGTATAGATGAAAAAAAATTGAAACGGCCTCATCATTTTTATTTTTATTAGATAGAGAAGGAGCAAAAGCTATGCGCGAGAGAAGGTATGTGATTTCTTCATCTTTCAAGCCTCTGGCATCATATTTGACTGCATTGCATTTTATTTGATCATGAATGCTCTCTGAAATGACAACATTCTACTGGTGTCGTGCCCTAGCCCGTGCTTTAACTCCATTATTTGATGTTATTGATGTTTGTGCTCAAGAATATCCATTTTTTTGAAATGTTGACTACAGTTATCAAATGGACAGCCCATGAGCTTCTAGCTAGGCACCATTTGTATATTTGATAGCTTAGGGCATCAAATGTATATTATATCATTGATAGTTGAGACTTTGTTAAAAGGAAATAGGACAAAGAATGATTTTGATTTAGTCTCTCTATTTTGATCCCTAAGTGGCTTATAACCCTAGAGAAGTATATGTAGATTTACAGATGTAGTTGCAGGATACATAGCAGTTGATAGCACAATCATCTAGACCTTGATTGTCCCCTCAACCAGTGACCCTTCAAAATTGGGTTATCATGCAATCAGTGAGTGATCCTTCATTCTCCTGGTCTGCCCTACATCCAAACATATTGGAAATACACAATACAATGATAACAAGTCTTTCACAATCCCCCTTCCCTCAAGGAACACTATCAACCATCCCTTCCACATAGCATTTCACTATTTTATGAGTGGATTGTGTAGGAATAGTTAACATTAAACAAGGAGCAAACTCCTCAACACATCTTAGAAACCATTGAATTCAATAATAAATAAAACCTAACACCAACACTATTCCTTCCATAGTTGCAGGATACATACCAATCGATAATTCACAAGAAATTCATGCATCAAATTTTTATAAGGATATCCTACTAATCAATAGGAATTTTCTTGAGATGACCAATGATTATGCATTTTGATGGCGGTGTGCTAGTTCAAAAGGATAATATAAATCTGAAACAATTTTTTTTTATTTTCTCAAACTATAAATGTGGTTAAAGGGAAAATATTATGTGGAAAACCCACAAACCAAGCTAGCAAATGATTGTACATCAAATTATTCCTATATTCATTCAATTATTGCTATGCTTTAGCTACCTGACCTTTGAGCTTCATCTAGAAGAATGTGTAGCTTTAAGATAGAGTTACTTCTTGGGCCTTACAATAGGGTGGAATATGATCAAGATTTGTTTAGGCTGTATCTTTGTTAGTCACATTGTTAGGTTCTTATTGTTCATGGTTTGAATCTATTATGGTTGTGTAAGGGATTTGTAGATGCTTTTTCTAACATAATTATTGGACACCATGATTAAAATAACTATTTGTTGGCTATTATACACATGAATCATATCTTTCAATGGCTTTTTATGTTCAAGAATTCGTTGATCAATCTTTGAGATTTATTGTCCCAGCTTTAAAACAGTGAATAAAGATATAGTGAGTGCTATATTTTCCAAGTGTTGTGTGGGTGCCATTATCTTCTAGGAGTAATTTCTGGAACCAAATTATGTTCTTTGCCTCTAGTAAATATTGTAGACACAATCATCTTTTTGGTGAAGGGTTGCTTCCATCCCCATGAGGCACTATTGCATGGTTTCCATTCCCTTGTAGTATAGTGAACCTAATTTAATACAAGTGTGCACTATTTTGGGATCCATAATTTATGGCCCCTACACTGTGGTTGTTAGCCTAAGATCGGCCTACCTTTGCATATAATAAGAGGCCAACATGAAACAAACATCCAGAGGTTAGGGGGTTGTTCCCTGTCCATAATTTATTATTTAAGTGCTAATTGATGATGGGTATATCATGTAATTCATACCTAGTGTGTCTCTTTCTTTCTCTCCACATTTTACATTAGGAGTATATGCTATAAAATACTAAAGAAATCAACTATTGGTTAAATCTAATCAAAATTGCAATATAAAGATTAAAATAGATCTTGAAGAAATATAGGAACCATTTTTGACAGATATTGTACAAATGAAGAGAATACTCTAAAGAGGAAATACTTCAATGTCGAACAATTGAAGGACAATATTTTACTTTTATATGCACATCTGCAATGTTTTTGATATATTTGTAAGATAACAAAACCATAGAAAGAATAGCATATAGTAGAAAGTAAAGAATAATGATCATACTTTGAGATATTGTGGAAACTTAAAGGAAAGAATGCTTGGAGGGGTTATCATGCAATTAGTGAGTGATCCTTCATTCCCCTCTTCGAGTGACCCTTCAAAACTAGGTTATCATGCAAACAGTGAGTGATCCTTCATTCTCTTGGTCTGCCCTGCATCCAAACATATTGGAAATACACAATACAATGATAACAAGTCTTTCAAAATCCCCCTTCCCTCAAGGAACACTATCAACCATCCCTTCCACATAGCATTTCACTGTTGTATGAGTGGATTGTGTAGGAATAGTTAACATTAAACAAGGAGCAAACTCCTCAACACATCTTGGAAACCATTGAATTCAATAATAAATGAAACCTAACACCAACTCTATTCCTTCCATTCACTTCTACCAAGAATAAAACATTTAATCCATTCAACATTACATATAATCATTAGACGGTTACATTTCCTGACTATGTAGAGGAACAATCATGACCAAAATGATCAAAACTACTTTCACCCTTGCACAAGATAATCCAAAATTTAAGTAAAATGAGCAATATGCTATATCAAATCATTCATATTCATAGTAACCATTTGAAGGATCATTTTTTCAATGAACCCTCTAACTGTACCCTTGCGGCAGAGAAAGGAAACCTCAAAATAGAGAAAGGAAACTTAGTAAAACCAGTCTATATCATTGTTTGTAAGGGAAACTTAGTCATGACATCAAGTATCATCTCATCATGGTCTATTCACCATGTTTCAACACCCCATTCACTCTGATCTATTCAACTTACACCATTCTTCTTCTCCAAGACTCAAAGGCTTGAAACAGTATATGTGGTAAAAATTCATGAAATACTAAAGAAGACCTGCTATTTGTCAGACAAATCTTCATTGTCCCCCACAAAAAACTAAGTAATAACTACTCTACCCTTAATTTGTTTAACAATGCACCATATTAGATAAAGTAGGTTCTATCACACATGGCATGAACTCTCTTCAAACTCACAATACGTTGCATACATAGTACAAAACTCATGACATTCTAAAGAAGGCCTTACTCTTAATGAGTTATAAACATGCCATTGTTTCAGTTTTTCTTGCGAGTTATGATAATTTTTGTAAACATGCCATTGGTTCAGTTTAGTGTATTCATTTTTGTTAGACAAATCTTCATTGTCTTCTGATTGTCTTCTTTATATAGTAGCATGTATTAATTGATTGACAAATAAAAAAGCATTTAGACAATCAGAAGACAATGAAGATAATTTTAAATGCATCTAACACAAAAAAAATTTACAAAACTGAACCAATGGCATGTTTACAACAAAGAAATAGAGTGATAATAATATGCTGAAAATTGTATTCTGTTTAATACACGCCAAAGGACCAGTCCCAACAATTCTTAAACATACTTTATCTGATATGATGAATTCTTAAATAATTAAGGTTGGAGTAGACATAGTTATCACATAGTTTTTTTGTGTGGTACAAGGAAGATTTGGCTGATTAAGAGTGAGGCCTTCTTTAGAATATCATATAAATTTGGTTGATTAAGATGAGAAGAAAAACACAATTCATTAGTTAAATTTTTCAATTTCATGTATTTTTTCTCCTATTTATTAGGTGCATGAGTTGAAGGTTGAATGTAAGAGTCTTATAATGTTGTGTTACCTTTGGATCTTGAGTTTTTGATACTCCTATGATGATCTTTCTCAATAAGTATTTTATTCTATTATTGTTTTTTGAATAACATATTGGGCAAATACAAAACTGTGTACTTCTATAGGATAGTGAACACAAAATTGAAGCATCAAACAAGACTTGATCAAGTTGCAGGTAGAACGTGCACTCAAATAGTAAGTAATGTAGAATAAAAAAATAAGTAATATGTTGTGTCTACATTTTTTTATTTTCTGATAGTACATCCATGTTCTATATCTGCAGAATGGTTCAAAATTGAAATTTACAATTTGATAAAAGTAATGTCGGGTGTTTTTCCCTACACCCTCAATCAACAACTTGCCTCCATTTTATTTTGATTTACAAACTACTATATTATTTGAATATCTTTCTTTCTTGCCACAATAGGAAAGAGTTTGAGGTGGAAGACTACAATAATAGAAGTGTTTCAATTTGGTATACTATACTAAAACATCATTTCATAACTAAGTTTTCAATTTCTATATATAATTAGGTTATAGATAATCTAAGTGAAGAAGGATCATGTCATACAATCCAAGTGAAGAAGGTAATGGGGATGCAATCAATAGATTGTGGTCAAACTTTAAAAGAAAAGGTGATGGAAAATGTTATTGTCCCTGCAATATTTGTAAGGGCTTAAACATTAGAAGATTGCTAATCAAAATAGCTAAGAGACATTGTAGGGATAATGGTCACATTGAAGGAGGGTTTGATTATCATGAATTGGTAATTTTTTCATTATATTTATTTAACAATTAATATATATATGAAATACACTTGATGATGAGATCATTATCATGGTTTATTTGTGTTCATCATTTTTATATAGGTCAACCTCCCTAGGGGAGTATGTGATATGGACCATGGAGGTGTGAATATTGAGAATAGGGATTTGGAAGTGGAGGATCATGGAGGTGTGAATATTGAAGCCGAAGTTTATGATCCCATGGAAGATGATGATGATGCACCAGACGATGGTACTAATACATTGATCCATGACACATTTGGTATTGGTGCAACTGATGATGATGATCAGGATGATGTTGATGTCATCCATGATATACCTCTAATTGAGAAGGCAGCCACGCCCCTTTACGAAGGCTCCCAAACAACTCTTCTCTCTGATGTATTATTGTTGTTGAACTTGAAGGTTATGAATGGTTTATCCAACACAACAATGTCATGTATGCTAAGGTATGTCATATATGTCATTATAGTAATTAAATGGTGAAACATGTACCTCCCTTGCTCATACCGAGAATTATGTGCCACTATGAAAGATATTGGAATAGAGTATCAAGCAATAGATGCTTGTCCCAATGATCATATTATTTATCATAAAGAGCATGAATTTGCAACAAAATGCCTTGAATGTCATACGAGTAGATATCAAATAGATCAAATAACAAAAAAGGTGTCTCACAAGGTTCTTCGTTACATCCCCATTATACCATGTTTGCAAAGATTATTTAGGTGTAGTAGCTTGGCACAATTTATAGATTACCATGCATGCAATAGGAGTCGAGATGACATTATTCAAATGCCTGTGGATGGTTCTATATTTAAGGACATAGAGGAAAAGTGGCCGCACTTTATCGAAGAACCTCAAAATCTCAAGGTTTCAGTGGCAGCGGACGGTGTCAATCCATTTGGAGAGCTAAGATTTGTTTACTCTGTTTGGCTTGTTTTTGTCATCAACAATAACATTCCTCCATGGATGTCAATAAAAAGGGAGCACATTATGTTGGCAATGATTGTTCCAGGTATTTGATGATTTAATAGTTATTTGCATGTAATTATAAATCTTGTATTAAAATGGTCACAATAATTATGTAATGTTGTTGTTCATTCAACTAGGTAAATACCAAGTTAAAGATATGAATGTATATATTGAGCCTTTTATCAACAAGTTGGTGGAGTTATGGAAAGGTGTCACTATGTATGACATCTCTAGACCAATAGGAGACAAACAATTTCAATTCCATGCAATGCTTGTATGGACAATACATGATGCCCCAGGGCTAACACATTTTTCTGGTATGTTATGGTGAATTTAAGTTGCACATGATAATTCTAAAAATAAAAATTAACATATTTAATCCAATTGTATCATTATCTTGTAGGTCTTCAAACAAAGGGAAAATTTGCATGTCCAGTTTGTGGTCCAAAGATGAAATCTCATCATTCAAAAATTTTAGGAAATCAGGTGTTTGATGAGCATAGACAGTTTCTCCACAAAAATCATAACTATCAAATTACTAAAAAATATCTTTTCAATGGGAAAGAAGAGACTACATCTAAGCCACGGAGAATGACACCTCACCTATGGAAGTTAGAATATAATAGAATTAATTGTCAAGGTACTACCATTATACCTAATGGTTTATGTTTGGAATTTGTATATTTTTATAGTGTTTTGTTTGCTGATTATGTGATTAATGATCATGAATGTCGTCAAGGAAACACTACTGAGCACCTTCCAAATGGACTAAAGAGTTATCCCAGACAATTTCATAGGTTACCCTAGTACAAGCAACTGCAAATTGTGCATTTGTTTGATACTATGCATATTGAAAAGAATGTAACAAAGACATTGTGGAAGATATTGGATGGAAGGCATGACAAAGAAAAAATTGTCAAAATTTGCAGCGACATTCATGAATCCAATCATGCAATGAAAAATTTCATTGAATCAAATAGAAATGGAGAATGGATTAATGCAAGTTCCCTTCCTTGGTTATTAATAGAACAACAAAGTGATGCCATAAAAGAAGTCATCCAAAAAATTTGATTTCCCATAGGATTTGTTGCAAACATAAGCAGTACCATATCAAAGAAAAATGAATTTGGGCCAGGGTTGAAAATGCATGATTGGCATACCTTCATCAAGGTAAGTCATGTTCTTATATTTACAATATATTTGTAAACTGCATGTACTTCTCATTGTATTATATGAGAAAAGAATGACATGATTATTTTTATAATTGTTGCAGTACGTGCTACCCCTATCTCTCCCAGAGAACTTTGACAATAACATCAAACAAGTGATATATGATCTTGGAAAATACATGAGGTAAGAAATGATATCTATTCAATTTGTTGTATATATATTGTAAAGTCTCATGTTTATATATTTTTGTGTCTTAAATGTCTTGTAGGTGGTTGTCATCTAAAAAAATCCATACAGCAGATATAAAATACTGGAAGAGAAGAATTCCTCATCTAATGTGTGAAATGCAAAAGTGTCTACCTTCAACCTTTTTCAATGCACAAGAACACTACCTCATACACCAAGTTGAGGAGATTGAAATGTGTGGACCCATACACACTCGGTCAATATGGATGGTTGAGAGGCACCTGAAATTTTTTAAGGCTTTGATTTAGGAAAGAGCACATCCTGACGGTTCTATGATGGAGGGATATATGGTATACCAGACTATGGTGTATGTTACTGAATATCTTCCTAAGCTTGCAACAAAGATCCATATAGATCGCATTTGGGATCTTGACACCATTAAAAAATTTGAAGGGGAGTACTTGGTGGGGAATGGTAGAATAAGGAAAGTGAGAGGTGATAAATTATAAGATGTTATTGTAACTGTTAATTAATTCTTAATCTTCAAAATTAATTGGTTGTAAGTCATCTATTTATTTTTTGTACAGCTGCTCGAGAGTGGGATGCAATACATTTGTATATTGCAAACAATCAAGATTGGATGACAAAATTGATTGAATGATGTCATCATTTAGGTCACACATTAACATGGGAAGCTATGTCTTTATTGGTTAATGAAGCTCATCGTAACGGAGATCAAAATGTTATGCAAAGGGAAATAGATTTAGCACATGGTTTAAAAGATTTCCAGGTATGTATAAATTTGTTAATCACTTGTACGTTTATGAACTCTTGATGCATTAATTTATACATGTTTTACATATTTTTGTAGGTCAAACACCATAAGGCTATGTTTTGCAATGGTCATAAATTTTGCATCAAAAAGTAGGATGACACAAAGAAAACTTGTGATTTTGGGATAAGTGCAGTCTTTCAGGTGACTAATATTTCATCTAGAAATGACTTACATCCTTGAGAGTCTGAAAATCTATACTATGGCATTTTGGATGATATACTTGAGTGTGACTTTAATTCCTTTAGATTAGTTATCTTCGTCGTCAGATGGTATAGTCTATGACTTAATCAAAATGATCCTGATAGAACTATTATTGAACATGACAATAGATTTCCAATTATTAATACAAGGTGGTTTGAGCTAGTTAGGGATGAACCCTATGTTCTTCCAAGCCAATGTGAGTAGGTATTTTACTCAAAGGTTCCACATTAATCGGGTTGGTTATTTTTTGTTAGACATGATCCAAGAGGAAGGCCAATGAGGTATAATGTGTCGATGGAAGAAGATGATTGCGAACAACTAGAAGATGATGTAGATGATGATCACGAACAACAGTTAGTCGATGATGTTCCTGACACAACTTTTCTTGAAGAAGAAGAAGATGATGACAATGATGATGCTATTGATGATGATGATGATGATGATGATGATGATGATGTAGATGATGACAATGACAATGAAGATGATGACAATGACAGTGGTGGTAATGATATCAATTTCAACGATGACCATGGTGATTAGTTTGATGAAGAAGAAGATGAATGACATGAATGAAATGTACAGTTATGTGATCACTGCTTAATCTATTTAATATTGATTTCTTGATAGAAATATGCAGTTATGCAATCAATGCTTAATCTAATTAATTCATGATGTACTTACTATGGGATGCTTATGGTTTTTAATGTACTTACTATGTGGTTTTGAGTATATGTATCATGAATTTTTTAGCTAACATTAGATAATTGAATTGTATATGTAGGTACTCAGACTCCTTCATGAGCATCCCACACAGTCTCATGGATCGATAGGTATAAGTCAATGCACCGTATAGAGATTAATGTATTTCACAATTTGCAAAATATCTCACATTACTTGCTATCTCTCTCATTTGATGGAGTGCAAGTAGCAGCAAATAGGTATTTTTTAGATGTGTCTTCCTCGAGCGAAGAAAGTGAGTCATTTTGTATGTCTGAATTAGGAAGATCAACTAGAGGTCAAAAGACTAGAAGGAAATTCAATAAATGCATGAAATTTTTCCTTGCTCAAGGGGGTCATGTTCTTATGATGATGAGAGAAAAGGTGACATCGAGGTGCCCTCTAGGTACCAAAATCTATAGAAACAATGGGTCCCCAAGGAACTTCCTCCAATAAACACTGATTTTAGTGTTTAAGGCAAGATATATCATATTGCACAATCATCAATACATGGTTTGGGCCTATTTTCCATGGATGGCATAGATGTCTCTTACAAAAAAGTTGTTGAATTGATGGAGTATGTTGGACCTTGTTACGATTACAAAAGTTGGATGCGAATTGTTCAATATAAAAAAAGTATGTGTAGGTATGCACTCTCAGCAAATTATATTCAACAAAAAGACAATGAGCAAAGTAAAAGAGTGGCTATATACATTGATGGAAGGCCAAAAGCATTAGGGAATATTGAAGGTTTTATAAATAGCACGTGACTCTATCAACTATTAAGCAACCCAATTGCATATTTGAGGTGTGCGAGGGAAATCATGTATTTGTATGTGTGATAAAATCAATAAGTGTAGGGGAAGAGATGCTTATTGATTACAATTTGAATCGCATAGATACAAACAATGTCACTATCATTAGGGTGTAGGTACATACTATGTACCATTAAATAATTGAGTTTTTTTGCCAACCACATTTAGAGAGTCTCCTCACCATCCACCTCATCTCCATCATCATCTTCTAATGAAATTTATTAATGTAGTCCTTTCTAATTATTGGTTAACTTTAAATAATAACACAGGACCACAATATGGAGCAACCACGTAGAGGGTACAATGATGATCGTGCATGCACTTCTTCCCAGCAGGTAAACCTCTTTGTTATTGTACTAAAAATTAGATAGAAGTAAAATGTTAAATAAAGTTTTTTATTATATTCTTTTCATCACTATTTCAGATTAATTCTAATAGTGTTAGTAATATTGTTATCACAGAGAAGTGGTCAGTAGAGAAAGGGAAAGAAACCCACAATCCCTAAAGAGGAGTCCTTTGACGAGGACCTAGTTGTTGATTTGGCTAGTTGTGATGAGCCGGCCTCTGCATTTAAAATATGCCTCCACAAAATTGGAAAAATATTAGCTGAATTGGCATTTAATCTACAATTACTAATAGACTAAGCATATTATTACTATGCTTAATGTTCCATTTAAATATATTTAACACAAAAAAAAAATTTACAAAACTGAAGCAATGGCATGTTTACAACAAAGATGTGTTGAGGAGTTTTCTCCTTGTTTAATGTTAACTGTTCCTACACAATCCACTCATACAACAGTGAAATGCTATGTGGAAGGTGTCATGCCCCTGACAGTCTCAGGCTTTACTTTTCTATGTTATGTTATGTTGGTTTCCGGTTTGATTAGCATCGTTTTATCTGGAACTATATTTTGTTAGACTTCTATGAGTTTGAACTCTGATTTCATTCATTTGAACCTTGTTGTTTGGAATAAATATGTTTATCTCTGTAATAGGTATTTTGGTTCTACCAGACACTCAGAGAATTATGTCTATTACTGTAGCTTAATGAGATTTTCTGATGTCAGGATTGGTATAGACTGACTTTTGAATTAATGGAACTGGATAGTTCAGTAGAGATTTGAGTATTGGTTTGATTGTGAAAATAGTACAACTTAAATGGTTGTCAATTGTCTGATAATTGGTTCATTGTTTTGGAATTCTTAATAATATGTTACATTATTATGGATAAATGTGTCTTGTTGTTGCAAACAGTATATAGAGATTGTTGTTACTTAATTTTAATCAAATTTTGAGTTCAAATAAATAAATAAATTTGAATATATGTATTTTTATACATATATTATGAGTAATTGTTTTAGTAATGATGTGGTATTTCTTTTACTAAAACTATAGAATTATCTAAGTTAGCATAACCTATTTTATATGTTAGTAAGAGGTTAATTTGTTGAGTGTTAGTAATTGGCATTGTTAATGTGTTGTTATTATTGATGCTTTAGTTTTTCTTAACCTAAGATCGACTAATGTTGTCTAACATAGATGTATATTATCTATCCCTAAGTCTTCTTATTTATGATCTGGCTCGAAGACATGACTTATTGGAAGGGTTTAATTGCACTTGCATCGCATAGTGGTGTTAGTGGGGTTTAAGCTATTTTTGGGTTATGGGATTGTACTTTAATGGACATTTGGTAGGGAATGGATTGTGTTTGATGCAAGAGATAAGCTCGCATTGAATGAACTCATCGATGGTATTCATTTTGTGTTTGATGTCTGCCATTAGCTCTGGTGAAGAGTTGCAGTTGAATATGACTCCATTTTTTACCATGTATTTCTGCGACAGTTTGGGTAAACAGTTAGTAATGGATCCATCTCTGTTATATCTTATATGATAAGTTGCTTGGAATGGAAAGAGGTTTTCACGGCAAGTTATACCCTTCTGTTCATGGTCATTTGGGAAGTTTTGCGTTTCACACTGTCATCTTTGTATTTGCATTGTGGGCTTTTCTTTTGCACGGCACTTTGGCAATCAGTGGAAAGAGATCTTCGTGGTTGAGATTAGGGTTCGTCTATGAAGCTCACCAAGCAGGGGCTAGCTTTGGCATTTTAGTCTTTGGATACCTCCCCACATGAATACCAGGTAGGGGCATTCTCTCACCTTATCCTTTGTTTCCATTTTGTTTTCTGCAAATGAATTATTAGAATGTTAATTACCACTGTTTGTTAGCCGATAAATGTGAGGTTTTGCGAATGTATTCTCTATGAGTTCAGTCATGAACCGGTTTCTTCTTGGATGGATTAAGAAGTCTATTTAATAATGGTGGTTATGATTAGTGGAGGAATTTGAAATACATGTTCTTATATGCTATTTTCGAGCATATTGTGTTGATGGGTTTTTTCTTTGTTTTGAGTATGAAGTTGGCAGTGTTTTTCTTTATGTCTGTGCCGAACTATGGGAGTATAGTTGTTGCAGTTGAATATGGTTTTTCCATAGTGCATTTTTGTGTCGATGTTTACTTGTTTTGGTCAGTATAAAGGGAGTTAATCAAGAATGAGAACCGACATATAAATGCAGTTTGGAATACAGGATGAGTGTTTGTTTAAAAGCTTCTTTAACGGTATTCTCACACTGTTCCTATTGTTAGGAACTCTATAGCAACAAAAAGGTTTTCAATATGTAAGAGTCTTGGTTATAAAGTGAAATCAGGTTTTCCTACCACTGTTATGATCCGAATCTGGTATCGATGTTTTCTTTTTGAGCTGTATCGTGGTAGTAGAGATTAGTGGTGGTTCATAAGTGTTACCTGAAACCTGATGTTTTATGTGTTTTACTCTCGCATCATAGGTGTGGTTTAAGGTATTCTTGGGTGTACTCCTTTAGTTATCTGTATATGTGTTGTGTCTAATGGGTGTTGTCACTATTTTGGTTCAGTCCATAGTGAAATGTAGATAGTTTTGGTTGTACCAAATCCTGACTGCAAGCTATATGATTCTTCAAAAATAATCACCAGTGTGAAATATAGTTTGTATCAACATTAGGAAATGTTAGGAATTTTTTTTTAGGAAATTCAATTATTATCATTTTCAGTCAGTAAGGAAAACCACTTTGATATGTTGTTTAAATGTTGATGACGGTTCTTATTATTCTGTTATTCTTTTATGTAATCAGCAGATTCAGTAGTATTATAAGGTAGATGTGTTTGATAGGATTGAGATGATTAGTATGGTTTTTCTATTGTATATTTATGGACTTAAACTATTAATTACAAGTTTATGCAATTAGATATATATATATACCTACTGGGATATGTATATGTATACACAAGCCGAGATGTATACATGTACATACACCAAAATGTATATAATAGATGCTATGTTTATAATTCTGAACTATTAATTACAAGTTTATATAATTATATATATATATATATATATATATATATATATATATATATATATATATATATATATATATATATATATATATATATATATATATATATATATATATATATATATATATATATATTTGTTGGGATATGTATATGTATACACAAGCCGTGGTGTATACATGTACATACGCCAACATGTATATAAAAGTATGAACTTGTAATTAACAGAGCAGGATGTATAGCAAGTTAGTTTATAATAAATTGGTTATGGAAAGCTTGTATGTTTGTTAAAAGCGATGGGTGTTGTGTTGATTCAGTTGATATATGATTATTTTAGTTCTTTTCTATTCAATGGAATCATGAATTCAATATGGACATTTTATTGTACAGTTTTAGATATAATGCTAAGTTAATGTGGAGACTATTATTTGATTGGATTTGTGATGGATAAAGTATTGTGATCTTTTCTTCTTTTGGGAATCATCATGTTTAAGAATGTATGTTAAGGAAAATGAGAACATGGTTCTAAATGGATTTTTGATTGTTGTTTCAATTCTATAATTGATGCAATAGAAATGGAGTGTTAGTGAAATTGTGTAATGTAGTTCATTTCATTTCAATCACTAATTGCTAGATCAAGTGTTTTGAGATAATGCAAGTATGATCCTTAGATTGGGGGCTGACACTAGTCTAGTACCTTGTGGTGATAGAATTTCTGTCAGTTGTGACTGACACTAGTCTATATCCTTATGGGAAAGAATTTTTGTCAGTTGTTTAATTAAGTGATAATTATAAATTCAAGGGATATGGGTTTCAATTAATAAGATAAAACATTATAATTTCATCAGACATAATGGATTACTATGAGGTTTCCTTACGGATACATAGCGTAGGTCCTTATGTGGACACCCATGAACTATTGGATCATTACTTTGTCATTTTCTTTGTGAGTTTATTTCTGTTAGAAAGAGATACAGTGCTTGATGATTTTGGTGTAAAAAGAATGGAATTATGTTATTTAGATTTCAATTACATCTGTATTTAAATCTTCATAAATGTTATATTATACTGACTTTTATGGTTGCAAAATTTTGGAGATGTTTCGTTATCTTTATCATTGTGACTGAGCCCTGTTTGCAATTGTGCTTGTGTTTACTTTTGATTTTTAGGTTTTAGATGGATAAATCAATGAGTATGGGACAGTGGATAGCAGTTGTTAAGATTTATGGGAAGCAAATCATTTCTTGGTTATTAGTTATCAGAACTATTCGTAGATTGTAAAGGATTGGTTAAGAAGGAAATTTTGTTTTTGAAACTAAGTCTTTGAATAAAGAGTATTCTTGTTACTCTGATGTAATTCAGTTGAAAACTATAAAGCTCTTAGAAGCAGTTACTATGATTATATGTTACAATTTGTAATTTAAAAAAAAAATTTACTATGGTTCTATGTGGTTTTGTTTATGGTTGTATCTTCTTTGGTTTCATCTTTTATCTTTAAGTATAGATGGGGTGTTACAGAAGGGATGGTTGATAGTGTTGCTTGAGGGAAGGGGGATTGTGAAAGACTTGTTATCATTGTATTGTGTATTTCTAATATGTTTGGTTATAGGGTAGACCAGAAGAATGAAGGATCACTCACTGATTGCATGATAACCTAGTTTTGAAGGGTCATTGGTTGAGGGGACAGTCAAGGTCTAGATGATTGGGCCATTGGAGGACCCTATTTCTTTGTATTAATTTTTATTCAAATTGGATGCATGGATTTCTTGTAAATTATCATCTGCTATGTATCCTACAACTGCATCCGTAAATCTGCATATACTTCTCTAGGGTTGTAAGCCACTTAGAGATCAAAATAGAGAAACTAAATCAAAATCGTTCTTTGTCCTATTTCCTTTTAACAAAGTCTCAACTATCAATGATACAATACATTTGATGCCCTAAGCTATCAATACAAATGACACCTAGCTAGAAGCTCACGGGCTGTCCATTTGATAACCACACTCAACATTTCAAAAAAATGGATATCCAAACATTTGAAAACCAATGGCATGTTTACAACAAAGGTCTAATAGAACTCCCAACAATTCTTAAACATACTTTATCTGATATGATGAATTCTTAAACAATTAAGGTTAGAGTAGACATAGTTATCACACATTTTTTTTTGTGGTACATGGAAGATTTGGCTAGGTGGAGTCTTCCTTCATGCTAGCAATCTATAGAATTAGATGTTTATTAACAATTAATCATATCAGATAACTAGTATGTTTAAGAATTGTTGGGACTGGTCCTTTGGTGTGTATTAAACATAATATAATTTTTAGCATATTATTATCATTCTATTTCTTTGTTGTAAACATGTCATCGGTTCAATTTTGTAACTTCACTGTTGTATGAGTGGATTGTGCAGGAATAGTTAACATTAAACAAGGAGAAAACTCCTCAACACATCTTGGAAACCATTGAATTCAATAATAAATGAAACATAATACCAACACTATTCCTTCCATTCACTTCTACCAAGAATAAAACATTTAATCCATTCAAGATTACATATAATCATTAGACAGTTACATTTCCTGACTGTGTAGAGGAACAATCACGACCAAAATGATCAAAACTACTTTCACCCTTGCACAAGCTATTCCAAAATTCAAGTAAAATGAGCAATATGCTATATCAAATCATTTAGATTCATAGTAACCATTCAAAGGATCACTTTGTCAATGAACCCTTTGACTGTACCCCTGCGGCAGAGAAAGGAAACCTCAAAATAGAGAAAGGAAACTTAGTAAAACCAGTCTATGTCATTGTTTGTGAGGGTATAGTCATGATAAGTACCTCTCAAACCTCTCCAAACATGTAAGATTGTCTTTAAATACTTTATTGATCTCTTCTAAACATTAACCAAATCAAACCTACATTTGAATCCACACACAATAACCCCAAAATGAAGGGTTTTGTATCCTTTAATGAATCTCAGTCACTAGTAACGCATGGACAGTCAAACCAGTAGTCTCCAAAGCATTCAATAAGTGACTGGACTTTATTTAATACACACCAAAGGACCAGTTGTATGAAATTGTCAATCACATAGCATTTCACTATTGTATGAGTGGATTGTGCAGGAATAGTTAACATTAAACAAGGAGTAAACTCCTCAACACATCTTGGAAACCATTGAATTCAGTAATAAATGAAACCTAACACCAACACTATTCCTTCCATTCACTTCTACCAAGAATAAAGTAGTTAATCCATTCGACATTACATATAATCATTAGACAGTTACATTTCCTGACTATGTACTAGAGGAACAGTCACGACCAAAATGATCCAAACATTTGAAAATAATGAATCGATATCCTTGAGCACAAGCACCAATAACATCAAATAATGGAGATAAAGCATGAGCTAGGGCATGACACCAGTAGAATGTGGTCATTTCAGAGAGCATTCATGATCAAATAAAATGCAATGCATTTGAAATTTGCGGTCGAATATGATGCTAGATGCTCGAAAGATGAAGAAATCACATAACTTCTCTCATGCTCAGCTTTCTCTCCTCTATCCAATCAAAATAAAAATGATGAGGTCATTTCACTTTTTTTTTTTCATAGCCAAATCTTTCTTGTACCACACGAAGAACATGCCATTGGTTTAGTTTTGTAAATTTGTTTTTTGTGTAATTAGTAATTGGCAGATTAAATGTAGATAACACCTTTTTCAATTTAATTAGCATGTTATTATCATATCAGATAAAGTATGTTTAAGAATTGTTGGGAGTGGTCCTTTTGCGTGTATTAAACATAATAGAATTTTCAGCATATTATTATCATTCTATTTCTTTGTTCTAAACATGCCATTGGTTCAGTTTTGTAGATTTTTTTTTTGTGTTAAATGCATTTTTCATGAGGAGGGGTCTTCTTCTGAGGAGATTGATGAAGATTGTGCACCTCAAAAACCAATTCATAAGGTACCAATCATGTTTCCTATTCTCTTATATTTTTGGGTTGGTAAATCTCCTTATAAGTTTCACATCCTTTCTTTTGATTACTATGGATGAGATATATATCTTACATTTAACATTCAACTTCTTTACATTTTAGAACATGCAGTGTGTTTTTTTAGGATTTTACCAAATCAACTTTTAACATAAACCAAAAACACCAAACTGATATCTTGCCCTTTCAATTTCACAAAATATTTTCATTTGACCAATAACTGCAAGCAATTGAATGATAAATCCACATACCTGTATCTTTGTAAAATACCTGGAACATCAAAAAGATGGCTAAGTGACTGCCGCCATGATTTTTATCTACTGAATATGGGAAAAAAAAACACCAAAAAGAATTGAATAGAAAACATGATTGGTCATTTCAAAGAGCATTCATGATCAAATAAAATGCAATGCCTTCTCTCATGCTCAATCATCTTTCACCCACTCATTTTCTCCCACTCCTTTTCTCTACAATTGAAATAAAAATGATTTGGCCCTTTCAAAATAGTGAATCAATATCCTTGAGCACAAGCACCAATAACATCAACTATTTTGATCTATGGGTACCCTAATGTTGGCAAGAGTTATTTTATTAATAAGATTACTCTGCAAGCTTGAAGAAGCGATATATTTTGGCAAATGAAGAGTGGAAAGATGATGATATTCCTGAGATCATGGATGGACACAATGTTGCAAATAGAATGGGAAGACATCTTTCTAGCCTAGCCCTAGATCCTTTGACAATTGGGGTAGGATCCAGACCCAGGATAAAAAGATGTCTTCCTTTCTATTGTGGAATATAGGCTCTACTGCTACAACAACTACATTGTGAGGCCTCACCCTGACCCGTCATAGCATCTTTCTTTTTCTGCATTTTGATACAGTGATACATTTGTTGATCTATTTTGGATTGAGACTCGAGATATGATATTTTGATGGTGATTATTATATTATGTAGGTGTGGATGTGAATCTAGAGTACATCATGATTTTTATTATGCATCGTTGATTAAGTGAATTATTCATGATTAGATTTGATTACTGCACATGATGATTATGTACTTATGATGTTCGAATATTATTGAATGAAAAATTGTGATTTGAATTGAGCTATACATATTGAGTTATGATACTAAATAGGAAATTGAATATGTATATTTCATGTAATGTTATCATCTTGAACTACTGATGCTCGAAGTGAAGTGTGCAGGTACGAGAACCATGGGAATTATCAGAGAACCAAGGTTAAACACATGTGTACTGAGTAAACCAAGGCTTAGTCCCATGTGGGATTACAAAGCCTCGTTGTAATGTGAACTTGTCGTAAAAGTGAATTTTCTTGTGCATTAGTAGTTAGCTTCGTGTTGTCTTTCTTGGCATTTGTATGTAATGTGCAATTGTTAGTGTCACTTGACACTTGTAATGTACTCATTTAAATTTATTTTATTCCAGCCACTTCTAGAGGCCAATAAGGAGTTCTAGGGGTCATTTTTTTGCATAATTTATGTATCTTAATGTTAGGGGTATGGGTTAGGAAGGTTTTGAGCATACCCTAAACCCCCTAGAGACTTTGGCAACCCTTTTTTTTGACCCATTTACCCTTACCTACGAGATTGGATGGATCTTGATTCTTACCCAACTTCACCTTTCCTTCCAATCAAGCATTAATCATGGGGGGACAAGGGAAATCAAGGAGACCTTAGAGTCAAATCTGCAATTATGATTGGTGGGTGGGTAGAATTTGGAGCCCTTTTTAGAGGCCTTGGATAGAATTAGAGGGTGTTCACCCACTCTCTAATTTTAGAGACTTTAGGGTTTTGGAGGAGGAAGAAAAAGTGGATAAGCTCTTCTCAAATTTCCATTTCCATCACACTTGTGGAGGTTGGTTACTCTTCTCATGGAGTCTTTCTACTTGTGCATTAGATTAGCTTGTATCTTTCCCTCTCATGTATATGAATCTTGATTCTTGTTGTGGCAATGTGTTGTAAGGGAGGGATTTTGGGTTTGATTTCATGGTTTGATCTTGTTCTTTTGCTTGATTGAGGGAGTTCTTGTTTATGGGTGTGAGGCATTACTCACCCTTTGGGAAGGGAAGAAGTGGCCTATGGGTGGAGGGGTTAGTTGGGCTCTCCATGAGGTGAGAGTCTCTTCTCTTGGAGAAGAGGGATAAGTCCATGGTGTATGGGCACCATGGAAGCCATTGCATTCTTGTATTTTGAAGAGGATGTTAAGCAAAGTATGTGTATGAAGAGGCATTTGGATATGCATGGATATGTAGCCTTGAAGAGGCATTTGGATATGTAGCCTTGAAGAGGCATTTGGATATGTAGCCTTGAAGAGGCATTTGAATACTCATGGTGAGAAAATTTGTATGTAATGGCATTCTCCCCTTGGAAAAGCCCACCTCCACCCTCTCAATGAGCTTGTAAGACTCATTTGTGTAACCTTGGAAGGGAGTAATTTGTTGTATGTGCATTGTGTAAATTGTTTGTGAGCATCTTGTTGATCTTGTTGCATACCCGCTTAGCCTTGGTTCTCCAAGCTTGGGGGTGGTCTCATAAGAGACCTTGGTTGGGTGGTGAGCACCCATGGTTCTCCCCTTTGTTGCAGGTTTTGAGGTCAACACCCAAGTGGAAAAGCTTGAAGAAGTTTCTCTTGTTGAGCTTGTATCAACTCTCCTAGGTTGTTGTAATATTGACCTTGAAGGAGATCTTTCTCTCTTGTATATTGTAAAGAATTTCCATTATTGAGTTCATTGTAAAATAGTAGATGTATATGAAAAGGTGTATGTAATATGATGAAGTGAAGTAGCTCTTTTATGTTGATCTCTCATTGAGTATTCCATCAAAGTGTAATATATAATTGTAATGTAAATGCTTCTCCACCATAGAGATTATGTAATGAAATTGATAGGATGTCTATAATGAAAATGCAATGTATTTCTATCTTGTCTAATTGATTTTTGCTTCTTAAGATAGTGGAGTTATTTTCTTTTAAAAAAAAAAGTTATTCAAGGTTGGCAAGAAAGGTTATGAAAATCATTCAATAGTATGTAAAATTTCATTAATATGGATAGCCATGAGACTCTTAATATTTGGATTCATAGTTGTAAGCTCACTGCAATCTATCTAATTTTAGATCAAACTCATACTTAAGAAGACTATACTTGGATGAAGAAACTTGATCATTCCTTATTCTCTTTCAAAAGAATTATCCATGGAATAACTGATAAGATGAGATGTCAATAAGAGACATATATACATTCTAGAATTACTCATTACCTTCTTGAGCAACTCTTAATTTGAACCACTAAGTGTATTCTAAACACCTCACCTATGACTAGTAAATAAAATAAAGAAATCAAGTTGTTGTAGTATTTGTCATATTGAAAAAAAAGAGACACTTCCAGAATTTATAAGAGCAATTTTGCTCTCTGGAAAATGTATGGGGATAAAAATTATCCCCATACTACACAGAGAATATTCCTTATTTTTGTTTATACACTAAACAAAACTACCTAAACTAAAACATACTCTAATCTACCTATTACCATGTCATTTACTTACCAAATCATGTTTTATGGGGTCTTAATAAAGTTCACAAATAAAATATCACTTTTAGGCCTTCCCCACTTGTTAGTGGCCCCCACAAAGTCCTCTTCCTAGGCGCAGGAGAGAGGCATGGCAGAGATAACATTAAATTTTTTATCATCATTCTTTTCCCTACGTGGGTAGAAGGACTTTTAGGAAGTGACACTTACCAAGGATTTCATTTGCCTTGCTTTTTACTTTATCTCCATGTAGACATGGCTGACATGGTATAATGGACTATCCACCTTTCAACTACCTCTTACATGCGTACCTTATTATGTTCTTGAAGATCTGACACCTTCTCTTTTGTCATAAAAAGAGTCCTTCCTCCTTGCTAGGCGCACCACCCACTTGGTCATCTTCTTGGGGAATGCAGCACACTTGTCTTGGTTGTTGCATTGACTTTAAACATTTCCTTAACTTCTCTAGCCTTGGTTTGTGCAAAAATCCCATCCATGAGATTGGTGGGGCCCTCAAACCTTGTCTTCCCTTTTGTCCTCTTAAAAAGTGCGCTCCCCTTGACTTTATGATTGGCTAGTGGGTGATGTAGGTTAGCATAGGGGGTAGACTAGCCTTTTTAGAATTTGAATTTTTCCCCCTTGCTAATTTTAATTATTTGTTATTCCTTTCCTTGTAATTATTAGTAAATGGGGTAATTAAGTTATAGGTTAGATGAGTTGTGTATAGAGTGAATTATGCACTAACTTTCCTTTTTAAGGATAAATTATTCTAGGGATAGTTTTAATGTTAGGATATGGTTAGGAGATGATATCTTTATTTAACTTTTAATATGTTAAAATATTAAGTAATGTTTAAGTTTAATTAATTTGGTGACCTGTCTATTTTAGACCAGCTATGTTAAACCTCGGGGACTTATTGACACTTAAGATGATTGTCCAATTACTTACTAAATGTTTTAGTAGGTCATGGGTTCAATAAATAAATCAATTAGTTAATTAAGGGATGAGTACAAGATGTTTAGGAAATAATTACCTGTTGTTATGTTAGAATTCTTTTAGAGGATAGAACATAGTATTAGGAAGTGATAGGTATGGTGAATCTTTAGGTGAGGGTTATTGGAGCAGGACATTAGTTTTTAGGTGCCAATTATAATCCTTTAGCCATTAAATTCTAATTTTGGTAATTAATGAATTAGATTTTTAGTTAGCAGTATTATGTTCCAACCTAACTAGAATGATTTAAATGATTAATCTAGTATTTTTTTGTCGGGTTTATATTCATACACATCTAGCAGTGGAACCTCTTAACAAGATAATAGTCAATTCAATTAAAGTTCATCCTGATAGCAGGACCGGCAACATTTTCTTGATGAGGGCTTAGTTGAGATAGATTTCCCTTGATAGATCCACTTCTTGTTATTGTCATTACAAGCATATCCCTAACCATTTCCAGCATAGGCGTATCTGTGTTGATCTTTGGCTAAGTAGATCGAAGTACGTGACAATGACATATGTTATTACATTTCACCCTTTAAAAAAAAATTTGTTACGTTTTTGGTTGTTTATTTTTTGGGCATGACATACATACTGTGATGTAGATATCACAACAGATGAGAAACATAAATGTAGGCATCATGGTCATAATTTTTTGGAGACACAACATAATTGAGTGGTATTCCCAGACAATGCAAAGAAACCATTGCTTTGCATCATCTAGGAATACCACTCAATTATGTTGTGTCTCCAAAAAATTATGACCATGATGCCTACATTTATGTTTCTCAGCTGTTGTGTCCCAAGACCCCTCATGACCCTTTACGACCCTTTACGATCCCTAAGAATACATCTTAGAGGTCTTAAAATGTTGTAAAGGGTCATAAGAGGCTCCTAGGAGGGGCCAGATGAGCTTCCACCTTCACGTGGTTGGCCCTGTTAAGTAGAGAATGTTAAACTATTCTCGAAACAAAGAGAAGCTCAATAATTTAAGCTCTCAGTCCATGGAGATGCTGAAAAAATGATGGGAATCAATGATGGAGAGTTTTTAGATTCTAAGAAGATGTATATGGAGTGGAGACCAAATTGAGTACCAGTGTAGAGATGATGATTTAGTAACCTATGTCTATAAAACCTTCACAATTATCCCTTCTTTGGCCTCCACTCATTCCTCTTCTAAAAAATGGTTATCTAGAAACTTTGGATACTGTTTCTCATCCATGCACGAAATGTGCTAGTGATCATATAAAATTACTTCAGGCCTCCAGTATTGATGAGCTGCACAAGTGTAAAATGTTTTTACAAGACTGGGATCAATTATATTGGATACTATGTAGTGTACATAAATGCAAGGCAGTGATTATTCTCAATGATCGATAGGTATAAGCCTTCCAGGCCTTACCCAGTAGCTAGGACTAAAGATAACACAGCTCAAGAGACCATCATAGTTGGTCTCTTTCTTTGACATTTTATTCTTTCAATAGAATTTAGCGATAGTAATGCTATAGCACCGATGGGTTTATCTGTCAGACGTTGGCTACTGATCTGTCGCTATTCCAATAGTTATAATGTTAGAAAGTAATTCTTTTCAATAGGTAATTGCGACAGCCATGCTATATTTATGATAGGTCTTCTTGTTGGAGTTCTGATAGATGAACTGTAGGAAATGTCATAAAAAAGTTGGTATTCATGTGCAAGTTTCTGACGGAATGTGGTGTCAAAAAATTGATGGTGACCTCTTCCATCACAATTTGCAATGCAAAAATGGTGATGAACACATATGTTGAAATATCAACAAATGTGCATTGTAAATCCGATAAATGGCCATTAGAATTTGACCTCAAATGTACTAGTGTGTAGCATGTACAGTCACATTTTAGCACTTCCATGGTTTTACATAGCACATCCGCAACTTTTAGTTGTGCGTACACACATTTGAACCAGGTTAACTTTCACATTTGAATTTTTTTACTGTGCGTACAAAATTAAGTGCGTATTTTATTATTTAGCAATGCATATAGGTAATTCCTGTAGTATGTACTAGATTCTCTAGTGCGTACAACTTAAAGTAGCACTTTCACTTATTTCTCCTGTGCATTCACTATTTTTAGCTGTGCTTTTTCCTTTTAGCATGCTTAATCATTAAATTAGTGCTTTTACCCGATTTGGTTAAAAATGCAAATTGCTAAGTCAATTTTCTGAACTGTCTAGTGTCTTCAATCAGTCGATTGGCTTAGGTTAGAAGCCTATTTTGGTCACAAGTTTTATGATGC
Source organism: Chamaecyparis obtusa (assembly GCA_027943335.1). Lineage (NCBI taxonomy): Eukaryota > Viridiplantae > Streptophyta > Pinopsida > Cupressales > Cupressaceae > Chamaecyparis > Chamaecyparis obtusa. The sequence continues at coordinate 150,162 of BSBK01003107.1, read as the reverse complement.
CAGTTTGAGTCAATTAATTTTGAATTTTTGATTGTCAATCTTGATTTAGATGATGGGTGATGATAAATTTTATGTCCTCTATGAGTAGAATCAGGAAAATTTATTGTGGTTTGATAATTTTTAAATGTTCAATTGACTTAGGATGATCCAAAATGTAATGTTGTCAAAAAGTGATGTGTTTAACTTTCTTTTCGCAGGCTAAGCTTAAATCACTTAGTGTGAGAGGCTTGTATCCATTTCTGTTTGAGATGATCGATGATCTTAGTGGTGTAGATTATCAGCTTATTGGTAGATGTGGGCTTTCTTTTATTCATGTCCTTCCTTGATTCTGCGTGAATTAGGGCCTGATTACAGCTATGGCAGAGTGGTGGCACTCTGACCATAACACTTTTCATTTGCCTATGGGAGAGATGACAATCACTTCCAAGGATGTCTATCACATCCTCTGTATCCCTACTCATAGAGAGGTTATATATTATGATTAGGTGTATGATGGCACTACTTGTAGGTAGGTGTTTCAAGACCTAACCATTGGTGATGATTCCATCCAATGGGATCAGTTCCCTTCGTTCCCTAGTCTTCCTGATGTCCTAAGGGCATTGATTGGTGGGTTCCTTGTTCTTGATCATTGAGGACATGACTTTGTAGTCAGTTGTGGTCATATCCTTGAGGATATGATCACTCAACTATGGTGCTTTGATTGGGGCACTTGTGTACTAGCCCATTTATACCATGAGCTGCACTTTATTGTGTACCGTCGTGGGGTGACTCTTTCTGCAGGGGTCATTTTGTTACAGCTGTGGACCTGGAAGCATATCCATGTGACTAGACCAATTTTTGTATGGCATCATGATCTAGGCTGGCCCTTCACTTGGATGTACAAGGGGATGGTTGTTCAGGCCCACTTGGGAAAGCTTGATTACTAGGGGCACGTTATTGATGATATAGATCAGGTCATCTGGTGGCTATATATAGGTTGTGAGGCATGGCCAGAGGATGCAGTGGAGCTATCATTTATGTGTATGCCCTGGTGGATGATAGGGTGTACTCCACTAATTATAGAGAGATTTTTCTTCTTGAGGGTGTTATGATAGTATGGTCGCATACAGGGCATTCCACAGGGTTTGGCTTTGTATGCCTGAGTACAAGTAGAGAGGTCACTCTAGGGACCATAGATTGATTACAGGATGGCACATCAGGAGGTGTTGCAGCTGGGCCACCTTCCTTGGGATATGAGGGATCATGTCATAGATGTCACCATGACATGTGATTACACTAATTGGTTTTCTCAAAACCCATTTTCAAGATTTACAGATCCCACAGAGCGAGTGCCTAGTATAGAGGAGGTGTTTGATGATGATGGTGGGGATGGGGATGGAGGTAGGGGACAGAGACGAGGTCTCCAAGGATGATAGGGTGGATGAGTGATCAGAGGAGGTAGATTTTTGATCCCATTGATTTATGCTGCACCTACTCCTCCTATGTGCTAAAATGTTGACACACTTCTATGAGTCATTAAATCCAAGATTACTCAAGAATGAGATCTCAAATGGTGACTCATAGCTCTCTATTCATGGAGTGTAAGGGTTTATAATGGAGGCTCTCATATTAGACCTAGTTTGTGCACATGCAAGTACACCATAAAATGAGAGATTCAAAGAGGAAAAGAAAGAATGCTAGTCTCCATGATCATCAAGTATGCTTGAAAATGAAAATGGAAGTTATTCTATATGATAACAATGCATGAAAGAAAACTAATCTATGAAAGGAAATGCTTATGCAAGATGAGTCTATGAAAGGGGATATGAATCTAATCTATTATGCAAGTGCAATATTAATCTAAATGGATTGACATGGAGGCATGAGAGAAGACAAGAAAAGAGAAGTTGCAATGTCCAAGCTCAAGTGCTCAAATTCTCCTCCAAAATCGCTCTCCAAACCTGCATATGAAATCTTGATCTCTAAAATCTTCATGCATAAATGAGAAGGAGAGGGCTCTTTATAAAGGATTGAAAAATAAAAAGGACGGTCAAGATTAAGAGGCAAAAAGAAATGAGCAATGGTGGAGATTAAATCTTGATTGATCCATGTGCTCAAGATTCTCAAGAGGCAAAATCAATGGACATGGTTAAGAGGCAAAAAGATGTGTGGAAGAGATTAAGAGGCAAAAGGAGATTCCACTCATCTTGGAAAGTGTGCATTCAATGTGTAGACAAAAAGTCTTTTAATTTTTATTTTTATTTTATTATTTATTTATTATTTTTAGCAAAGTGGTTACCATTATTTAATTAAAAGGTTTTTTATTTATTTAAAAGAGATTTGTTCTTTTAATTAAATGTGGCTTAGGATAAAGTGATTTTATTATTTAATTAAAAGATTTATTTTTTATTTGATTAAAAGAGAGAATGTTCTCTTAATTAAATAAAACTTAGGATAAAATGATCAAACCTTAGAAAAAATTAAAATAATTAGATTAATTATGATTTGATCAAGGAAATTGATTTAAATTGAAAATATTGCAAGGCATTGATTCAAGAAATTGATAAATTGATGAATGGGGGCCCAAAGTCTAGGCGACCATTTTAGGGTGCATACATTTTCCCCTCTTTGACTAATGTGTGATATTCATAGGAACACATGTAGTCAAAGAATGAAGTTGAAATGTGAGATCGATTTGGGATCACAAAACAACCCAGACATGTGATCGACAGATGGGAACACATCAGGACAAAGATAAGCTGATTGAAAAAAGACAAGGCCAACACCCCTGTAAAGAGGTAATAGTCAAGTCTCAGTAAGGTTTCCCCAAGAAAAGCAATTGATAGGATTGATAAAGCTAAATAAAGGATTGACATTTGATAGGTACTACCCCCTCATGATCGAAATCAAAATGAGATAGAGGAGAAACAGTGAATTGATAAATTTGATCAAATCAAACTAAAGATAAAGTTCTTGATGTAAGATGAAAGATATAAGGATCACAAAACCAAGGTAGATCATCAAGCATGAAATATTATACCCCAAGGTTGAATTAGAAGAAAAGAAGTGGGGGGAAAGTGAATGGAAGATAGAAGTTTGGAAGAGGTGAAAAGAAATGGAGAGAAGAAAGAGAATTTTCCTCAAGAAAGAGAATGCCTCAAAATCAATCAACTGTTTAAGATAGGAAATTTTGATTGAGATCGCAAAAGAAGATAAGGAAATGAAGATCAAAATGTGATCATAGTTGACTAAAAGTTCCAAAGAAAGATGAAGGAAAACCCTCTCAAACTCCTAATGCAACCTAAAAATATAAATTAACATGAAGTCTAACAATGCAAGCTACATGAAAATGCAAAGGTGTACTTGCAATAGAGAAACTGTAACATAGGATTTGTGTTCAGCATTCATTAGAGAATGTTAAGGAACTTATTTCATCATTGGGCCATTATTAACAAACATCAGAAAATCACACAATCATCACTAGCCACAAGCGTAACTATGAAGATATGAATGTGATTGATATCAGATTGGAATGTGGAAAGATTCTAACATAAGCATCAAAGACATAAAGGTCAAGATGACTTTGACGTTAGTTTACCCAATCTAATGTAGCAAAACCATGCTTTCATCAAGACATAGATGCCAGGATGACCATAAGAACAGTTGTGCAAAAATAGTCAAGGATGATGCCTCAAATCTCCTAAGTGTTTCAAGGGAACAACAAGAGACACTTAAGAGGTTCAAGACCATACCCACAAGTAGAAAGCAAATAAAAACATGCCCCATGCCCCAAGTGCTCTAGATATGCATCCCGGAGAGACTTATTAGACTTGGACACTCAATGAAAATCAATAACAGTTAGCACACAAAGAAAAGATCATGACATAGCTCAAGAATTAAGTGTTGTGTTTAAAAATTTAAGTGTGTTAACTGATACTAAGTTCTAAGGATAAGGATCAAATGCTTGCAAGCAGGTAAGATCGCATGACAAAACTAGGTAAGACCAAACCGATGAGTGTTGAAAAACACTTGACGCCAGGGGTTGTGTTGAAAAACACAATTGGGGTGGTGTTGAAAAACACCATTTGCAAGGTTTCCTAAAGACTAACACATCCAAGAGACAAAAGCTAACACAGTTATGCCCCCTAGACAAAAACTAAGACCAATTCCAAACCAAGGCAACAAGGACAAGGCATGATGGAGAAAGGCTAAGTGTTGAGGACGTGTGCTGAGAAACAAAGGTGCAAAGGCCTCAAGTAGTGCCCGTTTCCAAGTTTTCACCACTTGGATTTTATTGCAAATTTTTTTAGGACTTTTTATAATTTGTTTGTATTTTTGCTACCAAGGCGCCTATTTCCAGGTTTTCACCAAGACACTTTTTCTTTTCTTTTTTTGAATTTTTGAATTTTTTGATTTTTTTGGTATTTTTGGAATATATTTTTTTTAGAGATACATCAAAGTGCCTATTGCTATGTTTTTACTAAGATGATCATTTTTTCAAGACATTTTCTAATTTTTAGAATTTTTAACAATATACCATTTTTGGGGGATTTTTTCAAGATCAATAAATATGTACAAAGGATACCCCCAAAAAAAATGGGCATCAAAGTCCCAAGAAAGATCACATCATGTAGTCCTAATGTCTAGCAAGGTGGAGGACAAGAGGTGTAATGCCCCGCCAAGGAACCCAAGAGAACTTAACCTAAACATGCATCTAAGTTGCAGAATAAAAAAAATTTTAAAAGTTAACATACAAGATAAACATCAATGTGGAAGCAATTACCATTTTCTCACATTAAAACATACAACCAACATAGGTTATAACTCTCAAGGTTTCCTCAATGAAGACTACGTTGACAATAATTAATTAAAATAAGATTAGGTACACTTACAAAACTCATATAAACCAATGAAAGATAAAAGCACCATCACACATAAGATAACATAAATACAACTGGTACCATAAGGTATCCATAAACCTACATCCACTACACATGTCATAGGGTATGTAATACAATGACTGAAAATAAGTACAACATGATATCATTGACCAACTGATACAATGATACAAGATCACATAGAGGAAGAAGAAGAAGAAGATAGGAACACAACTCCAACAGTGAAGATCAAGAAGGAACAACTGCTACAAGGATCATCCAGCACTAGTACATGAACGTCAGAATCTCAAATGGTAAAAGAATCACTACCACCCGACCTAGTGAACCTAAATGGTCCACTCCCACCATGCTGGGGAGATAACATCAGATCCCACTCCGATAACAAACACAACAGATCAAGCTAAGGAAAGGATCCTGAAGCTCTCTACTCAAGGTGAAAAATCATAATGATTTGAAAGACTCACTAATCCAAAGGCAACTGACACATGTAGGATAACTAGACTATGCATAGGAAGGTGTCATCATGTACATCTAACCCTTGACTCTCGAACTAGTAATCTCTCTGGATCCCGGCACTCAAGTGACCATACACGGTGTCAATGACCTCTCATACTGATGAAGCCATCAACTATGCCAACTCATCCCTTTAAAGGGGGCTAGTCATCTTCTCAACACCATCTTAGTCTGTACTAGCACTAACGCCTGGGTGAGGACCACTTCTTATTAGGTTCATTTTAATAAAACTCTCAGTGTTATATTTAGTTATCACTTGATTAAGATACTTAACAATAAGTGATCTTGGCAGCCACTTATGGGCCCCGACACTTATTGCAAGCCACCTCCTACTACATATCCAGGTAAACTACCCTAGGCTCATAGATCTCACAAAGATCAAATCAAGTACACAACCAGGTAATCCCAAATCCAGTTTCACATACAAGAACTAGAAATGATTACAAAGGCACCATAAGCAAAATACAAAATATCATGAGCCTATATGGTCAATCAGGGTATAATTGGAATATAAACACACATCAAAACATAATACTAAAAATATGAACAACTGATACATACCCAGCCTTTGTCTTCCCCCTAGGTCTTCTAGTATCCGAAAATCACAGTAAACACTAGAAGACACTCTAGGCACAAAGAAGACACATTTGCATCATAGAATACTGAGATCTAATTCCATAAGCACTCTAATTTCCATATTGAACATAATTGAATCTAAGTATAGAATTACATAAATCTACTAAGATAAACTAATCATAAACATTAATACGATGCCATAATGAAAGAATATTCCCTATAGACTACCTAGGGTTCTAACAAAGTAAAAATGCCCAATTTCAGTACAAATAGATCCACTTTACAAGTAATATTTTCCAATAATAGATCATTAAAAAAAATATCAACGTATATGAGGAATGTTTGTCCTAATGTAGAACATAACTAATGGTAATTTTAATGAACACAACTTAAGCATAATCTCATGTATAGAAATTATTAAACTGATTATGTAATCTCATCAAATAAATAATTACACCTTAATCATTCATAAATTTTCTATACATATATACAAATATATTTGCTTAAATATATTCAATAAATGTATAATTAATAAATTTCCATAAATAACACAATCTATAAGAAAACCTTATATTAGATTAGGAACTAAATTTAATTTAATAAAATTAATAAACAACATTTAGTTCAACTTAATAAAAAAAAAATACAACTCTCAAGTTAAACAAATAAACAAACCTTAATACAAATTGATTAATGAGCAAATTTAATATAATTTAAATATAAACAAATCCTAATAAACAAAGTACATGACTAAATTAGTTTTTAAAACAAATTAATGAATTAAAAAAAAAATTAAAACAAAATTAATAGCAAAGAGGGATTGGGGAACGGGCCCCACGCGCTCCCCCTTTCCTAGTGCCCAAGGCACACGCAGGCCCCATGCAAGGGTACTGCTACGACAGTACCCACTGCTGTAGCAGTACCTACTGCTGCAGTAGCTGAGGGGAGTGGGGGAAGGTGGTGGCCCCCACGGCCCCCTAAAAAAAATTAATTTAAATTTTCTTTTTTTTTTAACTTTTATTTTTAAAAAACCTTCTTTTATTTATTTACAAATATACTTTTTAAGGAGTATTTATATTTTATATATATTTTTTTTTCAAAGAAATTTGTTTGCTAAAAACTGGGAGAGAAAGATAAATACCAGATAGGCATTTTTTTTTACACAATGATACTTTTTTAACAAGCATGCCATATATCAATAATTTAAAAGAATCAATAAAGCATCTTCTAACCAAAATTCATGCATGTGATTTTGACTTTTAGTGGGCTAATTTCTAATTGACTGTCTTTTTTTTAGACTGAATTTTTTTAAACAAAGGATAAAATATTTTTTTCCAAAATTAACTTTACTATTGAAATTGGGTCTTTATCTAAGGATAGATTTATTTTCTTCAAGCTCTATAGTCAGACTCTAGCCCAGATTAATAATTTACTTCCTAGGAGATCTATGTGGCATAATCCAATAAAATTTTGCCAGCATAACCCTGTTTTGCTAAAGTTTAATTAAAAACTAAAATAACAGATTTGAGGGTTTCTCTAATACCCATAACAAAGAAAATACATACAGATCTAAGGAAACAAACAAGAAACTACTCAAACAAAGAAATTCATCAACAACAAACAGAAAGCACAGAATAAGGTTTCAAGATCCTACCCCAGATCCAATGCCAAAAACTAAAATGCAAACCCTTTGAAGATCTGAATGTAAAATTTCTTCCTAAATACAATTCAAGTCAACCTACAAATCTAAAAACTATGTAGATGAAAGAAACCTGATCCAGATGCACAAAGAGGCCAAACCAACAAGCAACCACAATAATCCACAAATCTCCCAAAATTCCAAGCACACAAGCTCTCACCCAAAAATCTTCTCCAAAACCTGTCTAATCTAAAATGAATGCAATTTTTTTCCTAATAGGAAATCAATTCCCCATTTCATGCAACCCTACAGACAACTCAAAAGTTAACTCACAGTTCAACTCCAAATCAAAAATTGAGGGAAAATTCAATTAATAAATTAAAAACACTTTTTAATGCACAACTCAACTTTAACTTTTTGAAACAAGTTATTTACTTTTGAGAACAATTCAATTTAAAATAAATATTAATGCACATGTCATAATTCAAATATGTATTAAATATATTAAATACTTAATGCATCCTAAAGTCATGCAAATCAAATATTTAATTATTTAATAAAGTATGCAACATAAATTAAATCTAATTACAATTAAATGTTCAAATAATTCTAAATAATCAAACATTTGACTTTAGATTAATTTTCCAAATTAATCATAAGAACATAATTAATCATTAAATACAACTATAATCCTAATATTAATAATCATATAAAATCACCTATATAAACATAAACCATGAACCAAGCACAATAAAATCAAGAAAATTGAACCCAAGCACAAACTCAAGAATGGGATTCATGAATTCATGTCAACTACGTGAATTCAGGTAAGGTAGTCATATTGGTACTTGTCCCAACCTAGGACAAATTAGGCTTAGGTTAGGGTTTTGGAACTATGTTATCTCCCCTCTCTTACCATCTAAGATATTGCAATAGGGCATGCTCATCCTGACAATTCAGGGAAGTCGATGCCCGGTACCTACAAACCTGCATACAAAATTCGCATGTACATACATAAGTAAATATATAACAAACAATGGCGGGGATTGGCCAATCATGTGGATCTCGCAAGAAAGTAACTACGACTCCATCCCTCAACCAAATCAAGCACGTCAAATAGAAGTATGAAACAAACACATCAACCATACACATGCAAGTATGGGGTCAATAAAATCATACACCTCAATGATGTCCTAACATATAATTTAACATCCTAGAATAATCATAACCTTTATAAAAATGGACTAGGGGTGAGGTACTACAAGAGGGATTAGCAAGCTGGTGGAAGAGATGGATGACAAGAGAATGAAGGAGAATGAAGGAAAGAAATTTTCAAGGGCAAACTCCTCAAGAGTACCCAAGCTAGGGAAAAATTGTCATGTAAAGCAGATTCAGACAAGCAATGAAAGGCCAGCATAGGATAAGTCACAAAAGCGCAATGCAAAAGAAGGAAAGGATGTAGTCTAAAGGAGTAGACATGTCAAGAGGCTTCAAAGCATTGTGTTTTACTCTTTTTTATTAGATCAAGACCAAAGGGGAAAAGGATAGCAAAAGGCTAGAATGAATGGAGGAAAATAAATATGAAGGCTAAACATGAATGGAATGAAAGAAAGATCATCATAAGATAGCTCACAAGATAGACAAATGTTTATGTATAGGTCAAAATTGTCAAGATCAAAGAGAGAAGATTGAATGGATGAAATATGTAGAATAAATACGCATGATGCCTGATTGCCAGGTTTTCATCATGGTACTTATCCAAGGTGCCACAAGGGAGTGGTTTTCACCATAGGATGAATTTTTTTATCTTTACTTTTTCTACCAAGGCGCCTGTTTCCAGGTTTCCACCAAGGCACATTTTCAAATTTTTTATTTTTTTCTTTTTCTTTTTGAATTTTTCTATTTTTTTTAAATTTTTTTTTTTTTTTTGGAAGAAGGCAAACTTTTTAGATAATGCTCCTTGAAAGGATAAACCATGATATTCCAAGGATTCAAAATGATATGCTCAAAGATGCTGATAGGGAAAGGAAGATGGAAGAGAAAAATGGAGGATAAGGTTTTATGTAAAGCGAGTGAGGCTGGAAGATAGGAGGAATAGGAAAATGAGGAAAAAGGATAGAAGGTAGAAGGATAATGAATGGAAAGATTGTGAAAGGGTAGATGGAAAGGAAGGAAAGATCAACATCAACACACACTTTGAAGGGTGGCAAGAGGATGGAGGAAACATGAATGAAGGAATATGCAAACTAATATGGTGAATAGATAGCAGAGGTTGTGGTTTAGGCGCATGGAATGGAAGAATGTTTTTGGAAGAAGATGAAGTGGAAGCCTTTGGAAGCTTGAATTTCAACTTCACTTGTTTCTCAACATAAGACTCTTTCAAGAGAGACTTTGGAATCCATATAGTCATAGGTTTTTCATTTCTTTTTAATGATTTAGAGAGAATATCTTCAATGATGGATTTTGGAACCCATACGTGTCTTGTAGTTTTCTTCTTTGATATCTCTTTTGACTTTATGCCTCCCTGTCAATTAGAGGAGACATGGTGATCTTCTTTTTTTTATGGATTCTTATATTGCTTCTTTTTCTTGTATTGAACATTCAAGTTACTTCCAAAAGACTTGGGACTTGTGGAAGAAGGAGGATATGACTGGTTTAGATGGGTGGGTGGATGAAAAGGATTCAAGGGTATGCATCTATGTTGATCTTGAGGAAAGATAGGAGATGGAGGGACGTAAGGAACCAAGATGGATGATGAATTAGGAGAGTTAAGAGGGGAAAGTGAAGGGACATAAGGGCCCAAGATGGAAGTAAGAAATGAAGCCCTTAGTATTGGTGGAGGAGGTCCAAGGATGGATGTGGAAGATGCAAAAGGATAATCAATAAGTTCATCAACATCTATATGACAACCAAGGACATTAGCATCTTTAGAGTGATTATTAGGATTTTCAATAGGATCATGAAAATCTTGAATAGGAGAAACTTCTTTGATAGGATTGTTCGAAGCTTGAAAAGACTTAGGAAGAGTAGAAAGTGGAAGCGAACATGAAGTTGTAGAACAAGAAGATGGAAGACTTTGATCTTGATAAGGAGCTTTGGATAGCATAAGTGTATAATTTTTCTCTTGATTTTCAATAGGCTTAACATTGGAAGTAACAACACTATTTTTAATAACCTTAATGGAAGTATCATCTTTGGAAAGCGCAAGTGTAGTAAGCTTATTTTGATTGTCAAGAAGCTCAACGGTGTAAGTAGTAGCTTGATCTTTCTTAGGAGAAGACTTAAGACATGGTGGAATGAATGAGAAAGGGCATGCAAGATCAAAAGAACCATGAAATGGATAAGAGACATCATGAAAAGGATTGGATGACATGGAGGGTTCTTGATCTTAATCTTTCTTTATGTTCTTTTCTTTATCATTTTTAGAGTCCTCTTGACATTGAGCCACTTCTAAGGACAAGGAATCATGTTAGAATTGTATTGAAGACTTTGGAAGAGATGGTGAAGGACTAACTAAAGTAGGCATTATAGCATATAAAAGCTTAGGCTCTTTAGGTTTAGCATTATTGAAATTATTTGCATCTAAGTGAAGGTTAGCTTGAGTTTCTTTAAGAGGTAGCCCTTAAGGACAACTATAGGGAACCACATGAAAATCATTAGGACTTCTCTCGAATGAAGGATTTGTGAAAGATTTGAAAGACTTGGAAGCTTTAGGAAATGTATGGTTATTGGAGGAAGTAGGGGATGGAAGAGAACCATCACAAGATAAAGGTCCATCATTGACATAATCTTTCTCGAGAGTGTAATCTTTATTTTCAACATGAGATTTCTTAGAGAAGAGATTCTTATAGTATTTACATTTATAATCAGCGTGGAAAGCTTTCTCTTACTCAAGTGAAGTAGATGTATCATCTAGGTATTTTTCACAAAAATCATCAAAGTCTCTTTCAAAATTAGAATCATATGGATCACCATCATGATCTATCAAATGCGATGACCCATTTCTAGTAAGCACGAGCACATGACTACGAGGACTCTTAGGAATAGAGGTGTTATAGGTATTACTACATTGTCCATCATCATAGTCATCAAAGATGGGCATGTCACTCTTCATGGAAGAGGTATCACAAGGATTGTCATGTTGCTCATTATGGTATGTCTTGAGAAGAAAAGTAAGACTCTTGGGAGAAGTAGAAGAGGAAAGTGAAGACCTAGTGGAGGAAGAAGACTTGGATAATGAGGAATGCGAATAATGTCTAGAAGAGTCATGGTAAGACTTGGAAGATGAGGAAGGATGAGAAGACTTAGAAGATGAAAAATGTTTAGAAGAAGGAGGTTGTGACATGATCATGTCTATGAACCTAGCAAAGGCATCTAATTCATTCAAATTTTCTTTTATTCTTGTCTTAAGTTTATCACCCGTGCAATATCTAGAAGGACTATTGGAGGAATAAAACTCTTTGAATTGAGCAATGAGTTTGAGATCATCTATAAGATAATTGAAGTTCATGGTTTTGGAAGAGGAGGAATCAAGCATGGAAGTGACAGAAGAGATGAATAGAAGAAGGTAGACTAGATAATAAGAGGAAAAGAATCAAGAAGACATGAAGAGTTTAGGAAGAAGAGGAAGAAGCGTGAAGGAAGAAGAGAAAGAATGGAAATAGGAGACTAGGAAGACATGGGAGATGTGGAAGAAAGAAGACCAAGAGTTATTTTGTGCAACTTGATACCATTTAATTTCATTTGTATGTTGAGCAACATGTCATAGAACTTTTAGGGAGATCTTTGAAGTTTTTATCACTCGGGAACTCAGATTTGTTTATTTAATGTGACCAACTAGATGCATTAATAGATTTTTATCACTAATCAAGCATGCAAGATAGCAATCAGGGATTTCAAGCAAACAGTTGTCTTCAAACAATGAGCAAGGGACAAAGCAACCATGCACATGCACAAGAATAGTGACTTATCATGCTACTCCTTAAAGATTCTACTTGTGTATGTTCTCAAAATGTTTTTCCAATCACGCACATAGTCCTAGGAAAGAAAAAGTTGGTTGCACTATGGTTCTTAGTAATGGTTTGACTTTGAAAATTTTATAATCTCAAGAGGGTGAACTCCAATCTAGGTGCATTAGGGTTTTGACACATTCTGAGAATTTAATCAGTCAGAGATGCTAAGGAGATCTGACAGCCCAACAAGAAACTACACTTGTGGAGATTTCTTCCACAAGGACATTTATATAGCGGTTGTTGCTACCACGCAAAAAATGGCTATTACCACTTGAGGTTCCATCCACCTGGTTTACCCAGTAAAGGGAATGTCCACTACAGTTAACCCTCTCTAACAAGGTGACTCACAAAAAGGACCACATGGCTAGGACTTGGTTTAGATTCAAGGATCTGAGTTTCTGGTACTACCCAAAAAGGGAGTAGAGCATAATCCTCTAGCCTCTTCACTTCACCCAAACATAAAAAAAAATTTCATTAACATGCTAAGATTGAAACCACCTCACCAAGGTTCATGATGTCAACAACAATGTCTACCGAGCTCTCTAAGTGGGACCAAGAGAGAATGTACCGATCAATGTTGAAGACTAAACCAAGTAAGACCGTAAGATAGTACCAATATCCTCCCTACCTACAAGGGGTTCTATTGTCAAGAAGAGCTTCAGAAGAAACCCACTCTCTCAAGAACACCACAAATAGTGTTCATAGGGCCTAATTACTATGTGAAACAAATATGCAAGAAAGTGAATCTATGTTCTTTTTAGAGCCCAAAATTGAAGTGTGATCTATGAAAGTAATAAAAACTCAAGCTAGACACATGAGAGATTTATTTTATTCCCAAAATCTAAATGTTATAGAGATTTTAACAAAATACATCAAGTCCAAAGCAACGCGCTTAGTAGATTTTTGTTGAGCTTTTTTTTTTGTGCAAGCAAGCCACGAACTCTCCAACAAGCAAACAAGATATGCAATGTATATCCAACTTATGCAAACCCTAGGGTTAGATCTGAAAATAAATTGTTAGGAGCAATAATAGCCAGCAAATAATCCAAATGACAACTCATATTATGCATTGAACCATGAAAATAAGTGCATACTCATCACAAAATTTTTTTTTTTTTGCATTTGACCTAGTCAACAAGATCTAATTTTTTTGATATGATTTTAGCCACAAAAATAGAAATTAAAAATAGAGATCCCTATTTAAAAATAGATATCTTTCCAAAAATGTAAAAATTTTACAAAAATCTCTTCATTTGTGCCCTAGAGACCCATTTTACCAAAATAGACTAGTGTTTGTAAATTGACTATTTGAGCTATGATATTGCATCCAAACTTAAAACACAAAACATAGACACCCTATATAATTTAAAGATCTTTTCAAAAATGTAAAAATTTCTAAAAAATATGCTAATTTGCGCCAAAAATTATTTTTTTATAAAAAATAAAGAAAAAATTATAAAAAATCCAAAATACCTTGAAAAATTCTAAATTTTTTACTGAAGCTTCTCTAATATGTCTCCAACTTGTAAAACAAATTTCAAACCAAAACTCCACGCTGTTTGGGAGATATGATCAAATCTTTGAAAGTCTAGGGTTTTTGTCTCCAACAAATCTGCACAAAGGGGTTAGCTCCAAAAAATAACCTAAACAAACATGTAAATGTGGGTTGCCCCATGGTGGGCACCAAAAATGTGTGCTAAAATGTTGACACACTTCTATGAGTCATTAAATCCAAGATTACTCAAGAATGAGATCTCAAATGGTGACTCATAGCTCTCTATTCATGGAGTGCAAGGGTTTATAATGGAGGCCCTCCGATTAGACCTAGTTTGTGCCTATGAAATTACACCATAAAATGAGAGATCCAAAGAGGAAAAGAAAGAATTCTAATCTCCATGATCATCAAGTATGCATGCAAATGAAAATGGAAGCTATTCTATATGATAACAATGCATGAAAGAAAACTAATCTATGAAAGGAAATGCTTATGCAAGATTATTCTATGAAAAGAAATACAAATCTAATCTATTATGCAAGTGCAATATTAATCTAAATAGATTGCTATGGAGGCATGAGAGAAGAAGACAAGAAAAGAGAAGTTGCAATGTCCAAGCTCAAGTGCTCAAATTCTCCTCCAAAATCGCTCTCCAAACTTGCATATGAAATCTTGATCTCTAAAATCTTCATGCATAAATGAGAAGGAGAGGGCTCCTTATAAAGGATTGAAAAATAAAAAGTATGGTCAAGATTAAGAGGCAAAAAGAAATGAGCAATGGTGGAGATTAAATCTTGGTTGATCCATGTGCTCAAGATTCTCAAGAGGCAAAATCAATGGACATGGTTAAGAGGCAAAAAGATGTGTGGAAGAGATTAAGAGGCAGAAGGAGATTCCACTCATCTTGGAAGTGTGCATTCAATGTGTAGACAAAAAGACTTTTTCTTTTTATTTTTATTTTATTATTTATTTATTATTTTTAGCAAAGTGGTTAACATTATTTAATTAAAAGATTTTTTATTTATTTAAAAGAGATTTGCTCTTTTAATTAAATGTGGCTTAGGATAAAGTGATTTTATTATTTAATTAAAAGATTTATTTTTTATTTAATTAAAAGAGAGCATGTTCTCTTAATTAAATAAAACTTAGGATAAAATGATCAAACCTTAGGAAATATTAAAATAATTGAATTAATTACGATTTGATCAAGGAAACTGATTTAAATTAAAAATATTGCAAGGCATTGATTCAGAAAATTGATAAATTGATGAATGGGGGCCCAAAGTCTAGGTGACCATTTTAGGGTGCATACACCTCCTAGGGGTGGTGTTCAGATAAGGGGTGGTTGTTCCAGAGTTCAAGGTACTAGTGTGGGTATATTTTTGCATCAGTTCGATGTGGATAGATTTTACAAATGGGGCCAACATAGGGTCTGAGTATTTAGGTAGGTGGGTGCTCAGGTAGTGGCTGATGTTGATGCTCAAGCCGCTCAAATTTTAGTAGATTAGGCACAGGGTATACCAGTACCTCCACAGGCTCCTCCACCAATCATTCCACATGCTCCCCCAGTATAGGGTCCTTCTTCTTCTATTATGCCATCTTCTTTAGTTCTTCCATCTTCTTCTTCTTTCATTCAATCTTTGTCCATTCCATCGTCTTCCATTCCATCTTCTTCAATGGCTCCACCGTAGGCTCCTCCTCCACATGTTCCCACTACAGAGGCTCCGGCATCTGCATCAGAGGTTCAGGCTCTATAGTTAGATATGTCAGAGATTAGATAGTAGGTCAATCAGCTAGGTAGCATGATGTAGGCATTTATGGCTGCCATGAGTTAGCACGGGCTACAAGTGAGTTCTAGTAGACCTCTAGATACTAGTTGTGGTCCTGATTATGGTCCTGATGGTGTCAATGGTGCCAGTGGCTCTGCCAGCTGACTTGCCTTCAGATGATATATTCTTTTATTTATTAATGTATATGATGATCTATTTTTTTATCTTGAGACATTGGACTCAGTTTCTTGGTTGATGTTCTTTATGCTTTGATACTTGTTGACACCTTGATGGACTTTGGTTCTTAGATGTTTATTGTTTTGATGATGATACCATGGACTTTGATTCTTTGCTGACAAATTTACTTTATATGATGTCATCATGTGGTGGTCTTCATTTTCCAGGTGTTTTTCTATGATATGCAAATCTATATGAGGCTATCTTCTACATGCTTTCTTTTTACCATTTTTCAAAATGCAGTTGATGATATGAATGCATATGTTCTATTTATGCTTAAATGGTTGTCTTATTTATGACATAGAATAGATGAATGTATGTGATATGAATTTAGTGATTTATAATGATTAATGCTATGATATATGATGCTTTTTGAATGCATATGGTACATGTTTTAATGTTGTATGATGATGTAATGATTAATGCAATGTGATGGTATTTATGGATGCATCTATTTGATGATATTAAATGTTAATGGATATTAAATATAATGGATTTATTGTACTCAAATGTGATGTAAAATGTGATGTACCTGTATGATGTAATAAATGAATATTGATGTTTTTTGATTAATGATTTATGATAAATGATATTTATATGGATGATGTTGTAAAAAAAATGATGTCGATGATGCAAATGCATGGATATATAATGTATGGATGTGATGGATATGGATATGTAATGACCTAATACACTTATATTTGAATATAATTTAATGTTTAAATGCAAGGAATCTTTAATGAATGTACCTAAATGGATAATACAATGTGATATGCAATGCAATGTTTTTAAATGAACTTAATGGTATGCAACTAAAATCTCTCTATGATGAAATTAGTACTATTGAATTAGATGATTTGATGAATGCAATGAATGCTACCTAATGTAATGCAATGAACTTAATGGTTTGAAAATGAATGATTATAAATGATGAATGCATCTAAATGAGATGGATTTAAAATGAATGCAAACTAATGCAATGCAACATTAAATGAACTTTTAATGAAGTTAATGCAACCTAAAATGACGAACTTGGATTAAAGTTAATGCAAACTAATGTAATGAACTTAATGATGAACTACAACTGATTTAGAACTTGAATGAAGAATCTATGATTAAAGATCACTGAGGAATTTCTAATTAGATATGCAAGATGATTACATCAGTATTATGTTGTCATTGATGTCAACTAGCTTGACAATACTTATCTTTTAAGTTACTATACCGAAACATCTGAAGAAAGGTGAAAGAGATGAAGAATAGAAATATCTACATGAGGAAGATGTATATGTTAGATGAGGATAATGAATACACTGAGTAACTTTTTGATGAGTCTGTGACTTGATGATATTGACTTTATTATGTTACATTCATCTATGATGAAGAATAGAGTTGAAAGACACAAAGCAGTGTTGTCGGTAAATGAAGTATTCCAGTATACATCGACAGAGTGTAGTGTATACTAAGTGCAATGTTAACTGAGCTTATGTTCACTGATGCATTTCTTTGTTAACCAAGTAGAACATAAAGGAATTAAATGATTAGTTTAGCTGATAAATTGATGAGTTGGAAAGTGTATGAAATCCAGGTAACATATAAGGTTTGTTATAAAGATCGATGGCTAACATAATTCAAGGAAGATCTAATGGAGAAGATTGAAACATGTTACTAACACATCAGTCGAAGAAGGTTAAAGTGGCAAAATTTGATGGACAAAAAGAAAATGATTTACTCATCTATATAAGAGACATTGGTTTCATTGTTGAAACTATGTCGGAGGAAGAAGATATTGCAGAATTATCGCGTGAACAAGTTTTCATGCATTCTGATCATACTGGTTAGTGAGAACCGAACTGCAAAACAATTACTAAGCTATAGAGAGTAATTACTGATAGACAGTAAGTTGATATAGTGTTGAATCTGAAGTGATATATTGATCAGAAAGATTTGTATGAGCTAAATATTGATCTATAAACTGCAATTGAAGTTGTATCAAGGCAAATCATCTACTGTTACATATTTAACCATTGTACATAGTCAAATCTCTTAACTGAGTGGACTAAGAAAGTCTTTTTATGTTTCATTCATAGAGTGAACATTTTTATCCTGTCAACCCTAGAGTGACTGTTGGTTGGATGATAACTTTTGGTTTAAAATCCTCTAACAAGGTCACACATAATAGTGTGTTTGTAACCTTTAACAGGGTTGGGTTTGCACCGACCTCACTTCAAAAGAGTGAATAATTTTGGGTTGCCGATCCCAAGTGGTTTTTCCCTTCACAAGGTTTCCATGTTAAATCTCTTGTGTTATGTGTTGATTGTGATATTTGTTTATTATCATACTTTGCATATTATATGTTAGATTTGATCGGTAACTACTATAAGCTTTAGACTGATAATTGGTAAAAGCACAGACAGTGAAAGTATTTTATGTTTACCAAGTAGTAGAAGTTGAAGAATTTATTTTGGATTATACATTTTGTTTTGAGACACTGGATAACTAATTCATGCCACTCTTAGTTATTCTAACAATTGGTATCAGAGCTATGGTTGCTTAGAATAGATTTTTAAGGACTCCAGCACAAAGATCTCAAAATGTATAAGATAGAAGTGCCAAAGCTGAACAAAGAGAACTTCACAGTATGGCAAAGTCAGATGAAGTTGCACATATCTGGAATTGGGAATTATGCACTAGAACTGATGGAGAATGGCTACATTGAACCGACACCAGGTCCCCTGACACTTGATCAACTGAAAGACGGGCATGAACATAATATTACTATGATGGAACTTGTTGCTGCCTGTACCGATGCTAAATTTGAAGACATTAAGGGATGCACTATTGCCAAAGCCATGTGGGATAAATTGACTCTAATATACAATGGAGATTTGAATGTTAAAAGAGCTAGAGTAGAAATCCTAAGAGGTCAATTTGATGATATGACGATGAAAGAAGGTGAGAACATTGTGCGATACTCAAATAGACTAAAAGAGGTAGTACATGCTATTAGAGCATCAGATGGAATTATTGATGATGAAATAGTGATAAGCAAGATTCTCATAACTTTACTACCAATTTATGCAATCAGGATCTCTGCAATTCATGAAACAAGAGCTACATCCAATCTTACTCATAACACACTGATTGGTAAGCTTACAACCTTTGAATTGAATAACTTTGACAACAGTGATGTACCATCTGTTGAATCCACTTTCATGTCTTCTTTGAAGATTGGTAAGTCTAGTAGCAGGAATAATAAGAATAATGATAGTGATAGTAATACTGATGATGAACTTGATGAGCTTGAAGCTCTTATGGCCAA
Organism: Chamaecyparis obtusa; assembly: GCA_027943335.1. Classification (NCBI taxonomy): domain Eukaryota; kingdom Viridiplantae; phylum Streptophyta; class Pinopsida; order Cupressales; family Cupressaceae; genus Chamaecyparis; species Chamaecyparis obtusa. Next base: position 130,722 of record BSBK01003107.1, on the reverse strand, counting down.
AAGGTTACCCAAAGGTAAAGGAAGGTATAGAGGTAAGTTACCTTTAGCATGCTTTAATTGTAAACAAGTTGGCCACATCACTGCTAGATGTCCGAATAAAAAAGATGATGATAGATCCAAAGACTAATCTGAAGGAAGCTATGGGAGAAGAGTCAATAGAGGCTACCGACACAACAATAGAGATAACCAAGATAGCTATGATAAAGGGAAAAATGTATGTTACATAGCTGAAGATATTGAATTTGAATCTGATACTGATGATGATGTAGAAGTAGTATTTATTGCTATGAAAGATGACTCAAAGGAAGAAGAGAAACATGAAGAAATAGCACTGATCTCTAAAGTAAGCAAAAATGATACATGGATCATAGATAGTGACTGTACACATCATATGACTGGTGATGTAGAGAAATTTGACCTACTTGATGAATACGATGGAGGATCTGTTAGGATGGGAAATGATGCACCCTGTATGGTAAGAGGTAAAGGTTCACTGATGATTAATGATAGAATAAAATGTGAAAATGCATATTGGGTAGATGGACTAAACTATAATTTGTTAAGTGTGGCACAGCTGAATAATTCAAGCCACCGACTTGCTTTTGAGAGAAAAAAGGTAAAAATCTATGATGATGGAGGAAGACTTGTCAGAACCGATACACAATCCAGAGGTAATCTATTTTATCTTGATATTGATCAGTCTTCTTGTTTATTAATGAAGGATGAAGATGCATGGTTGTGGCATAAAAGGTTATGCCATGTGAACTTTGATAACATGATCAAGATTAGTAAGAAGAAAAGAGTTAGAGGGTTCCCTAACTTGTCAAAACTTGATCATGCTATGTGTCATGAATGTCAGAAAAAGGTAAGATGACTAAGTCTAGTTTTAAAAGAAAAGACTACTCAACAAAGAAGATACTTGAGTTGGTTCATACCAACCTATGTGGTCCTATGAGAACTCAAAGTTATTATGGTGATAGATACTTTATTTTTTTTGTTGATGGCTATACTAGATTGATGACAGTTATGTTCTTAAAAGAAAAATATGAAGCATTTAAGATGTTTAAGTGGTATAAGGCAAAGGTAGAAAAAGAGACTGGAAAAGAATTAAAATGCTTAAGATCTAATAGAGGAGGTGAATTTATCTCTGATGAATTTACTAATTTCTGTAATGGGCATGGTATCAAAAAGTAGGTCTCTGGACCGAGAACACCTCAACAGAATGGGATTGCTGAAAGAAGGAATAGGTCAATAATTGACTTTGCAAGAACACTAATGCTACAAAAGAATATTTCTCAGATATTTTGGAGGGAAGTTGTCAGTACAGCTGTATATGTGCTTAATCGAGTACAACTGAAGGACACCAACCAGACACCCTATGAGCTATGGTTTGGACACAAACCTACTGTAAGTTATTTCAGAATCTTTGGAAGAAAATATTTTATTCTGAAAGATGAGAGAAATGGGAAATTTGATTCTAAAGGTGATGAAGGAATATTTTTAGGATATTCTACTAAGAGTAAAGCATATAAATGTCTGAATAAGGTTACAAATAAGATAATTGAAAGTACTAATGTCCATGTTGATGAGTTTGATGACAAGAACATAGAAGAAAGTAGAAAGGAACCAAAAGACTATGGTAGATTCACTTACATTGAACATCCTCATTATCTACCAAAGTTGCAACCTGTGATAACCAGCCAGTAGGAAATTAACCCCGAGGAACAGGAAAGGGAAATTGATGAACAAGATGGAGCTACCGAGCAAGCACATGAACCTGAACAAGATGAACAAGAAAGAAGAAATTGAGTACTGGCTAGTTTTGTCAGGAGACATCATCTTGAGGCACAAATTATTGGAGACAGACAAGCTGGCATGCAGACAAGAATCAAATCAAGACAAGGTACATGTCTAGTTTGTGAATTTGAACCAAAAAATGTGAAAGTTACATTAGAGAATGAAGAATGGGTTAATGCAATGAAAGAGGAAATAGAACAAATAGAGAAGAACAAAACCTGGTCCTTAGTACCCCGACCTAAATATAAGAATGTTATCGGTACTGAGTGGATATTCAGGAACAAACTAAATGAAAATGGCGAGGTGACAAGAAATAAAGCTAGATTGGTATGCAAGGGATATGCACAGGAAGAAGGCATTGATTATGGTGAGACATTTACACCTATTGCTAGATTGGAAGGAGTTAGAATGCTACTTGCATATGCTACACACAAGAAAATTAAAGTTTATCAAATAGATGTGAAGTCAACATTTCTGAATGGTATACTTGAAGAAGAGGTCTACATAGAACAACCTGAAGGATTCGTTGATCCAGACAACAAAGACATGGTATGTAGATTACATAAAGCTTTATATGGTTTGAAGCAAGCATCGAGAGCCTAGTATGAAAGGCTGCATACTTGTTAAGTATTGGATTTGTTAGAACTAGTGAGAACAACAATTTGTACATGAAAGGTGATACTGATGACACTATTATTATTGCTGAGATATTTGTTGATGATATTATTTTTGGAGGTCAAGATTATGTATGTAAATCTTTTGCTGATGAGATGAGAAAATATTTTGAGATGTCTATGTTCAAAGAGATTAAATTCTTTCTAGGAATACAAGTGATTCAACAGAGTGATGGGATATTCATCTCACAATCTAAATACATAAAGGAAGTCTTGAAGACATTTGACATGGAAGATGCTAAACCTATGGGAACATCGATGGCTACTAGATGTAAATTGATAAAGGAAGATGAAACTAAAGAGGTAAACTAGACACTTTACCGATCCATGATTGGTAAGCTAATGTATGTAGTTCATAGTAGACCAGATATAGCACATGTTGTGGGAATTGTTGCTAGATTTTTTGTTAATCCTAGAGAATCACACATGATTGTTACTAAAAGAATCTTAAGATACCTGAAAAAGATAGAGGATTATGGATTATAGTATCCTAAAGGTAATTTTGAACTAAAGGTCTATACCGATGCCGATTGGGCTGGAAATGTGGATGACAGAAAAAGCACCATCAGAGGAGCATTCTTCTTTGGTGAAAGACTTGTAACTTGGACAAGTAAAAAGCAGGCTTGTATTTCTCAGTCTACAGCTAAAGTAGAGTATGTTGTTGCTGCTACTAATTGCTCAAACATTGCATATATCAAGAAAGTGTTGGAAGGAATGAATGAGGTAATCACTGACCCGGTGATTATATACTGTGACAACACCAGTGCTATTAATATTTCAAAGAATCCAGTGATGCACTCTAAGACAAAGCATATATCAATTAAGTATCACTACTTAAGAGAACAAGTGCAAGAGAAGCAAGTGAATTTAGAATTTGTTACATCTAAAGAACAACTTGCAGATATCTTTACAAAGCCTCTACCGAAGGACACATTTGAATACTTGAGGACTAGACTTGGGGTCCATCCCCTATCTACTAGTCACTAATGTGATGTAGATGTTGCATCAACTCAATCTTATCAGAATATCACACATGTTGATGCAGCATAGTTCACACTTTGAATAATGTTCAAGGTTGTGATTAAGTTTGAAGAACTGAAATAGATTGGTATATCAGTATACAGAGATACAGAGACTATATTGGACAACAGAGAGTTAATTAGCTACTACAAAGCTGATTATTTATTTATTTCTTTGGCATTGTTGTCAAATGGAGAGATAAATAATATGAAAGAAAATTTAAACATGCACCGATGAGAACTACCTAAGGGAGAGATAATCTAAAAGAAATAGAACACTGAAGATCAGTTACAGAGAACAGAAGTAGGAACCTGAGATCTGAAAAGATCATATCTACAAAATGACAAAGTTTTATTTTATAATGTTGTTTAGTAACGTAGTGATTAAACATATTAAGCTAGGGAGAGCTTACACAGCATTTGTTCATAGATTTGTATAATACATTTTTGGTATGTGCATGGTACACTTCATATTACTTGAGTTGCCATCAATGCCAAAGGGAGAGATTGATGAACTACAATTGATTTAGAACCTGAATGAAGAATCTATGATTAAAGATCACTAAGGAGTTTCTGATTAGATATGCAAGATGATTAAATTAGTATTATGTTGTCATTGATGTCAACTAGCTTGACAGTACTTATCTTGTAAGTTACTATACCGAAACATTTGAAGAAAGGTGAAAGAGATGAAGAACATAAATATCTACATGAGGAAGATGTATATGTTAGATGAGGATAATGAATACACTGAGTAACTTGTTGATGAGTCTATGACTTGATGATATTGACTTTATTATGTTGCATTCATCTATGATGAAGAATAGAGCTGAAAGACACAAAGCAGTGTTGTCGGTAAATGAAGTATTCCAATATACATCGACGGGGTGTAGTGTATACTGAGTGTAGTGTTAACCGAGCTTGTGTTCACTGATGCATTTCTTTGTTAACCAAGTAGAACAAAAAGGAATTAAATGATTAGATTAGCCGATAAATTGATGAGCTGGAAAGTGTATGAAATCTAGGTAACAGATAAGGTTTGTTATAAAGATTGACAGCTAACATAATTCAAGGAAGATCTAATGGAGTAGATTGAAATGTGTTACTAACACATCAATTGAAGAAGGTTAAAGTGGCAAAATCAATGAATGAGATTAAGCAGCAAAATCTGATGGACAAAAAGAAAATGATTTACTCATCTATATAAGAGACATTGGTTTCATTGTTGAAACTATGCTGGAGGAAGAAGATACTAAAAAATTATTGTGTGAACAAGTTTTCATGCATTCTGATCATACTGGTTAGTAAGAACCAAACTACAGAACAATTATTGAGCTATAGAGAGTAATTACCGATGGATAGTAAGTTGATATAGTGTTGAATCTGAAGTGATATATTGATTAGAAAGATTTGTATGAGCTGAATATTGATCTATAAACTACAATTGAAGTTGTATCAAGGTAGATCATCTACTATTACATATTTAACCATTGTACATAGTCAAATCTCTTAACCGAGTGGACTAAGAAAGTCTTTTTATGTTTCATTCATAGAGTGAACATTGTTATCCTGTCAACCCCAGAGTGACTGTTGGTTGGATGATAACTTTTGGTTTAAAATCCTCTAACAAGGTCACAGCTAACAGTGTGTTTGTAACCTTTAACAGGGTTGGGTCTTCACCAACCTCACTTCAGAAGAGTGAATAATTTTGGGTTGTCGGTCCCAGGTGGTTTTTCCCTTCACAGGGTTTCCACGTTAAATCTCTTATGTTATGTGTTGATTGTGATATTTGTTTTTTATCATACTTTGCATATTGCATGTTAGATTTGATCGGTAACTACTATAAGTTTTAGAGTGATAATCGGTAAAAGCACAGACAATGAAAGTATTTATTTTTACTGAGTAGCAGAAGTTGAAGAATTTGTTTTGGATTATACATTTTGTTTTGAGACACTGGATAATTGATTCACCCCCCTCTCAGTTATTCTAACATTTAAATGAACTTAGGGGAAAAGCCCTAAATGAACGTAAGATGATTTTAAGAAATGCAAGTGAACTAATGCAATGAACCCTTTGTTTTTGTTTTGATTATCAACACACTCGATCACATATAGTTTTTGATGTTCATTTGATTTTTTATTTAATTCCACCCCCTTTCTATTTTTCTCTTGCAAATTTATTTTTGAAGCTAAGAAAGGCAAATACTTTTAAATGCATTTAATCTAGGATGTATGCAACTAACTGTCACTATTCAAAAATGTAGAGCTTATATTCATCATCAAGCGGTTTTTGGAAATCCAAAATTAGTACAACCATCACTAGTTTAATCATGATGATATGAATACCCTTTTTACCTCTTACATTGCTTTCCCATCCTTTGGTACGACTATCACTGATTGAAGTCAATCATGAGAGTATGAATATTGATTTTTTCAGATTCTATGTTGCAAGTGGATTTTGGTATTATGATATTTAACATCAAAATATCCAAGGTATCCTTTTGCGTAAACAAACAAAGATCTTAGTTTCATCATATGTACAAGTCCTCGATGATTATTTGATAATCACATCCTTAGACAAATAATACATTATTCAAAACTTTGATCTTAAGATAGTCATTCAGAAATCAATAAAATATCATACTTTCATCATAGCTTGTCTAGTTTAAAAACTTTCATCGATTTGCTAGAAAGACATGATTCCATCAATCAAGTCAACACTTTTAGAAAAAAAATTGCACTATTTTTCAAATCCATATATCAAGTATAGTTCTATCCATTTCATACTTTTACTCCTGATAAAATAAGGTCTTTGTGATATTTTGGATTAATTTTTGCGTTTGATTGAAAATTGAATTAGGATTTGATTAAGTGTTTCACTTGTGCTTTGATGCATTGATTTGGTGTATGATTGAAGTTTTCTTTTGATGAATCCTTCCTCCTTTAGAGTAGATTGCCCCCAGTTTGATGTGATTATGTTTGTGGGACTTAGGACAATTTGCAGATTAGGTGACCAAAATCTTTAGGTACTTGCAAATGCAACTGTGGGGTTTTATTATGCAATATATACAAATACAGGTGAATGCAATATTTACAAGGATGACCACTAGGTATGCTACTGACTTGGACTTCCTATGGCACCTGTTTACTAGGTTTTCACCGATTGGATAGATTTTCTTTCTTTTTCTATTTTTAAATCTTTTTCCTTTTTTTTTGCTACCAAGGTGCCTATTTGCTAGGTTTTCACCAAGACAATATCTTTTTAAGGATCCTTTCTGAATGTTTTTGGCATTCTTCATGCTCAATTCTCCACTATTTTTTATGTTTTATGCATTTCTGATTTGTTTTCTCTTTTCTTCTTTTCAATGTTTTTGGTATTTTTAGAATCTCTTTTGATTATATACAATAAATAGGATGCTTTCTCATCTAATATTTTTTATACTCTTTTTCTCTATCCCTCTTCAATTGCTTCAGGTGTAGAACCTTTTCAAATGTATACTATTTATTGGCTCTTGCAACTCCTCTCCTTCATAATCAGCTAGTTTGTAAGTGCCAGTGCCCAAAGAGGAAGTGATCACAAAGGGTCCTAACAAGTTTTCTTCCCATTTTCCTTTCTTCTCCCTTTATGCTTTATTCTTGGGATTTTCTCGCAACACTAAGTCACCTATTTGGAATGCCCTTGGTTTGATATTTTTGTTATAGTTTCTAGTCATTCAATTCTGATATACTTTTAGTTGATCAAAAGCTTGTTGTTGTCTTTCATCTAGAAATTCTAGTTCATGTAATCTAGGAACTCTATAGTCTTCTTCACTTAATAACCCATGTAATGAGACCCTTAAGGATGGAATTTTTACCTCCAAAGGTAAAACTTCTTCTACCCATAGAATAGGGAAAATGGCGTAGCTCCTATTGGTGTTCTAATGCTCATTCTATAATCCCATAGAGTAGGGTCTATTTGAATGTGCCAATCTCTACCTAAATTATCCATGGCTCTCTTCAATATCTGTAAGATGTTCTTCTTTGTAGCTTCTTCTTGCCCATTACCTTGCAGGTAATATATTGAAGATGAGTGATGTATCATATGAAATTTTATACATAGCAGAGCTTTTAAATCCTTATTTTTGAAAATTTTTTACATTGTCTATTATGATGGCATGAGGAACACCATATCTACAAATTATGTGATTTAATATAAAAAAGGATATCTTCTTTCCTGTGGTAGTGGATAAGGGTACAACTTCGACCCATTTGGTAAGATATTCTATTGCAATAATGATTTATTTATGACCATTTGAAGATGGTGGATGAATCATCCCTATTAAGTCCAAACCTCATTGATAAAAGGGCCAAGGTGTAGTCATAGGATGAAGCTCTTGTGCTAGTACGTGGATCAAGTTCTCATGATATTGACACTTACGACAATTTTTTGCAAAGTGACAAGCATCCTTTTCCATCGATAGCCAAAAATATCCTATCCTAAGAAGTTTATTTGAATGTGACCCAAAAATCCCCTCATGAATTTCTTGTAAGCCTATGTTTGATTCCTCTTTCTCTAGACATCTTAAAAGCATTCCATCTAGACTCTTATGATACAATGTGTTGAATATCCAGGTATAGCGAGAAGCTTGGCATATAAAACTTTTCTTTTGATTTCTAGTTTGGTTTAAGGGTAAGATTTGGTCTTTTAAGTAGGTATAAATGGCTCCATACCAAGGTGATTCATGTCCTATTAGTAAACAAATGGTTTGAGGAGGGGAAGGGTCAAATGCAAGTTGCTCAACTTCTTCTACTAGGAATTCATATCTGGCGCTTTGATCCGGTATTTGGAGAAGTGATGCCAAAGTAGCCATTGCATCCACTTATTTATTCTTATCCCTTGGTACTTGCTCAAATGTGATGAGAGTGAAGGATTTATTTAAATCCTTAATCATATTCATGTATGGTATCAACTTGTCATCTTTAGTTTGATACTCATCATTAATCTAATTAATAACTAGTTGGGAATCTCCATAGATTTGTAACTCTGTTACTTTCCATTCTAATGCCAACTTTATACCAATGACCAATGCTTCATACTCAGCTATGTAATTTGTGCATGGGAATATTAATTTGTATGATTTTAGAATTGTAGACCCTTCAGGAGTAATCAAAAGTATGCATGCTCCTGATACATGTTGTGTATAAGAAGCATCAAAATATAATTGCCATGTTTTTTCTTTGACATTAACAATTTCAGAATCTGGAAACTCCACTTGAATTGGATGTTCATCTTGTAATGGTGACTCTTCTAATTGATCAGCTATAACTTTTCCCTTGATAGATTTTCGGTCCACATATTCTATATCAAATTCACTTAGAACCATGACCCATTTGGCTAGTCTCCCATTCAATGTTGTTTTCCTAAGATATTTCAAGGGATCAATCTTTGCAATGAGTTGAATCTTGTGGGATAACATATAGTGGTGTAATTTTTGGGAAGAAAAAACCACGGCCAAACATTCTCTTTCAATGAGGTTTAATTCAACTCATACTTCACCAAAGTTCTACTTATGTAGTATATGACTTTTTCCTTTCCTAATTCATCCTCTTAAGCCAAGAGTGCCCCTAATGAATGTTATGTAGCTGAAATGTATAGAATTAAAGGCTTGCCTCTTATTTGTGGCATCAAATTTGGAGGGCTCTTTAGATATTTCTTCAACAAAGTGAAGGCATCTTCACATTTCTCATCCCATTTGAAAACTATGTCCTTGTGAAGGAGTTGAGTGAAATTGTGGCACTTTTCTGCTAAATGAGAGATGAACCTTCAAATGGATTGGATCCTTCCTTGAAGAGATCTCATCTAACTTATGTTTCTAGGTTCCCCCATTTCCATGATGGCTTTGACTTTGGCCGACTCTACCTCTATTCCTTTTGCTGAAATAATGTACCCTGGTAGCTTTCCTGATTGAACACCGAATGTGCACTTCTTTGGATTTAACCTTACTTTTAATTGCTCTAATCTTACAAAGATCTTTTCTAAGATGGGTATATGTTCATCCCTTGAGTGGTATTTAGCAATTATATCATCTACATAGTCTTCCATGAACTTGTACATCATGTCATAAAATATAGTTGTCATGGCCCTTTGATAGGTCACTCTCATGTTCTTTAGACCAAAAGTCATAATATACCAGCAGAATGTCCCCCATGCACATGTGAATGTTGTCTTGTCTTGATCTTGAGGTGCTATCTTTATTTGGTTATAACCACTAAACCCATCCATAAGTGAGAATATTGAATGTCATGTTGTTAGATCTATGATGGCGTCTATGCTTGGTAACGAAAAGTCATCTTTAGGACATGCAAGATTAAGATCCCTAAATTTCATGAAAATTTTGATAGATTTGTCTTCTTTGGAAATAGGCTCAATATTTTAAACCCACTTGGCATAATCAATGGCTCTTATAAACCCTACTTTCAACAATTTTTCCAACTCTACTTTTACAACCAAAGCTATGTGTGGATGCATCTTTCTTAGTTTTTGCTTCACTGGTCTTACTCCTTATTTTATGTTCAAATGATGCATGATCAAATTCAGATCTAATCCAGGCATATCATTATATGAAAATGCAAAATTGATTTGTTTTTCTTTGAAAAATTTGATGAAATCCTTTCTTTCTTCATTAGATGGAGATGTTGCTAGGTGTATGATTCTTGGCTCTGATTCTGACCCAATATTCACTTTCTCTATTGGTTCAATTAAGATAGGTGATCTTTCTTCATATTTCTCAAGAAAAGTATCCAACCCTTCTTCCTTAGGTGCCTCTGTTGGGTTTTCACCTTCGAAAATGTTCTTTATTTCTTTTTCTTTTTTATTTAATGTTGCCACAATGTGGTTTTTAACATTAAATTCTTTCCATTTTTTATTTTTATTTTATTTTTTCATTTTTTTTCAAACTGAAAGGTTGAATACTCCCCTTTTTCACTTCTTCTTGATATTCTTTGGTAGAAGAAGGCTCAACCGTAATGAGGTATTGGGACACCAAGTTATCATTCAAAAATGTAGGAAGGATGGTAGGTTCAATGGAATCCCATTCAATTAATTTAGGATAGATAAGGGTCAAAGGATCAATGCTTTGGTTTAGTCCAAGAGGATTTAGGGACATGACTTCATTTGAAGGTTCAAGCATTATATCACTTATGTCTATAATATGTGCTTCTTCAAGATGTTCTAAAGAACTAGGGTCAAAGTCTTCCTCACTAGAATCCTCTAAGGTTTCTGTTGGATAAAAATCTTGTGGATTAAACCTAGGGTTATATTCTTCCATAGTAGGTCTCCATGAGGGTACATAAGGTTCTCCTACCCATTTATTTCTCTCAATTTCTTGAATTGGTACATTATCTAAGACCACTTGGCTAGAACTTGATGCTTGATTCTGATTTAATTCTAAGACTTGTTCTTTTCCCTTGCTAGGAGTGTAGGTGTGAATGAAATCAACTTCTTTATCTTGGCAAGACTCACTTGACAATGAGTCTCATTCCCAATTTTTTGAATCTTCATCACTTTGGGAACCTAGTTGTAAGATTTGGTCATAAACCAAGGGATACTTCTTTAATTGAGTGTACCCTTGTTCTAGGTACCCTAACCTGGTTTTCTCCTTACTATCTCTCCATGTCATTTCAATGGGTTCAAAAAGTCCTTAATTTCTTGTTCCTAAAGGCCCTTGTCCCTTGTATCCCATTTTCTATATTATTTGAAATCCTTTCCCATATTGATGTGTGGGAATGCTTATATTTTAGATGCACTTTTCATGTGCACTTGATTCCTCATCCTTATATAGCCAAATTAGGATTTCATTATCTTCTTCATCCATGTATGAAGATGTACTCACCCTCACAAAGTGATCATTATATTTATGAGGTAAATTGGGTGGTCTTCCATATGATTTCAAAGATAGGGGTTGATCCATCATCGATAAGGAGTATTCACCTACACCCTTTTGTTTGATTTGACATTGCTTTTCAAATATTTTCATCATGTGATCCATTTTTTGATAATGAGCATCTTTTGTGTAGATTTGAATGGATCTAGCTTGGTCTTCCTTATGTTTCTCAGGAGCACTCTCCTCACTAACCTTCTCTTTTCCTTTTGTCAATGTAGTTAGGTTATTAGGACTTTGGTTATTTTCAACAATAATTTCTTTTTCTTCTTTTTATTTTCTCTTCAAAGATGGAAGATCTTTTCAACTTTTTCCGTGCTCTATTCTTTGGGAGATGGACCCTTTTGCATTATGTGGGACTAAGGATTCATTAATAGGCTTCATGTTATTACAATATTGAAAGGGGTTTGAGTCCCCACTTACCATGAATTCTTGTCCTGGATAGGGGAATTTGAGACATTGATGGTATGTTGAGGGTATGGCATGCATTTCATGGATCCATGGCCTCCCTAATAGGATATTATAAGTTGGCTTTAGGTTAATCACTTGGAAAATGGTCTCTTTTTGCATTGGACCAACTCTAATATGAAGTACTATGACCCCTTTGGAAGCTCTTTCTTCATCATCGTAGGCTTTTATGGTTTTCTTTTTCTTTGGGTCAATAGCCTCCTCATAAAATCCTAAGGCTTTTACCAAGTTTAGGGTACAAATATTCAAGCCAGCTCCTCCATCAATGAGGATTATTTTCACTCTATGCTTATGGATTAGGACCTCTATATGCAAGGGCAGATTTTGCGGGTGGTTTAGAGACATATCATCTTTCTCTAAAAAGGATAGACAATGGGGTGCAACAAGATGTCCTACCATGTTTTAAAATTTGTCCGCATCTAAATTTAGAGGTACATTAGTCTCTACCAAGGCTTTTTCTAGAATCTCCTTATGAGTTGGTGAAAGATTGAGTAATTCTAGAATAGAGATCTAAGTAGGGGTTCTTTGCAATTGGTCTACCAAATTATATTGTTTTGAAGATGAAGATGAAGTTTGATTTGGTAGGTCAATCCTTGGGGCATTTCCTGGTATAGTAATTTTTTATGCTTGCCCCCTAGTTACAACATTAGATGTTGCTCCCCTTGGTTTCTCTTTTACCACAATCACATTTATGGTATTTTCATCACCACTTACATTATTAATGGTGTTATCATAAGCATGAGAAAAATTAACTTTCTCATTACCTGTTTTGTTGTTAGAATTGATATTTGATGATTCACCCTTTTCATGGTTTAGGAAAGGGTTTTTGAATGCTGTATGATCCTCATTGTTTTGAGGCCCTTCCACTTTTATTGTTTCATCATCAATCAGGTCTTGGATAAGCTATTTCAATTTCATACGCTCATTGTTTTTATGTCCCTTGTTACGATGGTATTCACAATGGTGAGAATCATTCCACCAATTTGTCTTAACTTGGGGTTCATATGGCCTCAATTTAGGTAAGGTAATGATTTTTTTAGCCACTAAAGTCCTTAACACATTTTCCAATGGTTCACCTAAAAAGATGAATTTTCTCTTTTCATACGTGTAAAAGAAAGGCTTGGGCTTGTGGACATTGGAATTATTAAAGGGATTGTTGTTAGCATTTTTATTGTTGTTGTTAATTAGGATTGTTATTATTGAAAGGTGCTTTGTTTGTTTGATTTACATTATATGTTGAATTTTCCCCACTTGATAAATTAAAGGGGGTAGCCTTTAAGTTGTGTTCTTCCACAACTCCATCATTCACAAGATTTTTATTATTTTTCTTCAACCATAGTCTCGGTTTATCATTGTGATTGTTCGCTCCTTTATTATTGTTATAATTAGATACATTATGATTGTTAATAGCATTGGTATAGGGTTTATTCTCTTTGAACAACTTGATTTCTCCCCTTTTAACCAACACATCTTAAATTTTAATCCCATTCTCAATAATTTTTTCAAAAATAGGGGTACATTGAAGTTGGATCCTATAGTTCATCTCCACATTTAAATTGTTCATAAATATTTCCATTTTCTCCTTCTCAGGGATACGTTATGGATATCTTGCAAAACATGTTCTCCACCTTTGAAGAAACCCTAGGAAAGATTCATCATCTCATTGATTAGTGTCACATAGGTTGAGCATGGTAATCTCGTATTCAATGTTGTAAGAATAATGGGTTACAAATTTGGAAGCTAATTCCTCGAATGTCCTTATCCCTTGCGAAAGTTTTGGGGACCATTCCATGGCTTGACCTCTTGAACTTCTTGGAAAAAGTCTCATTAGGTAAGTTGTATCATGCATAAATTTTATGCTTAGAGCACAAAACTCTCTAAGGTGATCCTATGGGTCTGATTTACTCGTGTATTTTTTGTACTTAGGAAAGACTACATTTATCGAAAAAGGTGCCATAACCAAGCTTTTGTCAAAAGGAAATGGGCACAAGGCCTCGATAGAAAATGGCTTAGGCTCAGCTACCTTCTTCATTAGGTCAATTTGGGCTTGGAACATTTTCAATTGTTTACTCATTGCACCCATTGGATTATCATCTTCCTTGTCCTTCTTAAGTTGACCAACATCATAACCATGTGGAAGTTTTACCCTTGCTTGAGCTAAATTTAGGAAATATATTTCCCCATCTCTTTCTATCAATTTGTCCATGACTTCAAGAAATTCCATGTCTTGAGCCACCCTATTAGCTTTATCTTCAATTATTTCTTTAGGTCCTTGATTGGCATTATTAATGTGGTCATTGTTACCTCCATGGATGTAATCATAAAACATGGAATTTCTATCCATTGGATCAGTTCTCTTTTCAAAAATATTTGGGAGACTATCCCCTTGGTTGTGATTTATAAAAGAGCTTTGGGATTCAAATTCAGGGACCTCTTTCATAATGCAAGTGCCCTCCTCTTGTGAGGATAATTTAAGTTTATGTGATCGTGTAGAAACTAGAATTCAACAAGGTTTGATTTTGAATTGCTTCCCCTAAACTTGGTAATTCTTTGATTTTATGAAGAGCTTTAAAAATATAAGATGAATTTTCAAATGGATATCTCTTAATTTTTTTATGTATTTTTAAACAAAGTAATCACAAATACACTTGTTCTTTTTAACCCTCCACACAAAAAGTGTTTGAATTTGTAAGGACATTATCATGGGTTTTTGCACAAAAAGACACTTCAAGCAATCTACCTAGTTCACAATTTGGTTCGTAAACATGGCTCTACAAGGTAGGATTTTCTATTTTAACAAGGTATTTAATCAAGATTCTATTCAAAATGGACATTAATTTTTTATCCTCCAAAATTCAGAGGCTTCCCACCACCGGTATGTCGGAGTTTTGCGCAATCTCGTAGGACTACTCGAGGAAGTTTGAAAGCTTAACATCATTTTGTCACACACCCCATTAAGGATGCATGCATTTTATTTTAGAGTCAGTTTGATTTTTGCAGCAAAAGAAAATGTGTCCCACTTTGGGCTTTCCCTCTCACCAGCCTCGTTAAGGCAAATCTCGGGAGGTGAGCCCACTATGGATCTAGAATGTTCATATTGAAAGCAATAAAGTGGAATGAAGAGATAGGTTTTGGGAGTTTGATTCACCAAAAGGTGAAGAGCATATCCCTATTTATTTCTCAATCCCCAAACACAATTAACAAGGTTCAATTCCCAAACCCACTAACTAATGGGAATCAAGTATTTCTACTCTTTTCCACAAACAAGGGGTTGTTCAAATTTAGTGTTTGATTTACTTAGCCTTTCTTTTAATCAAGGAATTTGATATTTTTGGCATTTTGATTCACTTAGAAAGTGAAGATCATAGGCCTAGTATCAAATCCCTTAAACAATAATAGGCTACTTTAATTACTAGATTTTGAAATTGACAAGGCCACAATTTAAGCAAAAATTGACCAAGTTTTAAGCTTACCTTGTTTCGAAGCTAGCTAAGGATGGGGGCATTTCTGATGAATCTTTCATTATCTATGCTCACCTAATGGTGATAGTTCCTTCCCATTCACTTCTCCTCCAACAACTTAGTCAACACAACCAAACAAAGTGAAGAAAATCAAGGATAAATTGGAATTTATACCTTATTTATCAAATTTGACAAAATTTGATTAAGGCAAGTAAATCCAATTTAATGAGATGAACTTTGATTTATACACTTCTAAAAATCTTAAGTACTTTTCATATACCTCATTTTCTTGTTGCAAATCCTCCAAAATTGGCTTGATGTGTGGAATGTTCTCCTCCTTAATCCTTTTGGTCAAAGTCTTCCCCTCACTATTAAATCTAGTCTCTGGTTTTTTTATTTTTCTATGACCAATCATCCTGTAGACACAAAGAAATCATTTTCCATATATTAGATTCTATAGCTTTTCAATTTAATTAAATGTGCAGCAGAATCTATTGAATGCGCTATTAAAATGATTGAAAGCACTATTTAAAATATCAAATGCGCTATAGAAAATTATTAAATGCGCAGGAATAGAAATTAAACGTGCTAATAAAGTAAACAAAGGTGTTAAAAGAAAGCCTTGAACATGCTAGAGAATGGATTTTACATGCTGGAGAGTTAGGGTATACACGCTGAAAGAAGGAAGATGGGAAATAGAAGGATTTAAATGTGCCAAAACTCTATGTAAATGTGCAATACTTTGTTGTAGATGCATTGTTTCAGACCTTGTACGCGCTGGAGAATCTATCAAATGCATTGAAAAACTTGTAAAACAAAGAGCAATAAAAGGATTTGTAGAAAAAAAATTATTTCGTTGAATCTAGAAATTTATGAGGCCTAATGCCCCATGGTGGGCACCATTTTGTGTGCTAAGGAAAGCCCCTTCATAGGGTTAGTACCTTCAATAAATCATAATAACAAGTAAATAACCTCAAGAAGTAATTTAACTAAGTAAATTCAAAGAAGATTGATCACTCTATGGCTCTCTAATTAGGGATGCTAATGATGAGCTCTCAGCAAACTCTCACTAGTGATAGTCCTAATATGAGAAATCAAATGATAACAAGCTAATACTAGTTAATTCCAAATTGAAATACTAATTAGCTCTAGATTTTGCCTTTCTAACTCAAATTTGCAAGAGGTTTGATGCTTCATAAAATTTGTGGATGAAGAATGCTTCAATTATGCCTTGCTTTTATTGATTTTGGCAAGGGTAGGGGGTGTAGTTGATTTGATCATGATTAGGTGAGGTTTAATCCATGGTTCCACCTTTGGAGACCATTTAAATATTTTTTCCTCAAAGCTTGGGACCAAAGGACAAAATGAGTGGACAAGATGCATTCTCCAAGTGAGTGATTAAGATTCAATTTAGGCTTGATCCATGTGAGCTCAATCCTTAAATCCTATTGGTTGATGATTTTTCCTCCCATTTGGTGGTTGTGGGAAAATAGGATTTAATCAATTGAATTTAATTAATACCTTTAGCCATGTGTACCCTTTGAATGGGTTGATTTGATTTAAATGCACTATGTAATTAATTAGATTAATTACACAATTGATTGATTTATCATGATTTATTTGATTTAAATCAAATTTATGGCTTTTGTTTTTTAATTAAAATTGATTTATGGCTCGATTGCAGTTTTGCTTTAATAATAGCTTGATTTGATTTAATTGCTTTGATTTTTGCCTTGGTTATTCACTTGATTGATCTTGTCCAATTTTAGGTGATTACAAGTACAATCATTGAAATTATTTCAAAGGAGTGGATTATTTTGGCATGGATTTAATTCATAAGTATAATTACAATATTGAAATATATTTTGATAATGCAAGTTGTCTGAGGATCTAAACATATCCTCCAAAAAAGGTGTATTTTCATTATATGTCCACTTTCACATTCCTTCACATATGTGTGTGTTTTCATTTCTTAAGAAGACTAGCTTCCCAATTATACCCTTTGTTCCATAGACCAGCAACACCATGATCCACCAAAGTCATCTACTTGACAGCCTTCATGATCTGTTATGCTAAGTTGTGGCTAGATGCCAACCTTCTCATTGCAAATTCTACTCACCACCTTGCTATTAATCTCTACTAGATGAGCATCTTCTCTAGAAGATCATTTAGCATAGTCACTTTACAAATTCATCCACGACTTCCATAATCTGATTTTCATCTTTTATGTTTGTTTCATCTATCCTAATGGTTACCTTTATAGATCTTGGTTGATTTATGTGAACAAGTGTTGTACTTAAAATATTTTACTGATAGAAATACATGTATAAGAGTCTTATTATTTTAGAATGTTTGCTGTCAAATTGGCATTGGGCTGCTTGTATTGCAACAATTGACAGGAATAAGTGGCATCATGTTCTACAATGCTTCCATTTTCAAATTCATTGGTGACTTGTTTTATTAAAACTTATTTTTCTACCAACTAATAGCAGTCCATACACAACCATGTTAGAACACATGCATTGCACATACCTCAACCTACAAAAGATTTGAAAACTACTAGGGAAATAATGTGAAATCTAGAATGAAAATGACAAATAAATTCTAATTAATCCTACATGCATCTCAGATGTTGAAGTTGCCTCCCTTGGACTAGCTGGAGTTTAGGTGATTGTGAAAGCTGGAAGTTCTTCGATTAATTTCTTGACAAAAGATTTGAAATAAGGCCTTTATTGTTTTTAATATGAAACTAATAGCCTTGATCTTGTACAATGATGTCATACAGGTTCTAATGACTAGATTCATTGCAAGGTTAATGGACAGGGCTGGCAGGCATCTTCTCCTCATGGTAAATAAATTATATAGTTATATTAATGCTACCACATTGGAAAATTCACAAATTTAACTGACTCCTTGTAAGAAAATTACATATCATTTCTTTCACTTTCTCAAATCTCATATGCAGGAATGGAAGCCAGCCTTTTTCTCATAGGCATTGCATTCTACCTAAAGGTACTCTTTTTAATTACCACAACATTTCTTTTGTCATAGATGCAAGACATTTGCAAGCATTAATTTGTGCATTCTCTATGGACAAACAAGAAAAAAACAAATTCTTATTGTTGGAAATATTTATTTATTTTAATGACCCGAATTATAAAACTTAAGTAATTCCTCACTTTTAAGTTTGATCTCATGCTTCATTCTTGCAGAATCATCTGCTGGGAGCTTCTTATCTTTCCAGTATTTTGAATTTAATTGGTTTACTGGTAATCTTGGGGGTCAAGTTACCTCTTAGGTTTTATGATTTGAAAGCAAATGATCACTTCCATTATAGTAAATGCCTAGTGATCAATTTGAATGATTGTTTCTCTTTGACATAGGCTTGCATTATCTCCTTCTCTATTTGTATGGGGGCCATCCCATGGATTATTATGTCTGAGGTATGTCTTCTCCAATAAACTTGAGAAATATTTTTGGAAAAGACTCAGATTTTGGGCATATTTTACAATTCAGAAAATTGAGGTTTACCCAGTATAATATTTAGCATTAAGGAAACAATTTGCAAATTTTGAGGAAGTCAATTGTAGAAGCTAGGAAGAATAGTTGACAAATTAGGATTAACGTCTAAGGTTCACAATTTCTTCATTTATAACTAAAGGTTAAGATCATGTAATAAAACTTGAATTGGACATGATTTACATCATATAACTAGATAATATATTATATTCAAAGAGGAAAATAATATAATACATTTAATATAGAAAAAAATATAATTGAAGAGAAAGGATGATAAGAAAATATATATGTGAATCTATCACATTGTTAGTTAATATGCCATTAACTTAAAATTTATTTACTACTTGTAAAAAAAATACTTTAATATTGAATAAAAATGTTATATAATTATTTCTATAAAGAGAATCAAATAAATGTGCTCATCCCATTTGTTTGGTGAAATATGTAACAAATTATAATCACAAGGATTATAAATATGACAATAAATTATAGGAAATAAAATCTTGATTAGGTTGTTTTTTTTAAGGTAAATGGATGAATATATATCAACTCAAAAAAAGGGAAAGGAGAAGGTGACATGATTCATATATAACGAGAAGCATATGCATAAGAGACAACAAAATGATAATAGTAGAGAAAGTAAAATAACAATGGAAAGAGATAATATCGATAGGGATGATGAAGTACATCAATGGGGTAAATCTTGGATAAAGTATAATAGTGATTGGACTAGGAAAATAAAGGTGTCAAAGTCACCATGTCATCTATCTAATGGAATATATTAAGATAATTTTAGAAGATAATTTGAGTACAATGTTCAAAATTCTTATTACACCAAAGGGAAGTAGAATTTTTAAAACCAGGATATTAGTGATAAATGGAGAGAAGTGAAATGTAGGACTCAATTAATAATCATGTGACATGGATGATATCAATATTGGTGTATCAAAATAAAGATCACTAATGGGGTATGAGAGTATTTTTAAAATTTAGTAATAATATTAGGTTATAAGCTAACTAATTATGAATGTAAAGATTATTTATGATGTAGGAAGAAATTACATAACATAAAGTAGGAGTCAAATGATTTAGGAAAGAAATTATATGGATAAGAAAAAATCAATTGAATCCATATTTATTAGTAGAAATTTTTGTATTAAAATGAGTATAAAAGTAGATTACTATACATAACTTTATCTTATATTTTGTTGAGAACAATAGGTAATATGATGATTTTTCTATTGTTAAAGAAAAGAGACTAAAGCATGCAAGAGCACTAATTTTTTAAATGACTAGAGTGGCTAAGAAGTGGAACACATTAAATAAGTGTTCACTATTTAAAAATGAACACGGAAAATTTATTGTTCAAAAAATAATTCCACATAATTATATAATAGAAGGAATATGACTATTCCATTTAACATTAATATGTATTTGACTAAGGTAAGAAGAGTATTGAAAGGCTTAGGACCTTGAATATAGAAAAAGATACAATAAAAACATACTGAAATATGAAGAAAACATTAGATAGCACCCATAATAGCCAAATCACATATAGATGGCACCCATAAATCACTATAATATATTAATAGATTTCATAATAAACTAAATTTGTTGTCAATTTTTTGACAAACAAAGACTGTACATTCGAGGAGAATTCTATACTCTCAATGAATTTTCTGACCATATGTGGTCAATATTTTGACGCCATGACCTTAAGTTTGATGACAATGCTATCATGTCAACCTATTTCATCGATCAATTTTCTGACCATATGTGGTTGAAAATGCAAAAAGATATGTCATCTATTTATGATTATTTTGATCAACATTATATGATTATTTCGACCAACATTGGTTGGAAGAGATGAAAGATATGTCAGACATTCTTCGAGATTGAAGTGATTATTTTGACGTCAGATCAGTCGATAGTTTGACAACTATAATGGTCAAATATTCGACAATAATATAATGTGTCCAATAATCGACGCAAAAAGTTTGACAACAATAATGGTCATTTAGTCGACCAATTTGCATCAAAAAATCAACTAATAATCATCGAAAATCAAGCTAAAATTTACTAGTGTAATGATTGTCTACAGGATGCTTGTCAAAGATCAAAACATACAAACTACTAATGAAGTTCATGCAAGTTGCCTAAATAATTGGAGCAAACATCATGTCTTTTCATTAAGATTGTTTTCTTAGGAACATAGTTAATTACAAGATTAACTTGTGGTGGTTGGTTAAGTGTTAGGGGATTTTTCTCTTTTCCCTTGTGGAAAATTAGAAACCTAGATGCACTTAAACTTTCACTTAGAAAGGAATCTTAGTGAATGAACAACATGATTGATGTGTTTGGGAGAAAAAAACTTTGATAGGAGAGTATGCTCTTTTCCCTTTTGGAAAATTAGAAATCTAGACTCCTAGTTGCTAATGCAATTTTAATTTCCATGTTCATCCTTTAGAGGGCCTTTTGTTGAAGAGAAAATCTCATGGGAAAATCCAAGTGGGAATAAGGAAAAGCCAGCCATTCCAACACACTATAAAACACATGACTCTTTGATATTAAAGTTCGAAGGACAGAGCTATCTTATGTCTGGCCTCGTGGGACTATAGGTCTCAATCGCACTTGCGCAACCACATTGCCTTGTATGGTTAACATAAGATATCTTTGAACGGAACCCTACCTAGACACCATAGTGTAGCAAGCCACCTAGATCACCCCAAAAATCTTGATTACCCTTGTGCAAGGAGGATACCTCCCCAAGACCACTCATCATATCATCCCTTCATTGAGCATTTGGATTTGGATAATACAATATTGCCTAACCCATTGTGTGATCTTCAACGGTCATATTTTGATTAGCTCTTTGCATGGTACCTAAGTTGTGGGCAAGAATTTCCATGCTATGTTTATTCCTATAGGGATAATGTGTGCTTTTTCTACCTTACCCTCATGTGATTGATGTTTGTGTGTTCCCAAATACCCAAATTGACAAAATTCAATTAGAGATACACTAGAAACATCAAATTTACCCTATTAGACAGTGGAAAAACATCCTAAAAAGTTGCATAAAATCACATATAGTTGATCCAGAGTCACATCTTGTATACCAAGTCATGCCTAGTTTATCATAAGTCATATCAAGTAAAAGATTTCATATTGGTTTTCTTTAGTCACATCTCAAATATTGAGTCATATCTTGTCTAGCTTGAGTTGCAGAAAATTGCATATAGGTGATCTAGAACAACATCCTCTATATCAATTCACATATGGTTAATGTTGAGTAGAACTTGGAGAAAATTTGTACATTGGTTTTCTTTAGTCACATCCGAGATACCACAAGGTTGCACATGGTCAATTACATCTTGGACAGTGATGTATTTCATATAGTTTTCAAATAAGTTGTTCATTGATTTTGATACCCTTTTGGACCTTCTTTTAGATCATATAGTTATAGTCATCAAAATCAAGGGTTAAAGCATTTTTGTCATCAAGGTGTACCCTATTGTTGTATGGTTTCACATAATCCCTAATAAATTTATTTTTTGTACTAAGTCTCTACATCTGGTTCTCAAAATTCAATCATCAGGGAAGATCTAATCCTCATCCTGACATCTGAAACTAACATCAAAATCCAAACAAACTAATCCAATCATTGGCAAGATTTTGTGTAACATCACCTATTTCAAACCTTATAAATTGAGTCATACCTTATCAAACATCACAATATTCAACTTTCATGGTTGACATGAGATCTAATCAGTACCCCTTTGATCAAGATCCTGAAGACACAAATCTCCCTAGACTACTCACTTTCAAAAAGGATAAACCTCAAGGGTGAATCCCTTGTTTGATCAAGAATATCTTAATCTGGTAAACCAAGAAGATTATACCACATCAACCATATCACATGAAGAAAATGATTGGAGAAGGCACCATGAGCATGAGCGTAAACATGATTGTCAAAGTAATCATATCAACCATGATAGTTCTAATAGAGAAAAAGAGCCAACTGAGGATGAATTTAAGAAATGTCAACAAAGCAAATGGTTTCAAAAGATGATGGAAAAAATAATAAAGAATAATATTTCATACACCTAGCATCCATGTGAGTGAAACTTCCTAAGGATTTTGATGATGATCAAATAAAGATGAGAGAAGTGGAAACACATATATTTATCCTTTCTAAACAACTTCTAGCTCTGCAAATCGAGATCGGGGATTTTAAGAAAGAAAGGGACAAACCATCAAAAATGTATTCATTGGATCACATATGTCCTTTTCCATTTGATAAAGACTTACAAATGATATCATTTCCTCTAAACATGAATATTCCCAAGTACAAAAAATACAATGGAAACATGGATCCTCAAGACCGTGTAAGGAATTTTTGTACTCTTAGCATGGAATTCATGCATGAGTAGACCTATCTTATAAGGTTATTTCCAATAAGTATGGGAGGGAAATCCATGGAATGGTTCTCTAAACTACCTCTTGGTATCAATTCTTTTGAGGATCTTGTCAAACATTTTATCTAGTAGTATTCCTACAACATGCAATGAATGGTTACAATGATAGCTCTATGTAATACAAAACAACAAAGTGGACAACCCTTTTTCATATTTCTTTAGAGATGCAAAATAATCTTCACAATGTATCCAAGGAAGATACCTTAAAATCAAAAGATAGATATCTTTATCAATAATTTGGTTCCCGAAATGAACTATGCACTACAATTACAATATCCATCTAGCTTTGACAAAATTGTGGATAGTGCAATGAAGATAGAATATGTTTTGGTAAGAAAGGGGGAGATCACACTATACAAAGACCCTAAATTCTCCAAAAATTCCAATTATAACATAGACAAATCCAAATATTGGAATAAAAACAAACATGTGGTTAATGATGGAGTTGTGGAATCATCTAATGTTAAACCAAAACTGATGGTCTTCAATCTCTCAAGTAACCTCCAAGATGCTAAGAGCTCTAACAATACACTAGCTCCTAGAAATGATAACGAATCAAATATAGACAAACCTTGGATGTCAATACCCAAGAGAAAATTCACTCCTCTTGGAGAACCTCTAGAAGCAATACTAAAGACTCTATTGGAAAATAAAATTATAACTCTACCAAAATCAAGATTGTGGGAGCCACAAATCAAACCAAAGTGGTGGAATGATGACCATTATTGTGACTTCCATATAAAAAAAGGACACAAAATGAATGAATGTATGAAGATTAAGCATGTCATTCAAGATCTGATTGACAATGATAAAATCAAAGTGGATGGTAACCAATCCAACAATGATCACAAGGCATTCAAAGACCCATTACCCCACTATGAGAAAGGTGAAAGTTCAAATACCAAGTGTAACAAGATCAACTACACTTACACTAATAATGATAATGTGATTCACATGATTGAACCTTGTGAACAATCTATCAATGACCAATCTACTAGTGAGATTTTTACAATTCATGACAAATATGACAAATCCCTGGATCATTCATATGATACGACTCAGGACAAATGAGATACAACTCAAGATATATGGGAAAACTACATGCGACTCAATATTTACCGCATGCGACGTAGCATCTAGGGTGCGACTCAGGATGAAAAGGCATAAAAATAATTTAAAAACATGCCAAAATGAAATTAAATCAATACATGGAATGAGGTATAAGATCAACATACTAGTGCAGTGTAATGTTCAAGTCATCGGTGTTATCGGAATAGTTCAAGCCAATGTTTCTCCATGGGAACCACCATTTTGTCTAGAAGCTCTCTCAAATTACCACAAGTGGAAAACTCAAAATGAATAAGTAAAAAGGTAATTTTTACCTTATTATACCTTTTTTGGAGATAATTAGGTCAACTTGTGACCTAACAAGCTATCAGCACAAACATGGACATCCAACTATAATTCAAGAGAAAAATCAAAATTAGATAGACAAATCTAGTCACTAAATTTGGTCAACACTTAGTCAACTCAATCAATTTTTAAGTCAAACTTTGGTCAAACCTTAATCAGAATGTAGTTAACCATGGACAAAATCAGTCAAAATAATATAGAATCAGTATAGAATCTTCCAAGAGAAGTTTTGTAACATTCCTCATAGTAAAACTTGGTCAAACCAAGTCAAAGGCATTTGTATCTTTGTCAGCCTTGGTCAAACAAGGGTCAAATATGGTCAAATAAGGTCAACTAGGCCATCAAAACATATCAACAATGATAGAAAGTAGTTCTACATCAATTCTATATGTAGACACCTAAAAATATCCCATGCCTACAAGTGGCAATTTCACTAACATTCCTCTTAAATTATCAAATAATCTTTATTAATTAATTAATTATGTCATTCTACCATATTCTAAAATCAAAATCATCATTGCTCTAAACAATTATTTCATCATCTATTTATCTATAATATAATTAAATAAATAACATTATTTAATTATACTCTACCTTATTATAAGTAATTAAATAACCAAATTTAATTAATGCTCCCTCCTAATTATTACATTTTTGTAATAATTAAATCAAATTATATCTCAAGATTAAATAAATGATATTTATTTAATTAAACTAATTATTCCCCTCTCGTGATTAAATAAATTATATTAATTTAATTACAACTAGCAATTCATCTCATAAATAAATAAGTAATGATTTATTTATAAAATATCTTCACATGTGCAAATAAATAATATTTTATTTATTTAAAACATAATTATCCTCCTAAATCCTAACTCACACTCACTTTGAGTTATCTTTTCAATCACAACTCTTCACTCCATAATTCCATCTCCTAAATCTTCAATCCACATTGTTAATTCCTCCTTCAGTAATCAGTTAAGTCTTCTATCAATTCAGACTTCTAATCCATGCAATCAGTTAACTCACTGGTCTATTTTGTTATCTCACCAATCCATTCAAGTAATCTTTCCAATCTATTTTTTGATAGATCAATCAATCATGTTAAGCCAAGAAATCAATTCAATTGAACTCTCACTCACTCTGAGTTCAACTCTTTAATCACAGTTAATCAGCCATTCAATCATGCATTCTTGAATGAAACCCCTAAAATCTTATAAATCGATAGTCTTTTCTCATATTTTTAAAAACCACAATTTCTTTGTATTATTATGTTGGCACAATAGTTTTTAATGCTAGATGACACTAAGAGGGGAGGTGAATTAGTGTAACCAAGAATTATAACTACTTTCAACATGAACTTTCACAAGATATAGCATGCAATGCAAATAGAAAAGTGGTAACAAAGTAAATCAAACATAAAAATGTGCAACACTTTAACATGGGTATTTTTCTCATGGAAACCCTTGGTTAGAGGTAAAAACCATGGCAATAATTAGTACACATAAATTCTCACTATTGCAATAATAATTTTCCCTGTTAGGAGCATTACATCCACCCAGTTAAGGGTATTTAGCCATGTTAGGAGCTTACAATAAGATTTGTTAGGATCTACCCAGTTAAGGGATTTCTCTTGTCAACCTACTAAAATAAACAAGTAAAGAGTGATCTAAATATTTGCACTCAATGCATGATAGATCCAATGTATTCCTGATCAATTCTCTACTCTTAAACACTTCTTCATATCTACACTAACAACTTTGATCATCATAAGCCACCACCACAACAACAACAACAAAAATAACAACAACAACAACAACACCGCACATCGATCTTTTCATCTCCTTATATACTTGTTCTAATTCGATGGAGAAACCCTAAAATGGTTTAACAAATTCATCTTCTAAATCCATCCAATTAGGTGAGCAAGCACTCCAAATCACCACTTTGAATTTCTCAATTTTATCCCTCAATAATACAATTGAGAAATAAAAATATTATTAACTTATAATAAACTGCTACCTCAAATTCAGTATCTTGACTAGACCAGTTCACTATTCTAGCCAGTATCTCTAATGTTTCCTCCAAATATCTATATGTACATTGAATCATGTTTTTTGTTCATTGATGTAGGTTCACTTGACTCTGAAAAACTTTCCTTATCAACTGCACCACTAGAACTATTCAAATCATCACTGCATATTGAAAGTACTATGTCTGACTACATATTCACCAATTCACTGGATACTATAATCACTGAAAAGTGGACAGGATCATTTAAGTAATTAATCAAGGCAAATCAAGGCAAAATTAAATTAATTTAATTGAAACAAGTATTTATCCAATCAAAATTAAAATCAAGATTTAATTCAATTTAATTCAAAATCAAGAGCATTTTAATCAACTTAAATCAAATCAATGTGCAATTAATTGTATAGTTTGGAATTAAATAAAATCAACCCATTCAAGGGGTACACTTGGCTAAACAAATGAATTAAAATCAATTAATTAAATCCTAATTTCTCTCAACACCACATGGAAGGAAAAAGCCTCAACCAATAGGATTTAAGAAAAGAGCTCACATTGTCTTTTTAGCAAATCAATGATGGTTGACTAGATGAATAATGATGAAGACATGATATTTTCTTGATTTCTTCTTGAGTGCTTGTTAGGTTGATTCATAGTAGTATGTAAATCCATCTAATGACATGATCATCAAAGAATCATCGAGGACATTTGTATATGAAAGGGATCAATTCTTTGTCTATTTACTTGAAATTGTTAAAATTTGAGGAAAGAGGTATTCATATCATCATGGTTAAACTAGTGAGGGTTGTACCAATTTCATGTTCCAAAAGCTCGATGATGAAAATAAGCATCCAAATTATGAATAGTGACAGCTAGTTGCATCCATATAGATTAATTGCATGTTAGTTTGCATGGGTGGATCCTTTTTCTCAATATATGTAAGGAAAGCTAAAGGGGGTAGAGTTATCATCATCAAAAGACCAAATCAAGATACATCAAATGATCAATGATATCATCAATGGTACATCATCAAATCTATTGAAATCTACATCATCAAATCTCCATCAATCTATAATCAATGTCTTGACTAACATCATCAATGTCTGAAGTATCCATCATCATTAATCATGTTCAATATGATCATCAAAGCTACATCAATGTCATCAAGATATATCATCAAAATGATTCATTCTTCATCAAGGACATCATCAATAATCAATCATGCTAATTAAATAGGGGCAAACTAATCCTATTCATCACCTTCTCTTCTATTAATCCCTATTTTGCATCATGAGAACATCCAATCAACTCCATATCATCAAAACATATAATCATATAATATCAAATATCAATCAATCAAATCATCCAATTGATCATCTAAAGTCAAAGTTATCCTATCATCCATTTTCTCATCTTGAGCACATCAAATCTCCTAACTCTAGATCTTGAGGAAGGAAAATCAATGTTTTGTCTCTCTAGATCTTGAGAGCGAAATATCAACCCATCAAATTATTCTATTAGATTGACATCAACATCAACCAAGTGATTCTGACTGACATCAAATGATACTAAACCATCATCAACTTATTTGGAGAATCAACATCTTATCAATCAAATCTTTTCTCATCAAATTCTCTCATGATCGGGGCATTTCCAAATTTCTATATTGGGAAACAAATCAAAATTTCCCATTCTCAACCAAATTATCCAAAATCATTTTGATTCATTTCCCGAGGGGGCATACACTTGAATTATCAGAAACATCATCAAATTAGGGGCATGACCATCAAATCAGAGTGCAATCTTTTATTAGGAAATTTTTCTCTTATCAATCAAAAGGGGCATCAAACATCGAACCACATCAAATCAGGTATCACATCAGAAATCTAACATCAGATCAATTATCAGGACACAAAAATCAATCAAAACTACATCAAACATCATCAATATTTGCATCTCATATCAAACATCAAGATCGACCATCGACAGAACCAGGACCTTTTATCAGTTGGATCATAACATTCTTTAAATCGACACGCTTCGCATGTCAACTCAAAGAGGGGCATTTGCAATCACCGAAAAGTGGACAGGATCATTTAAGTGATTAATCAAGTAAAATCAAGGCAAAATCAAAGCAATTGAATTGAAACAAGTATTTAGCCAATCAAAATTAAAATCAAGCTTTAATTCAATTTAAATCAAAATCAAGAGCATTTTAATCGAGTTAAATCAAATCAATGTGCAATTAATTCAATTAATTGTATAGTTTGGAATTAAATAAATTCAACCCATTCAAGGGGTACACTTGGCTAAACAAATGAATTAAAATCAATTAATTAAATCCTAATTTCTCTCAACACCACAAGGGAGGAAAAAGCCTCAACCAATAGGATTTAAGAAAAGAGCTCACATGGATCAAGCCAAATTCAATCTCAATCACTCAAATTGAAAGAGCATCTTGTCTTCTTGTCCCAAGCTTTGAGGACACAATATTTAAATTATCTTCAAAGGGTGGAACCAAAGACTCAACCCCAACTTAACCTTGATCAACTCTACTACACCCCCTACCCTTGCTAAATCCTATAAAAGGGGGGCCTAATTCACTCATAAATAATCCACAAATCTGAGAATTGCATCTAACCTCTTGAGAATTATAGCTAGAAAGGAAATTTAGAAGTTAATTGAGCATTTTGATTTGGAATTGAATTAATTATCTTAGCTTATCATTCATTTCTCATTCTAGGACTGTCATTAATGGAGGCTTACTGAGAGCTTCACCATTAACACATTGAGCATTTCAGTTTGGAATTGAATTAATTATCTTAGCTTATCATTTATTTATCATTCTAGGACTGTCATTAATGGAGGCTTGCTGAGAGCTTCACCATTAACACTCTTAGTTAGAGAGCCATAGAGTGCTTAATTTCTCATTTATTTTCTAAATAGATTATCTATTTGTGGTAACTTATTTTCTATTTGATTTATTTGACAATACTAACTCTATGAAGGCACAAATTCTAGTACACAGATACTTCATAAATCTAAGTGTATGATTCATTCTTTTTCCAGTATGGCCCATATATCAACTATATAAGACTATGTTGTTAGTAATGAAAACATCATAATGATTCTCCATCAATCTGATATAAACAATCTCTCCAATTAATCATCATGCCAACAATCTCCCCTTTTGGCATTGACGGAAACTCTTGGTGAAAATTTAGAATAAGTGGCCAAAACTGATCAAACATCAAAATTGACTACTCCCCCTTAGTTGATCACTTACTGCTGATTTTTCTTATGAAAATTTATAGGAGCTGCTACTCCCCCTTTACAAAATTTTCATTGCATCTTAATCTACTCCCTCTTTGACAATGATGACAAAGGAATAAAAAATGTCAAAATTGCATAAATGTTTACCGGTATAGACTTATAACTTGCTAAATATATCTACAAAACTTGTCTTCAATGCTTGAAGATCATTCTTCCAATTCTTCAATAGGTTTTCAAGTATAAAAATATGTCCTCTTAGCAAAATGCTAACTCCTCCAATGCATCTACTGCACACATATCCGGTAGAGTTAAGACTACCTTGGTATTCTTCAATCCTTTTTGTAGTGATTTCATTTGATGAATTAAGTTCCTTTGCAACTCAAACAATTTTGCAATCCTCTGTTCTTTCTCATCTTTGAATGACATGAGCTTCATATTTACTACTTCAATTGATATACCAAAATTTATAGTTGAGTGAGCCACGGGGTCAAAACTTGCTACTAGCTTCTTGAGTTCTTCTTGAGTCTCAACGTTCTTCTTCTCAAGATCCTCAACAAACTTTGAAAAATAACAAATAGTAGCAAGTATCTTACCACCTTCCTATAAGGCCTCCTTTACTTGGTTCACACTTACTGATAAACTAACTCTTTCCAATGCAATGGATTTAACTAATTTCTTTGTCCTTTGTTTCTCATTGTCTTTCTAGACTCAATACATTGTTGCATCCACTACACTTTTCATTTCTCCTCCAGCTACCACCAATCTATCTAATTGAGCAATAGATGTTTCACACTCATCATAGTCAACCTTTGGCATTGGATCTAACAATACATCTCTTGTCGATTGGATGACTTGGGCTTCTTTCCTTTGTTCCTTTATCATTTTTTTATGGGCCTTAGATTGCAAGATAGTATAAATATTCATCATCTCACTTTGGCTCAAAGCATTGAAATCAATAGGCCATTGTATGGATGGTATGTCATCATTATCATCATCATCATTATTACCATTGATACCTTCCTTTAAAGTAGACAAGGTCCACACTACTATTTCCTTCTCTTTTACCTTGTCAAAAGTACCTTCCTCTTCTTTTACTTGTGTTTCCCTTTCACTTTCAATTTATACATCATTAGTATGCACTTGTTCATCCTTTTTCTCATCTCCTCTAGTTTCAACGTCTACCGATAGTTGTAATTGTTCCTCACTGGTAGGTGTATTGATAGTGGCATTAGCAATCATAAATTATTTCATTACTTGATCAATTATAGGAATTTTTGGTACCTCCATTGGTTCCTTTGGATAATTAGGACTAGAAATGTCATCAATTATGATCTTAACATTTCTAATTTTCTATCCTTCTTTAGTGTGTGTGATTTATGGCTCCTCTTGTGCCAGTTCTTGTTCATCATCATGTATTTATTCTTTCTCTAGTTCCTCGAGACTCAAAAATATTTTCAAAATAGCTTCAATCTCATCTTGTACTAATTGAGTCTCACCAATTAACAATCTTGTCAACCTATTCTTGGTCTTGAACGCTGGTGTAGTTTTACCAAGTATATCTTATATTTCTTCTCTTAACAGTTTTGGTTGTAATTTCACTAAGACATATTCAATAAGTTCTTTGTCTTGTTTTAGTGCATTATTCCATCTTTCTTCTAGCTTATCATATAGATACATAGGGATTTGACATTGTAGAGATAAAATGAAATAAATCTTAGAGTCCATGTTGGACTCTAACCCAAACAAATACCTTCACATGCTTGTACAAAAAGGTGCTAAACTTTCGATCAAAACTAATGCATCTACCATAATAGAAGACACACCTATGCCAAAAGTTTGGGCGGCCTTGATGACACCCCTCCCCCTCATCTCAATCCTCCCATCCACCAGTTCCACACAAAATGCTTCCCAAGTCAAGACATCTTCTAGTACTGTAGGGGTCTAGTACAATAATCCTTTATTTGCCAACTTTCCACCTACACCTAGTATACTTTCCACCATAGTAGCACCCTTCATATTGTCCTTGGCTAATCCAACAAGTACCTTACAAATAATGGCAGTTAGTTCCTCTAGGACATCTCCCCAACCTAAGGAAGGGCTACCCCTACTAGGGGAAACTCACCAACAACCTCCTAAAGAGCCTCAACCAAGTGTCCCTTCCAATTTAGGACAATCCCAAATCAATCAAGGGGCACTTGACAAGTTTGAATATTCGATACTTATAAAATCCTTCAAAAAGATGGAAAATGGATCAAGCACTACAATTCCTTAGCAAATCATATCATCACAACAATACCAATAAACCCCCACAAGTCCCAATTCCTTAGTAAGTCATAGCATCACAACAGTTCCAAAACCCCTAGCAATTCCAAACACCTCAAAAAACTCAACCACCCCAGCATATCCTAGTTACTCAACAATTTCAAAATCCCCAACAATTCCAAACACCTTAGCATAATCTATCACCACATCATAATCCAGCATCTCATTACATTCCAATACCCCAACATAATCTAGCACCTTGGCATAATCCAACATCTTAGTACATCCTAGTACCTCAGTACACATCAGCTTGTTTTACCACCATATATACTTGCAACATCCCAAAATAGTGGAATCACATTTATTGATCAAAATAAAACATCATCCATACAACTACCTAACAACACAATTTCTCAATAGCTCTAAATCCTCCAACAAAAATTCATTAACCTATAGACAAGTGCCCCTAAGAGGTCTTATACCACAACAGACCTTAGTACTTATCCCTTTGATGGGAAACTAGATATAACACCTTTTCCAACCAACTTTGTCACACCCAAATTTGATAGGTACAAGGAAAAGGGTGATCCTCGATCACATAAGGTAATTTTTTATGACATGTATGGAGGTAGAAAAAAATGACACATATATTATGATCCTCTTTCCATGCAGTCTTATAGGTACAGTTATGGATTGGTTCTCAAAACTCCCTCCTAGGATAAATTCATGGAATGAACTATAAAATAAAATCATATCACACTATTCACACAACATCATCATGGAAGTGGAAGAAATGGCTCTACTCGTGAATAAGAAAATTTAGCTCGAGAAAAAGGAAGCTCAGCTTGTGAATAAACAGGAACACTTGCGAAGTTTTACTGATAGCAACAGGAATTTTTTCTGCAGCATAGAGTCACTAGACAAGCAAATAGATTTCTTATGGCAAACAAAATATGTAGCATTTTATCAATTTGGTAGTAGAGATAGAATTCAACAGAACCCTAGTTCTCTCTCAAAAAACAAAAAGAGTTTTCAAACTTCTCCAATATCAGAGGATTGGAAACTTGCATTTCTTCAAAACTCCAGAAGAGCAAGAAGAAAGAAGAACCAAATCTTTTTTCCCTCTAACAATGACCACACATTCCAGATCCCTCTTAGAAATTAGTTCAATCACCTTCAAAATAATAACCTAGACCAGAGAGTCAATCACCAGAACATGCCCTTCTATTCTCCACTGCATCGGTGCCCAAATCTAGGGCATAAAAATGAGTATAGGATGAAAACTAATCCCATTCATATCACTTAGCCTTACACTCCACCTCACAAGAGGAATCAAAATGAAATCAAAAAAATTTGTAACCCATTAAGCTTAATGGTTTAACCTGATAAATACACACCTCCCCATCGAAGACCTAGTCCGCATAATAGGGAAGGAGTAAAAACCATTAAAGGGCTTCAAATTTTTATGGAGGGGCTATGGAATCAATGCAATACTTTTGGGCTTTTTGGGAAATGGTTTGGCACCAGGAAGGCTTTTATGGGTATTACGGATTGGCTTCAATTAGCCTACAAGTCATAGGTAAGTATAACTTTTCTCTTGAATTATTGTTTCTATCTTGAATGTGAGGATTTATCCATTAGACATAAACTTTTAAATGAAGTACAAATTTTCTATCTAGGGCACACAATCAAATTTTTAAAATGGATACCCAATTTTACAGAGAATATCTTTAACAACACTAAAACTTCGAAATGGATCAAAATTCCTAATATGTCGGTAGAATTATTACACAGTAGAATTATTTATCAAATTGGGGAAATCTTTGGAGAAGTTATGGGTCTTGAGGAGAACTATATGGACTCCTTAGAGGTTAAAATTTTGATTAAATCCTCTGACTTATCTCATAACCCAAATGCTATTAACTTCATAAGCAACAAATCCTCTTATCATCTGCTAGTGGAACATTTTAGAGAAGACATTATAGAAAACATTCTCTTCTTCTCACAGACAGAATTAGATAGAAAGAGTCTTGAATACATCAAATCTTAAAGAAATTATGGAACAGGAACCAACAAAATCTCACAAACTGGATAAAGGTCTAAAATTAAATATAGAAGAAGTAAAGAGCTACCCTAGGTTCCCAATATCTATAGCAGAGTTGCCCAGAATTATGTTCAATAAGGTTTTAGGGGGTTTCTTCTTTATAGACCCCATCAGCAAACAGGTTAAGGAACTTCAAAATAAGAAACATCCCCCTATAAAAACAAATGGCAAAGATAGAAAAGGAAAAAAAAAAGGATGATGAGCTGATATTAGGAGGAAGTGTTTCTTTTGAAGAATTTCAAGTTATAGGAAAGGGACCCAAAATCAACAAAAGCTCAAAAGAAAAATCTCCAGGGGGATTATTAGAAGGTAATAAGTTCTTAGCAACATACAACCTAAGGAAAAACATGGATTTGGTCCAAGAAAACATTGATTTTTCACTCTCATCAAATGATGAATCTAGTGACCCTGAAGAAAACAATAGAAGAAAAGGCATACTTATTGAAGAATTAATGAAAGAAGATACATCCTTATCATTCCATGACATCTTAGAAATGGCAGCAATATCCCCAGAAAGAGGATGTGATAATGTCACAGAATATGATGACTTAGATGAGGCAAGACTCAAAAAGAATGAAGTCCTGATTTATAATTTGACTCCTTTAAATATCAAAAAACCAGACTTGGAAGAAAACAAGAACCAGCATAAAGTAAGCATCAGTTATGAGGAGGAAAATGAAATCAAGGATTTTTTGGGTTTTAACACAGGAAGTTTAGAGAGGCAAGAGAAAACCAAAGATATAAATCCTAAGTGTATTCCTCAAACCAATGGCATAGTAGCTAAGAAGATGGACGAAGTTCCCACAAATAACCCCTCCATGGGAAAGTTAGTGGTCAAAAAATGCTTAGCTCCAAACACTAGGGAAACTCACAATGAGGATCAGTCAGAAAATTCAAAAAACTTGAAATCTGAAAAAGAAAAAATTGAAGAAGTTAATATAATAAAAAATTATATAAAGGAAGAATTAACAGTGTTAACTCAAAAATTCCTATAGAAGAATTATTAATCACTTTGGAAGAAAAAGAGATGATAGAGCAGGTTCCTCTAGGCATAGCGCAAACTATTGAGAGCAAGACTTCCCCGGATTATGAAAAAAAACCAAAGAGAAGAGGAAGAAGACCCAATGCTAAATTAAGAGGCTTGGCAAGGGAAGCTATGGGACAGGTGAAGATAACATATATTCTGAATGCTAGGAAGGGGAAGAGCCTTCCCACAATGCCATGAATGTCCTTTCCTGGAATGTTAGGGGTATGAACACCCCTAGAAAACAACATTTAATTAAACATTGCATCAAAATTCACAACCCAGAGATTTTGTTAATTCAAGAAACTAAGTTGGATAATTTGGAAATAAACAATTTTAAGAAGAAATTAAGATTAAGGGAAATTGAAGCCTCGGTGGCTAAAGGAGCATCAGGGGGCCTAGAAATTATTTGGGATCCTTGAAACATTTCAATAAACATTTCAGAAAGAAGACAATATTGGATGAGTGGAATAGTAAGAAACTTTAGACTTAATCTAACTTTTAATTTAATAAATGTGTATGGGCATATTCAGAACAAAGATAAACTTAGGGTTTGGAATGAGATTGGCTCATACCTGGATCAAACAAAGGATACACTTTGCTTTCTAGGAGGGGACTTTAATGTAATAACTAAGATTTTTGAGAAAAAAAGTGAAGCAAGTTCCCTTCCAATAGCAGCTAGAGACTTTATACAATGGAGAGACAGCAACTCCCTCCTCAAAATTCCAACAGAAGAGAACTCCTTCACATGGAAATAACAGAAGACCAAGCTTTTGCAACATTGCAAAGAAATTAGATAGATTCTTCTTCAAAGGGAGCTTATCCAAATATGATAATTCACTTATGGCTAACATCATCCCTTTATTTGGATTAGACCATTACCCAATTATTCTCAATATCCTAACACAAACTAGACCGAGAAAAAGTGCCTTTAAATTCAAACAAATATGGCTAAGGGATCCGAACTCCTAAAACTAATAGAAACTTGGTCATTAGAACCCTAGATTGAGGATTCTAAGATATATAGATTAGTAAAAAAACTCAAATGGATTAAAAAAAAATTACTAGAATGGAATTCATCTAAGTTTGGCAACATCTTTGAGAAGAAATTAGACCTTGAATTAGAACTAGGTGTAATCAAATCCTAGGTTATTAAAGATGGGATGAATGATGACCTTTATCATAAGGAGAAGGGTTTACTAAAAGATTATGAAGAAATCCTAGCTAGAAAAGAAATTTTTTGGAAACAAAAATCAAGAGAAACTTGGCTAGAAGTAGGGGATAAAAATACCAAATTTTTCCACAATAGCACCAAACAGAGAAGAATTGCTAACAGGATCTCCTACATCAAGAACAAGGAAGGTGAAATGATTAAAGATCCCAAAGACATAGCAAACGAGGTAGTAAACTACTTTGATAACATTTTAAATAATAGGGAGACATCAAATCTAGGAAGTCAAAGAGTACTTCTCAGGAATATACCTAAAGTCATTACTAAACAACACAACCATATGCTTACAGGAAAATTTACAATGAATGAAATTCATTCAGCTTTAATGCAAATGAATCCAGATAAATCTCCAGGACCGGATGGATTCTCAACTATTTCCCTTCAGAAATGCTGGCACTTCATAGGTGAAGAAGTCACAGGAGCATTAGAGGGGGTTAGAAATTCAAGAAGAATTCTTAAAGAAGTTAACAATACTTTTATCGCTCTTATACCCAAAAAAGAGAAACCTTCGAGTCTTGATGATTTTAGACCTATAGCCTTATGTAATACCTTATATAAACTGTTTACTAAAACTATGGCCCTTAGAAAACTTCTCCCCTTGATTATTAGTGAAGAACAGACAGGGTTTGTTCTAGGAAGATCCATCTTTGATGGGCTAATCATAGCACAGGAGGCCATTCACTCCATCCTTAAAAATAAAGACCCTAGTATGCTTATCAAATTGGATATTAAGAAATCATATGATAAGGTAGAGTGGAGATTTCTATGTAAATGTATGGAAGCTTTTGGCTTTTCCAAAAGCTAGATTAACTTGATTTTCAAATGTATATCTACTCCTATGATTTTGGTCTTAGTAAATGGAACCCTAGAAGGTTTCTTTGGCATCTCTAGAGGACTTAGACAAGGAGATCTGATCTCCCCTTTCCTCTTTATAATCATGGCTGAAGCTTTAGGCAGGACAGTGTCGAAGGAAAGGAAAAATAAGACAATAGAGGGAATCTCCATCACCAGTGATTTGGAGCCTACCACTCATCAACATTTTGTTGATGACACTCTTTTATAAGGAGCAAGCAAAAGAAGGGAGGCCAGATCCTTTAAAAGGATTTTAGAAACTTACTCAAAAGCTTCTGAACAACAAATCAACCCGAATAAATCAAAAATATTCTCTTTTCATACTGATATAGGAACTAAAGATGACATATGCAGAATCCTCAACTTCAAGGAAGGTAGGCTTCCTTGTAAATATCTAGGTCTCCCCCTAGTTAAGGATAACAAGGCATCAAATGTATGGGACCCCATTATAGACAAGATTAAAAACAAAATGAGCTCATGGAAAGGAAGATGGCTTTCCTCAGCTGGGAGAACTACCATGGTAAGATCAGTATTGGCTGCAATGCCAATTTATCATTTATCATGTATGCACTTACCTTCAAACAAAAAATTTGAAATCACAAAGCATTTAAGGACATTTTTTTGGCAAGGAAGCAATGAAAATAAGAAAATCCCACTCATATCCTAGGAAAACATTTGTAAACCTAAAGAGGAGGGTGGAGTGGGCATTAAAAACTTAGGGGATCAAGGGAAGGCCCTAGGGGCCAAATTAATATGGAGGCTCTTTAGAAACCTTGAGGCAAAATGGGCGAAAATACTAATTCACAAATACTTGAAAGATGGTTCACCCATAAATATCTTTAGAGAAACCCATCCCCAAAAGGATCAAGGATATGGAATTTTATGATGGAATGTAGAATCATTATTTTGGAAAAATTAACTTGGTGCCTAGGTCTGGGGGAGGAGGTACTGTTCTGGGATGACTCATGGGGGGGCTATGAAGTAATATCTAGGAAATTAAATAACCTAGCCCTCATAAATTCATTAAAGGATAAGATTGGTCTCAATCTCAAAGACTACCTCACCCTTAAGGATGGGAATTGGGATTGGAAATCCCTGGAAGAATATGGGATCTCGACTTCAGATGAATCAGCAATCAAGGATATTCTTAAAAATAGAAAAATATCATTAAACAACTCAATAGATAAATTAGTGTGGGATGGATCAAAAATAGGGGAATACAACACAAAAGATGGATACAGGATCATCTCCCAAAGTTACAATAGACCAAAAACCTCTCTACCAATCCACTTGTGCTAGGGTAAGGAATGCTCTCCAAAAGCAGGCTTTTGCACATGGTTACCGATGAATTATAGACTTTTAATAGCTGATCATTTTAAGAAATTAGGCTTTTCAGGTCCAAGCAGATGCCCACATTGTGAAGAAGATGAAGAGGATGGAGACCACTTATTTCTGAATTGCCCCTTCACAAATCAATGTTGGAACTAGTTGCAAGGGAACTTAGGATGGTCCTCAGCCTTTCCCCAATCTCTTAAGGCCATGCTGCAAGCATGGCCAATCATCAAACAAAAGAGCATTTTTGCAAATCTATGGTCTCTTTCCCCATCCATATTAATATGGGAAGTTTGGAAAGAACGTAATAGAAGAATCTTTAGAGAAGAAAAAATGGAATGGGAACAATTATGTAATAAAATTAAAGCAGCAATCATAGAAAAGATGAATAGTAATTCACTCAAAATCCTGAAACAGATCTAAGGATGAGTCAGTGGGATGGAAGAATGAGGGGAAAATGGGAAGGTTTATTCTTACCACCTTTTATAGGGGCAAATCCTTAGAATTCATTGTCAAAAAGGAAGGAATGCATGTGGAAACCTCCAAAGAATGATTGGTACAAACTTAATTTTGATGGAGCATCCAGAGGAAATCCAAGAATTGTAGGCATCGGATGCAGCATGCACAACTATGAAGGTAAGGAACTTGTAGCACTTGCAGCTCCTATAGGAGAAGAAACAAATAATTGGGCAGAACTTTACGCTTTAATAAAGGGTCTTCAAAAATGTGCTTCCTTGGGATTAAAGCACTTAGAAATTGAAGGCAATTCTGGAATAATTATCAATGCACTAAGGAAAAAAGTAACTCCAAATTGGAGATTAAACTCCATCCTCTCCTAGGCTTTGACCCTATGTGATTCCTTTCTAGAAATATCAATTAATCACATTTATAGAGAAGGTAACAAGAGAGCTGACAAACTAGCTAACTTAGGAGCGAATGGGATCTCTTTGACATAATTAGAAAATGTAGACATAAAAGTTAAATGAGTAACAACCCTAGATGTTTAAAAACCTAGAATCCTATTTACTAACAAAGTTAGAATCTTAACCAAAACTAGAATTCTCTCAAGCTCTTTAAATAGAAAAGTGGAATATTGAGTTTGATCTCTTTTAGTCAGGGTTGTGGAAAGCTCATGGCATCCACCTAAGGGTAGTAGGTTTAAATTTTATAGTAATTTGACTTCCTAAAGCAATCTGAGAATGGTTACTAGGAAAGAATTAGAAGCAAATGAAGCCTCTATTAGAGTGGATACTGAGAATTTGGGCAGGGATGTATACTTTAATCAAAGGTTCTCAAAATGATGCTTTCCTGGGATTAGAGCAATTAGAAATAGAAATAGATTAGGAAATCTTTAACTATAAGCAAGCACCACTGGTAATAAAACTACCTATTTCAAGCAGTAGATCTATAAAGTTCCTTTCCAAAAGGGCCAATTAATCATAAACATTAGGAAGAAGAGAATGGAAGTTATAGCTAAATTAGTAGGAGAAGGGATTATTATATCATAATTCAAACTTTTATCCTTAGACTAATATTCGCTCCATATCTAGTATTCAAAGCTTTAAAATGTTAGAAATATTTATCGATTAGAGTTCAAACCTTTTAAAGGTTTCTTAAACATTTTAGCCTTAAAATATAATATATTCTATTTAAAACAAACAATCTCCCCTCTAATACTTTGTTCTCAGGGAGAAAGATTAAAATAATATATTTAATTAATCCCACATAAAGAAAGCATCCTACTACGGGCATAGGTACTCTACCTCAATGTCATCATCTTAGGTAGGAACCTCATTGAATCAATTATTAATTAGAGGCTATCATTACCTATCGAAGCTCACAAAACCAAGCAATTTCACCTTAATGAGATTTAGTTGAGATACAACTGTCTCCACGAGATGATGTACGTATTAATTATGAAATTTCATGGATCATATTTTCACAAGCCTCCAGACTTCACATCAAAATTAAGCTGAATTCAAATTATTTCTCGGCTTTGTTTAGCTTTAAGAATGGAATTGAAGTTCTAATCCCACAAAAAACTTGCCAAAAACTAGAAGGCTCTGCTAGAGTTTTTGCGCAAATATGGAATCCCAGATTATCACTTTTCACATTAATGAAAATAGGCAAATGGATTTTCGAGGAGTGGTGAAGCTAGAGAGGCTGAATATAATCTTGAAGCCTCTTTCAGAAATAGTTCGAAGGGAATTGATCAAAGGGCTAGGAGAGGAACACTTTGACTATGACTTCACCATTCGAGTAAATGGGTAGGTTATTGGTCTATTCATAGCCTTGGCAATTTTTAATGGTACTGATAAAGAAAGAGTTATCAAGGTAACAAGAGAAATCTTTGAGGAAGAACTCCTACTTGGTTTGGAGAAGGCAGTTCATGGAATAGACAAAAATCTAACCATTCCTTTCCCGGAGTTGTATATGAAGGAGTTGGAGGCCCTCCCTACCATACCTAGCTTCCAAAGGCTTCCAATTCTCTTTTTCAAATATGAAACAAAGTTTGATGAAGTCTGGCCTTCAATGAGGAAGAATCTTGACTTCCTCATAGCCACGATGCTTAAGGAGGAAGTAGACCTCGATGAAGTTCTCGACTACTAGCAAGCGGAAGGGTTTGAGGTTCCACTAGAAATGGACATGGCATCGTCAAGTAATATTAGGGTCATAGCACCGCTAGTCAAAAGATCATCAAGGGAATACAAATCAAAGAAGGAAGAAATTATCATCATCCACAAGAAAGATGTTGATTGGGACTGCAAAATCATCTGGAAAGACTGGCGGGACATGTTAAAAATTTAGCTGTGACTATTTCTTTTTTGATCTTTCGAATGATGTCCTTTTAAAACATTTTAGTATGGTTCTCAAAAATTATAATGGCTTAAAATAGAAAGACAATAGTAGGTATGGATTAGTCATGTTATATTGTAGACCTATTATATATACATAGCATAATAATTATATATTTTTACAGTTTGTCCCCTAGGACTTATTTTTTCCAAGTTAGTCTTTATTTTCCTCTATATTTATCCATTCGAGCCTTAGATTTATTTGAATTTTTCTATTACATGGCATATTTCTTTCATTAATTATGATTCGCATTACTTAATAATACTTCAATTTTATAGCTTTTCCTTTCGAAGGCTGGATTAAAATCATCTTAATCCTCTTCCCATTTTCCACAAGATAGTTTGTTTTCCAAGTTTCTTAAGCCCTTTCGTTTCCTTCTAATCTAGTGTTAATTTTTACTTAATTAATCTTTTAATTTTTTTCTAGGTTTAGCAATTGGTAAAAATGGTATTTTTTTAGTTCTTACTTTAGGTTGTAGCTGAATCTTATGATAGCTATCACCTTTAGTCTCATTCTTCCTCCCCTTTTCCTTTTTTACGAAGTATCTTTGGTCCTATAGAGGGCATAGGCTATTAGGGTAATGAGAATTTTGTCCTTTAGGTAGGATAGAAATTTTTAGACTTTTCATCTCCTTTAAGAATAGTAATCACTTGAGATTCTCTTAAGGAGTAGGCTCTTTAATAGATAGCGAGGACTACATAGTTATCATCCTATAGACTCTAGTAAGCTAAGAAAGATGTCTTCCCTCTTTAAGTTGAGAAGCTTTCATAAACAAATTGCCTTTGATGAGGCTATTTCCTCAAGAAGGATCAGAAAGATATTAATGATTAAGTTTAGTATTGTTGTCAAAGTAGTTTCTATCATTTTGGGTAGTGAATTTAAGGGAAATTTTAATAAATACAGAGTCAATATAGATATTCCAGCAATGTTCCTAGCCTCGGCCCTCCAAGTAGATCCTGATATTGAGACTATTGGTAACCTCTGCAGAAGAATCTTCAAGAGAAGATTTCTTAGGGATCTGGATAAAGTCTTAAAAAGCATCAGGATAGATTTAACTATTCCAAAACCTAACAGATACAAATGGAGTATAGTGCCCACTTATCCCATTCTTGAAGTAGAGGATTGGGATAGATACATAGAAGAAACTCCCTCCATAAGAAGGAATCTAGACTTTTTGTTTTTCTTTACTCATCTTCATCCCCCCCCCCCACCAAAAGAAAATTGGATGAATGGTTTTATTGTGGAGGATGGTATAGGGCTTAAATTAGTAAGAGAAGATAAACACTCATCAACATCTTCCTACTCATCTAGCTAGGACAAGAAAGATAAAGCGATAGGGACAAGGAAGTCTCAATGAAAGTTTCTCATATAAGGAATCAGCCTTGTATTTCTACAAAAGATCAATTAAGAAATTAAGTATTAGCTAGGTCTATTGATCAAACAAGGAAGAAGGAATAAGGAATTAAATTTTCAGTCATCTAGGGCTTTTTCTGAATCTATACGGCTTATACTCTTACACTAGGAAACAATG
Organism: Chamaecyparis obtusa; assembly: GCA_027943335.1. Lineage (NCBI taxonomy): Eukaryota > Viridiplantae > Streptophyta > Pinopsida > Cupressales > Cupressaceae > Chamaecyparis > Chamaecyparis obtusa. The sequence continues at coordinate 87,482 of BSBK01003107.1, read as the reverse complement.
TTTATAAGAAGTTGTAACTTCATGTTTGGCTGGTGCAGTACTTTTAGATGTGAAAAACATGGATATAATAGAAGAATGATTTTCTTTTAGGAAAATTTTAAATTTTTATCTCTCCCTAAAAGTATTTTAGTCTTAATAGTTCTGGTGATAAAGGACTAGAAAGCTCAGCCATGACAAGCTTATTTTAATAGGGATTTTTCAAATCTTTTTCTGTTATGTTTCATCTCTATGGATAAAAGAGAGTAGGTGATTAAGGTAGATGTGGTCACAAAGAGATATATATATACATCTGCACCATTATCATCATTTATATTTGTATGAATACTCTTTCATATGAATATATATATATGAATTTGGATATATATATATATATGTTCTTATATTTATTCATTTCTAGTTCATCAAATATCTTAAGAATAGGTTCTTTTTTTAGACCTCCTACAAAGCCTTCATGATGACAAATGGCATCTTTATGGGATATTTTCTAACATTTAGCAACAACTCTATAACAATTTTCGCAATTTTAATAGTATCTAGCAGGTTTCTCTTGTAATAGTTTTCTGATAAAAGTTTTCTATCAAGTGTTTTTTTTATAAAAGCTTTCTGACAGTTAGCTACTACTCTGTAACAATTGTCATAGGATTAGTAGTATCTAGCAGGTTCCTATTTTAAGACAACTATGATTCTTTTAAGTATTCTTTTACCGCTGGTCTACTTTGGGTTCAATAAAGGTATGACAGTGCATTTGAGCATAAAGGACTTTCTTATTGCCCCTTTATTAGTTTCAAACTAGAATTGCCTAGTAATCACTAATTTTGAAGTCGACATATAATGATATATGCTTCGACTTCAGGAAAATGATTACTAGGTGAACTATGGTTTCCCTTCTCAGTCTGTACAAGAGTCTTTCAATGGGCACTGTTGAATATCTTAAGATTTGTCTATAGAACTCTTTACAGGCTTTTCTCTTTATTTAGGATTAGATTCTTGTCGTAATTATATGCTTTGTTTATTAGAGCTAGTTTAGATTTGCAGCCATGGATAATCAATAATCTTGAAGTCAGTATAGAGGGGACATATACTGACTCCAAACTAAGGTTTGCCCAAGTATGGCATTCAGATTTGTAGAATAATAGTAGATTCAGTATTCAGTACATCATTCAGATATCTTCTACCTCTTTTCAATATGATGATAATAGAGCTTCTTGTGTTCCTTTGGTTTTTGTTTCTTCAGTTATTCCAAAACGGCATAGTTTAGTCATTACTATATTATTGATATAGCCTTGCAATTTCAATTTTGCAGTCATTTTGCAAACAAGGATGATGATGTTTTATTTTAATCTAGGTCGAGAAAGTATTAGTTTAGTTGGGTAGGGATTTCATTATTGGCTCTGATATATTTGAAAGGGCTTAAGGTTTCTCTATTGTATTTGCAATGGCTCAGGGTTTGATAGTAAGAAATTTTAATTAATTTTGCCAGGAAATGACTTTCTTTCTGTTCCTCACCAATTAATTTTTTAACAGACTTCCCTAAGAGTTTATTATACTACTTTTATACTAACTGGATATGAAGGTATAGTTTAGATGTTTTTAGTTTGACAAGTCTGGCAGAGTACGAATCCTTAGCATGTGTCAAAGGGTGGAAGGCAATCTAACAAAATCAAATCAAAAGAAAACTCGGGGAAGGAAGGAAGTCCATTTCAAAAGATCGGGTGCAACATGTAAAAATGTGAAACTCAACTTCAGCTAAGCTGATTATATAATTTGTAATATCTTTTGGGTATGCTATGTAAAGGAAGGGGATGCCCTCCTATAGATGAAATGTATTAAAACTAGACCATGGTCCCAGGCAAGGCTGGAGGGTTTCTCAACACTGCTCTTACCTACCAGCACCTGCACTGAGTGGGGTCTTTGTATCTATTTAAATAATTAATATAATCTTGGCCTCGGCCTATTACCAAAAAAAAAAAAAAACATCATCATGGAAGTAACATTTATGGATCTTTGCACCACCAAATAGAAGAATGGAGAGAGACCTTTGCATATTTCCTACAACATTGGAGAAATGTTTCCTCTAAGGCATCCTTTCATGTACAAACCAAAGAAAAGATCCATGTTCTCTTTGAAAACTATTAGCTCGACCTAATGTGTGAACTCAACTCCTAGTGCATAGAAACATTTGAAGAACTATTCGACAAGGGCTAAAAGTAGAAAGATCCCTCACCTTGAATAGAATCCTCAAGAAAGAGACCAATATCCCAACACCTTACAAAAAAACTAAATACTAGTGCAAAAAAATATAACAAATGATGGTGTTATGGATGAAAATATGGTGCAACCAATACTATGTGTGCAAGTACGAACTCTAGGCCAATAGACACAACCAACACAAAATGTTAACGACATCGATCCTAGGAAAAACCCTAAACAAACCAATGCACTTATACAACAACAAAGTTATGCAAGAAGGATTCCCACTCCATAGCAAGATTTCATGTCTCTTGGAGAACCTCTTGAGATGATCTTAAAGAAACTAATATAGACACATTCAATCACTTTACCCGAGATAAGACACTATGAAGGTCCTAGAAAATCAACATGGTGGGATGACCACAATTATTGTAACTATCATAAAACTAGCAGTTGCATGCAACAGAGAGCTGATAGGAGTTTGCACACAAAATAGATCAATAATAAATTAATATAAGATTTCAAATGATGGAGTGCACCCATTAGAAAGTAGAGGGAAAAAAAGATGTTTATCTTTCAAGAAAAGGAAAAATAATATGAAATTAAGTAGTAGCCATTGACGATAAGAAAATTTTATTTAAATTAAATATATAATAATTATAAAGATGTTTATTATTATATTAAAAAAATTAATTAGAAAGAAAAATATTATTTTCAAATAGTTTTTATAAATACAAGTAATTAAATATTTCATATTATATTAATATTAAAAATATATCTATCTAAAAGATATGTTTTTTAATGAAAAGAGGAAAGTTATTAATAAAACAAATAAACTATTAAGGAATCTTATCATCCAAGTTTTATATTTAGAACTATTCTATTAATTTCCATAGAAATTAGAAACAATATTTAGAACAATGAATTATAGAAATTATTAAGGAATCTTATCATCCAAGTTTTATATTTAGAACTATTCTATTAATTTCCATAGAAATTAAAAATAATATTTAGGACAATTAATTATAGAAATAAATATAAGGACAAAAAAATAGCAATCATAATGGAAAGAAAAATTAAAGTATTTTCCATAACTGGAAAAGAAACTATCCAGGAAGAGGGCTGACAACTATCCGGCAGGAAAAATGCATTTCTTGGAGCAAAGCTCCCACATAAAGCCTATTGGCTTAATAAAGGGATGGCTTAATAAAGGGACACAAAATATATGGATGTACACAACTAAAATACATTGTCCAAGATTTCATTGATCGTGGTGAGATCAAAGTGGTCACAAAACCAGGCACCATCAACAAAGATCACAAGGTTTTTCAAACCCCATTAATGAATCATGACAAAGGTAAGGCCTCTACCTCAAGAATGAACAAGGCCAACCTCACCTACACCAAAGTAGATCTTAATTTGACCATAACCACCATCACCCTCCAAGTTCCATAAATAAGTTGTGTTGTCACCACCCATCATACCAAAATAATAGTACAACGAGCCACATCAAGAACTATTATACCAAGTAAGTCATCCAATCCACCACCAAGTCAACACAATCTAGTAGACCGTCTAAAAAAGACCCTAGCACAAATTTATATGTATGAACTGATATGCATTTCTCCTGATCACAAAATAATCTTAGACACAACCCTATAGCAGTCGACCATCCCAAAAGATCTAGAAGTTGATGAGTTTCAATCTATGATAAGGTATCTATCCATTCCACATCACGTTGTCTTCATTGAAAAGGATCTTCTGGCACATAAGCCATCTCACAATGATCCTTTACATCTAGAAGTTTTTATCCACCTTCACAAAATTAGATGATTCTTGATAGATGGAGGAGTGGGTCTAAATATGTATACCCTAAGATTGATACAAGCATTGGTCTATTCTGAGAGTTGTGTAGATATCACCAAGAAGATCATAATAAGAGACTATGATGATGAATAATGTCCTTTTAAGGGCATCATAAGTCTCACAATCAAATTAGGTATAGCAACATAAGAAACCACATTCCAAGTACTAGATCTAGAGTTAGGTTATAACATGCTCCTCGGGAGACCATGGATCCATTCCATGTAGGTTGTACCATCAACTTATCATCAGTGTTTTAAATTCCCTCATGATGGAATTGAAATCGCCATACCTGGCAATAGAGACCCTTTTCTATATTTAACCAATCTTAGAGGATCTATTTCAAATCAGGTACCAAATAATAAGGAGGCATCAATTGTTTCCTCTTCTCATAGTATAGATCCCACAAGTCTGGAAAATTAGTAGTAAAACCCACATCTGAACTAAAAATCAAAGTACAAGAAAATGGTTGTGAAAGATACACCTATAGAGACTTCTTCTATGTAGGAAAGTTACCTATCTCACCCAAGTCATATAGAAAAATAAGGAAACCTCTAGAGAGGAAGCAAAAACTAACAATTGTCTATCCACCAATAGTTTTTTGTAAAATGGGGAGATATACATGAAGAGATCATTGAAGACAATCTATCCTCCTAGTTGTATATAGATGAAGAACCTCCATAACATATAATCTCAGTACCTAAATATGGAAGGGGATATGCATAGTTCAAAAGCAGGGGTACAATGGGCACTCATGCCTAGGAAAGAAAGAGAAAGGAATAGTGGAGCCAATTTCTCCTACCCAAAACCCAAAGCATCAAGGTTTAGGTTACAAACCACCTATAGAGGGCATCTCAAATATCTCATTTCCCATCAATATTAATGCTTATGTTTACAATGAATTTGATACATTTGAGGAGTCCTATTCAGACATAGACTCTAATGGTTAAAAGTGGGATTCCCCATGTATTATAGATACCCTACATCTTTACAAAACCATTTCTTGACTATCTTTATAATATAAACCCATAAAACGTAAAGCATGGATTGAGGAATTTTGGATAACTTGAGGTGTCTAAGGATGGAGAGATTGATATACTCCCCATTACTAAGGGGTAGTCACCACTTTTGGCCAAGAAAAATTAGACCATAAATATTGACACCAAAAAGTTGTAAAGATTGATCCACTTGGTGGAATCCTTAACAAAAGAAGAAAAAGAGAAATTCATCTAGTTCTTCAAAAACTAACAAATCAAGTTTATCTGGTCATACTCATACATGCCTTGGTTAGATCCTAAGTTAGTACTTATCCAACTTCCATTAAATCCAATATCAAATCCATATAAGAAGAAACTCCACAAAATGCATCCCAAGATTGCATTATTGGTCAAAGAAGAACTAAAGAAATTATTGGATGTGTGTCTCATCAAACCTATAGAATATGCCAATTGGATCTCAAATCTGGTACTAGTGTCAAAAGAAAGTGGCACCATAAGATTTTTTACTAACTTCGAAGACTTTAATTTGGCATGTCCAAAGGATGACTTTCCTTTTCCAAATATTGACATGATAGTAGACCTCATGTCCGAATATAAGATGTTATCACTCGTAGATTTCTCAGGATACAACCAAATCAAAATTGCATTGGAAGACCAACACAAAACTACTTTCACTTGTGCCTGGGACACATATTGTTGGAGTGTCATGTCATTTGGGCTAAAGAATGTTGGAGAAACATATCAAAGGGAAATGAAAAACATTTTCCATGACATGATGCACATCACCATGGAAGACTGGGTTAATGACATATTATCAAAGTCCTTAGAAACAAATCTACACTTATTAGTATTAGCACTAGTATTTGATAGACTTGAAGAGTATAAGGTCTATCTAAACCCAAAGAAATATTTCTTTGGAGTCACCTCAGGAAAGTTTTTGGGAATTATTGTCTCCTAGAGAGGAATATAAATTGACCCTAAAAAGGTCCAAGCTATAATTGGAATGCCTCCCCCAACAACTCTAAATAAATTGAGAAGTTTATAGGGAAGGTTACAATTAGTGAGAATGTTCACATCACAACTAGAAAACAAGTACCACTCATTCCAACACTTATTACATAAAGATATAAAGTTGGAATAGACAAAGAATTTTCAAGAGGGCTTCCACATACTGAAATACTACATTCTATCAACATCGGTCTTAGTAGCACCCATTCTAGATCAGCTCTTACTTTCATATATATTAATGATAGAACACTAATTGGGGGAATTACTAGCACAAAATGACTTAGAGGGAAATGAAAGGGCCATATAATATATTAGTTAGATGCTTGTGGCTTATGAGCTAAACTAAACTACTATTGAAAGAACATGTTTGGTTGTAGTTTTTGCTTCACAAAAACTCAAAAACTATATGTTGGGCCACAAGATGATCCTTATTGCAAAGATTGATACATTGAAGTATCTACTAAGCAAAGAAACATTGATAGGGCACCTATATAAATGGGTCATGATACTAAGTTAATTCAATATAAACTATGTCAACAAAAATGCAATCAAAGGCCAACTAGTTGCAGACCAATTGGCAGATGTGCCTATACCTTATAGTCATCCTATACTAATAGAATTCCCCAATGAAGGGATATTTGATATATAGAAGAGCCAAAATAATGGAGTTTATATTTTGATGGATCTCATACACATAAAGGATTAGGTGTTGGCATAGTCTTCATCACTTTGAAAGGATGTTTTATTCCTAAGTCTTACAGACTAATATTTGCTTGAACCAACAACATAGATGAATATGAGGCACTACTCATTGGGATAAAAATAGTTTTCCAATGGAATATCCAACAACTAGAGGTCTATATAGATTCTCAACTGATTATCAATTAGCTAAACAATAGCTACAACACCAAAGATGATAAATTGATTTTGTACAAGGCTATGGCAGAAGACCTCGAGGTACACTTTGAGTAGATAACATTCTACAAAATCCATAGGATAAGAAATAGGGTAGCAAATGCCATGGCTACTATAGGATATATGTTGGACATGTTCCTTGAGGTGACACATGTGAATTCATGGTTTAACATCTTATGGTCCATGCTTTTGAAGTCCCAAAGTCAAAGGTTGTGTGTGAAATTGTTGGTACTAATTCCCCTTGGTACCAAGACATTTATGACTATCTCACTAACATTCCCCCAAAACTATCCCTTAACCAAAATAAGTCCTTGATAAGACAAGCCTCCCATTATACTATCATCACCAATACACTCTATAGACAAAGTTTGGATGGTACACCCTTAAGATACCTCAACTCGAAAGAAGTACAATCAATGATATCATAACTACACAAAGGAATTTTTGGTTCCTACTCTAGTGGTATGACCTTAGCCAAGAAGCTTTTTAAAATTTTATATTTTTTTCCTACCATGAAAAAAGATGCTTTTTTGTTTGTCCAAAAATGTAGAAAGTGTTAGATTCATAGGAACCTCATTCATGCACCATTTTAGGAACTACAACCACTTACTTCACTCTATACTTTCTCATAGTGGGGGTTTGACCTCATTGGAAAGATCCATTTATTATCTTTTGATGGTCATAAGTAAATCATCATGTCCATCGATTATTTCATAAAGTGGTTCAAAGTAATACCAATGACCTATTCTACTTGCAAACAAATTTCCAAGTTCCTCTTGAACTATATCATAAGTTGGTACAGAGTTCCACAAACTCTCATCACTGATAATGGTCCCCCCTTCAAGAACAAACAAATAAAATAAATTTGTGTAAAATTTGAAATCCATCATAGTTGTTCTTCATGCTACTTCCCCCAAGGTAATGACCAAGCTGAGGCTACGAATAAAACAATCATAGAAATCTTGGAAAACATAAACAATAGAGTTGGTTGGGATTGGCACCTCCAACTCAACCTCTTCTTATGAGCATGCCACACTAGTTTCTTTACCCCCATAAGAGCCACTCCATATTCACTACTATATGATACTAAACCTATCTTTCCAATAGACGTTGAGCTCCCATTACTATGAGTATCCCTTTAGCTTATCATTTTAGATGAGGAATGCCAATATCATGTCTATAGGAGCTAGAACTATTAGATGAAAGGAGAAAAAACACCAACACACTTGAAATCATATCAAAAATGTCTCAAAATAAGTTTCAATAAGAAGGTCATACCATGGTCCTTTGAAGTGGGTGACTTGGTTCTAATGGAAAATCAAAGAAATCAAGTTGAAGTAGAAAAACTAGGAAAATTTGAACCAAGTTGATTGGGTCCTTACATCATCACAGTCATCTATGGAACTGGAGAATAAAAGATATCCACATTAGAGGAAGAGCCTCTATCAAACCCCATCAATAACTTTCATCCATGCAAGTTTCATACATAGCTCTCAGAGTAGTCCCATCTTCAAAAGTTAAAAAAAAATCAAAAAATAGCGAAAAAAGGTTGCCTTGGTGAAAACTTGGCAATTTGGTGTCTTTGATGACACAAAAATAGAAATACAAGAGAAATAAATCCACCCTATAATGAAAACCACTTTGGTGGCATCTTGGGAGAGTACCATGGAGAAAACTAGGCAATCTAGCACCATGTGTAGGGATCATTCTCCATCATCTATCATTGTTCCAAACTGATATCACATGTCATTTCACTACATTCTCCGCAATAATAATTAGTGCTAGTCACTATCATGGCTTGAGATTTATCAGTTACCTTTGTCTAAACACATCCTGGTACATTTCACACCAAGTTAGTATAGCAGGACCATTCCATAATAATGTGCCCATTCTATCCTGAATAGGGGCACCCCAATGTCATAATCCATCAATTTTTGAAAAAATACCAAAAACATTGCAAACATTTATGAAAAATTTCCTAAAAATACCAAAAACTTCATGATAAAATTGTGTGTGTGAAAATTGTACCTAGCTGTGGACACAACACTTCAGTAAAATATTAGAGGTTAGCAAAAATCAAAATCTACAGATAAATGAAACTAAGCTAACCAGGTGATTTACTGCCTTCTAGTAGGTGCAAGTATGTTATTCTCAAATTAGACCAAAATCAGTGACAATGCAACACCTAAATGAAGGATTTAATGCTAAAATATGAATGTAGAATTAATGCAGATTAATCATTTTTTTGGGAGATTTTGAATGCAATAAGATGAAAAATTGTATGAATATAATCTAGAATTGAATGAAATGATATACAGGTCTAATTTAACAATCACATGAATTGATATGAAAAACTATGCAAAGCTATGAAAAACTATGAATGATCTCACAAAGTCGCCTATTCGCAAAAGCTTGATTCTTCATATGCAATTTTGCCAGAGTAATTGTGCAAATTCGAGAGATAATTTGTGAAGAGTTGAGCCTTTTTTTTATAGAAATCAAGGGCTTGAGGATGCATTGAGAAAAGCCATAAATCACTCTTGATAAACTCAGGTTGATTTTTGAGTTAACAAGAAATCAGAATTAATTAACTCACAAAATCATGCAAAAATAACTTTTTGACTTAAATCAGAAGTTTAGATTAGCTTTCAACTCAAAATAGATGTTGAGTTTTAAAAAGATAACAACTTCAATTGATTTTCTGATTTAAAGTTTAACTGCTCCTTCAAATGTGCATAGATAATTATGAATTAATTAAATAAATAAAGTGATTTATCTTCAACTTAACTGATTTTTGAATTAAAACAATTGATTTATGGGTTAATCAATTATTAAATCAAACTTTTATTCAAAAACTATATCATTAAATATTGACAATTGACATTAATTAATTAAATAAGAATTTAATCAATTAGTCATAAGATTTTTGATTTATTGTCAAAATTAAATAATACAATTTAGGAATAAATGTAATTAAATCTAATTAAATAATTAAGTGGTAGAATTAAACTTAATTAATTAAATATTCAGAATATTCAATTAATAAAACTTTAGGATAAATATGATTTATCACCAAATAATTATTCAATCAAAGATAATTAGGATAAAGTAGGAATATTTCAAGGAACATTCCCTGATGCAGAATTAGGATAATCAATTAGTGTTTTGATAACTTGATGTACAAATGTGTCTTAGGTTAGGACTTTGATGTCGATTGTGATCAAATTGTTGATGTAAGAGATTAATAAACCTATAGCCCATTTTTGGGGTATTGCATTTTTCCCCTCTTTGAATCACTGTGCAGAGCATAGTGGTTCAAAGATTAGTCTATTTTTTATGTTGAAACTGATTTGAAAGATAAGCTGATTCCGAGACAAAAATTGATTGAAAGATTGGAAAAAGCTGATTCAGGTCCTAGTCAACCAAGAATCATGATGATGTTAACTATAGCAACAATGAACCAGTGATTATGAAAAAGTATCAAAATGCCTGATTCTAAACCTTATGATTACGAAGAAGTGAGTGACCTGATTCTAGACCTGATTGTCCAAAGGAATCGAAGCAGTATCACATCTGAACCCTTCAGTTAGGAAGAACCAAGGAAATAACACTAATGAACCGATGGTTATGAAAAGCTGATAAAGTTTATAAGATTGATTAGGATAACAGATTGATATGGATCTCGATGAATCTGATAGGCCCCAAGTGATGTACCCCAAGCGACAAGGTCTTTTAGATGAATCAGCAACTAGACATGGTTGTTCTCTTGATTACTGAAAGAAAGACTTGATTGAGTTATAGACTTGAATGATGTACAATACCATGCCCCCTTGGGGATTAAAATCAAAATCTGACAAGAAAATTCAATGTTAAATGGTTTAGAAGCATGTTAATTGAGTTGAGAATTGGTTGTACACATCTGAAAACATGTTCTATAGTGTTTAGAGGTCCTGGAGACCAAGTTTGACTAGGCTTGACCATGAGTTGACCATGGGTGACCAAGTTGAAATTTTGATAGTTTGATGTGTGATAATCAGTTAAGTTGAATTCTAGATTTCTGTGATGATTGAAGTTTGATTATGCAAGCAGTCGGCTGTCCTGGGTTTGAAAATTTTAAATCATGATTTGACAAAGTAAATGATCTTAGATTTCAATTTTGATCCTGAAAATGGGTTCAGAACATTGAAATTAGCCAGGGGTACCTACTTGGTGATCTGTTAAAAAGACCTCTGTGCGATGCTTAGTCCTTATGATATGTTTAGCGTAGTTTTGGAGAATCATTAAGCATCAAACTAATTTGGGAAATTGTGAGATAAATGCAATCATGCAAAGTACAAAATGAAATACAAACCTAAGACCTAGGACCTAGTCATTGATCATGTGTCAGTCATTTTCATCATTGAATATTTATTTTTTTGTTCTTTTCACTTTAGGTAACACCAGATAAATCAATACAATGTCCACTAGTTAGGCAACCATAGACATATGAGTATTTATTTTTGTTTTATTATGTTGGATTAGATATAAGAACCAAGGCACAAAAAGCCATGATGACCTAAATATCATGTCCATTTTGATATAGCAATTTGTATAATCATTAGAACATAAATGTTGTGATGACCAAAATATGCCTTGCGGTTGCAAACACATCAAACAATCAAGAGATCATTCTAAATCCAATGTGAATTACCCGTAGTGACCCTTTATCATTCACATCCTTAGGTAAGATCATGTTTCATAGTAGGAGTAGAATTCACTCAAAAAGACAAAAGTTAGATCAAACTTCCTTGATTTTTTTGGGTATCAATGGTGGAGGTACTCATGGCCATCCAATATGAGATGGAGGCTCTTAAAAATGGACACCATTTCAATCCAGAATTTTCAAAGTTGTTAGATTTTCACTCAAAATAGAAAATAAAGAAAAGATTATGCCCCCAGTCATCCCTCTCTAAATCTTGTAAAGGACATCATTGAAGAGCTCAAAAGGACACAATATGCAAAAATCTCAATGCGAATCAGTAAGCATACAAGGAGATAAAAGAATGCAACAAAGATTGTTTTCAGTGTTGTGTTTATGTTTGTTTGTGTTTGATTGCAAAATCCTTTCTGGTAAGGAGACTGACTGACTGACTTAGATGAAGCTTCAAAGGACCTTGACTGGATATGACTCGTCTGAGGTATACTAGAGACCATAGGATATGACATTGATTTCCCCCAAGTTTGAAACATTGATAGGGTACATAGCTTGAGCTGATTGGTGTACAAAGTGACTTTATTGAAAATAAGAATGTGGAAACAAATTGGGAGGTATGTACAAACTAAAGCAAGATTGAAAGCTGGGAAAGACCAAGATTGCACTGATAGATGGAGCATTTTGAATAAGTGGCACTCATTTGTTGGGTTTTCACCATCTTGGCAGAGATTCTATTTTTTCTACCAAGGTGCTTGCTTCCAGGTTTTCACCAAGGCACTTTTTCTTTTTCTCATTTTTTTGTATTTTACATTTTTTCCAATTTTTTTGTACTTTTGATTTTTTTTATTTTTTTTGTGATACATCAAAGCACCTATTGCTAGGTTTTCACCAGGATGTTCATTTTTTCAGGACTTTTTCTTATTTTTATATTTTTTTTCAAGACATTTTTTAATATTGAATGCCTTAGGCGTAGAATTTCTTCAGATGGAGAACATTGATTGCTTCTCGGAGCTATTCTCCTTCAGTCATTGAGAGTTGATAGGCTTGAAAGCCAAAAGTAGCAATGATAACAAAGGGACCCAGCCAGTTAGGTTCAAACTTCCCCTTGCGCTCTCGATGTGATTGATTTTTAGGATTTTCTCTCAAGACTAGAATGCCAACCTGAAATTCTTTGTGTCTAACTTTCTTGTTGTAGCCTCTAGACATTATTTTCTTATATACTCTAAGATAATCATATGCTACTTGTCTACGCTCATCTAGTAGTTCAAGTTCTTGCAACCTAGACACTCTGTAGTCATCATCAGTTACTAGACCATGCATTTTGATTCTTAGTGATGGGATTTCAACCTTAATAGGTAGTACCGCTTTAGACCCATAAACTAAAGTGAAAGGAGTAGCCCCAATGGGCATTTTGATACTTTTTCTATAGGCCTAGAGAGCTGGATTGATCATGAGATGCCAGTCTCTTCCTATTTTATTAACTGTACGGTGTAGAATTTTCAACATATTCTTGTTTGAAGCCTCTACTTGTCCATTCCCTTGAGGATAATAGATTGATGACCAATGTTGTGTTATCTTGAATTTAGCACATAAACCATCTAAGTCTTTGTTCTTGAATTAACCACCATTATATGTGACTATATAATGTGGGATACCATACCGACATATGATATAATTTAGAATTAACTTTGAAATTTGTTTGTTGGTTGCTTGAGTCAAAGGGACTACTTCTACCTATTTTTTGAAATAGTCTATAGCTATAATAATATGGGTATGTCCATTAGAAGAATGAGGATGCATGGCTCCTATAAGATCAAACACCCATTGGTGAAAAGGCCATTGTGTAGTAAAGGGAATTAGGTCTCTCCCTGGTGCATGAATCAAGTTTCCATGTACTTTGACACTTTTGACAATTCTTAGCAAACTTGACTGCATCTTTTTCCATTTCAGGCCAATAGTACCCAGGCCTAATAAGTTTTTGAGCTAGTTTTAAACCATTGGAATTTGATCCACATATACCCTCATAGATTTCCTCTAATGCACGTTGAGACTCTTCCCGTTCTAAACATCTAAGGAGTGTACCATCTAGACCTTGTTTATATAGATCATTACCAATGATGACATACTCAGATGCATGTTGGATAAGGTATCATTTCTCATGGCGGTTGAAGGTATCGAGAATGATTTGGTCTTGGAGATAGGAGAAAAGGTTTTTGTATCTAGATGAATCATGACCAACAATGATGCAGATCATGTGAGTTTCAAGGTAATCATATGCACAATATGATAGTGCCTCCACTAGGAACTCATAGTGTAGCTCATGTTCAAGCTACTGTAATAAAGTAGATAGTGTTGCCATAGCATCAGCAGCCTTGTTCTCTAATCTAGAAATTTTCTCAAAGGTGATGGATATGAAATATTTATTTATATCATCTACCATTCTCTTGTATGGAACTATATTTTCATCTTTTGTTTGATACACATCATTGACTTGGTGTATTACAAGTTGTGAGTCTCCATGAATGTGTAGCTCTGTCACTTGCCACTCAATTGCTATCTTCATGCCATTAAGAAGGGCTTCATATTTAGCAATATTGTTTGTGCAAGGAAACTTTATTCTAAATGCTTTAGGTATTGAGTATCCTTGAGGTGTGATAAACAATATGCCTACTCTAGATCCATTCTGTATATAGGAACTGTCAAAGAATAACTTTCATGCTCTAGAAGAAAGATTCATGATAGAGGAATCTGAGAATTCCATTTGCATTGGTGTATCATCAAAAAATGGTGCTTCAGCCAGTTGATCTACAATTACTTGTCCTTTGATATATTTCCTTTCAACATATTCTATGTCAAATTCACTCAATAGCATCCCCCATTTCGCTAATCTACCTATGAGGACAGCTTTGCTTAGTAGGTACTTTAGTGGATCAATCTTAGCTACCAAATGTGTAGTATGAGCTAATATGTAATGTCTCAATTTCTATGATGCAAAGATCATAGCTAGACAAGCTTTCTCAATCATTGAATATTTCTTCTCATATGCTACCAATGTTCTACTGATATAGTATATAGCTCTTTCCTTCTTGTCCTCATCATGTTGTGCTAGCAATGCCCCTAGTGATTTATCTGTGGTAGAGACATATAAGATCAATGGCTTCCCTTGAATAGGAGGCATCAAAATAGGAGGATTTGATAGATATTTCTTGATATGATTAAAGTTCTTTTCACATTCCTCATTTCATGCAAAATTCACACCTTTATGTAATGTCTTTGTGAAAGGTTCTGATATGTCCGCTAGCTAAGATATGAAGCATCTGATAGATTGTACTCTCCCTTGTAATGTTCTCATTTGACTTATATTCTTGGGAGGTTGCATTTCCATGATAGCCTTGACCTTTTCTGGATCTACTTTAATTCCTTTCTTTGAAACAATGTAACCTAAGAGCTTTCTAGAAGTGACGCCAAAAGCACATTTCTTAGGGTTTAGTCTGAGACTAAACTTCTCCATTTGATCTAGTAATTTTCTCAAATCATTTATATGTTCTAATCTTGTCATAGATTTTTCCAAAGTATCATCAACATAATCCTCCATGGTACAGTGTATCATATCATGAAAAATAGATGTCATGGCTCATTGATATGTAGCACCTACATTTTTTAGACCAAATGGCATGACATTCCAACATAAAGTACCCCATGCACATGTGAAAGTAGTTTTCTCTTGATCCTCTCAAGCAATTTTTATTTGGTTGTACCCAAAAAAACCATCCATTAAAGAATACATCTCAAAGCCCACAATCATGTCCACTATCATATTGATATTTGATAATGGAAAATCATTCTTAGGGCATGCCTTATTTACATCTCTAAAATCTATGCATACTCTGATTGATTTATCTAGTTTTGAAACTGGAACTATGTTAGAGATCCATTCAGTATAATCAATGACTCAGATAAATCTGGCTTTCAATAGTTTTTCTAATTCATCTTTGACCAAGAGTGCAACATGTGGGTGCATCTTTCTCAATTTTTTCTTAATAGGTTTGACTCCTGGAACTATAGATAAATGGTGCATTATAAGATCATGATAAAATCTAGGCATATCTGAATATTTCCATGCAAAGTTGATCTTCTTCTCTATTAGGAATGTAGTAAATGTTTTCTTTTCTTCTTCTAATAAGGATTGTGCAACATGGATCAACTGTGGTTCTTCTATTGTGCCCAAGTTGATAGATTGAGTGAGCTCAATCAATACTGAAGATCTATCTTGTAAATGACTCTGAAGGACATCAAATATCTCATCCTTAGGTGCCTCAGAGAGGTTTTCACCTTCAGATATGTCTTTTATTTTTACTATTTTAGGTTATGAGACTACCACAAAGTGGTTTTCACCCTCAAAACTCTTTTTCTTTTTATTTTTGTTCTTTTGACTAAGATACTTGATGTTTGACTCTGCCATGCTAATGCTCGGTTCACTGATGGAAGTCATCATAGGCTCAAATATATTGAGCTAGCAAGAAAGGGCATAGTCATTTGGAAAGGTATAGATACCTTGGCTCAGATTCGTGGAGGTTTGGTCAAGAAATTTGAGATGTTGGATAGTCAAAGTGGGGAAGGATTGAGAAATGGTGTTTACAGATATGGATATGTCATCATTGGTCTCAACCCGACTCTCAAGTTTGAAGGTGATATTGAAACTCAAAATGTTCAATTTGTGAATAGGCTCAATGTCATTGTGGGATTCCACTTAAGCCATAGGTGGACTAGACTCGCTAAGTTCATCATTTCACTCTAGACTTATGTTGGGTTTAGGTGCATATTGGTGAATAACATCAATATGTTTTTCTCTAATAAGCTCATCTTCCTCTAGAATGACTCCCCATTCATAATCATTTGATTCCTCATCTATACCTCTAGTAAATCTAAGAATATGTGTGAAATCAAGGTGAATTCCCCAAGAAGGGTTTCCTTCTGATTTTGATTTGAATTCATACTCATGAGAGTCTATCTTAGAATCACTATTGTATCCCAAGTGTTCACCTATTGTGAGAGATTTACCTTTTTCTTTCTTAGTAGTAGGTTCTTGTGTATCTACCACATTGATATTCTCCTTAGGTTCATCTTTAAGGAGATCTAGTATTTCTTTAGGAAAACTCTCATAAGGAATGAGCTCATCAGTGGTGTTTGAATCATCACTGTCAGATTGTTGTGTTTCTTCCTTTAGTTGAATTGTTGTTGATGGTTCAATTTGTTCTAAGACATATGGAGAGTCTTTGCTAAGATAGAAAGGCTTCTTCTGATATCCTAGACCTATTGTATTCTTTTTTTTTCATCCACGATGGTCAAGAGGTGATAGAAGACATTTACCTTGTAGTCCTAGAGGTCCTTTTCTAGTATATCCCATTTTTGTGATCAATTTATCTCCTGGTCCATATGACTTTTGAGGAATTTTTCTTGAAGTGGAGTCACATTTCTGTACCGATTGGGATTGAGACTCATCCTTGTATAACCATGCAAGCATGGCTTCTTCTTCCTCAAACTCTTGTTTAGATACTTGCTTTGTGACAAAGCTTCCATTAAATATGACCTGGGATTCTTTAGCATTGGGTTTTACTTTGTTTGAATGTTGTCCATAAGATTTTGGGGACAACGAGAGAGAGGTGAGAGATAAAAATGGTTCCATTGTGTATTCTCCCATACCCTTGTCTTTGATTTTTACCTCTTGTGCAATGTCTTCCATCTTGGATGTAGATGCAATATCTATTTTCTTAGTGGAAGATTCTTTGTTATTAGGAACAAGTTTGTCAGCACTTTCTTTCAATGCATTGCAAGTTGTAGATATGTCAGTTGGAATGGTTACCTCTACTCCTTCATAAGGAAATTTCACACATTGATGGGATGTAGAAGGAATAGCTCACATTTCATGTATCCAGGGTCTTCCTAGAAGAATGTTGTAAGCCAAAGGTATATCAAGAACTTGACATGTGATATCTCTAATAACTGTCCCTATTCTGATACGTAAGAAAACTGTTCCTTTGGAAGCTCTCTCTTGTTCATCAAAAGTTATCTTCTTTTTAGGATCAATGGAAGCTTCTGATAATCCTAGTTTTATGATCAAGTTGTAAGAACAAATGTTTAGACCAGCACCTCCATCTATCAACACACGTTTGACTCGACAGTTTTTGATCAAGACCTCAATGTGCAAGGGCTGGTTATGTGGATGACTCAAGGAGTTATCATCTTCTTCTGAAAAGGAGATATACTAGGGAGACATTAGATGACCAACCATAGTCTGGAATCTTTCTAAATCAAGGTTGTCAGGAACATTGGAACTGAGTAGAGCTTTATCTAGGATGGCTCTATGAGCTAGAGATATCCGAAGCAACTCAAACATTGATATTTTTAAATTGGTATTCTAGAGTTGTTGGATAATATTGTATGATGTTGGTATCATGTCTTTAGGATTTGATGATGTAGAGGAAGCCCTTTTTTTAGAAGCAGATGAAAGATCAAAAGGCATCTTAGGGACATTGGATGGATCTGAGATTTGTCCTTGTAGATGTGCCTGAGCTTTTGATCGAGTAACTGCATTTTCTGATTGATTATCTCTATCTTTTCACACAATGGTGATGACATTGCAATGTTTAGATAAGCAAGGTTCCACCATGTTTATGACATCATTATTTCTAGAGTAAGCATAATTGACTTTAGCACCCATGTTAGGCTGAGAAGATGAATCTCCTTGACCATGTTTTGAAAATGGTTCTGTGAATGCTGTATGATCATTATTTCTCTTATGATTATCAATTACAATTTCTCCATTATCAATTTTGTCTTGTATGAGATGGTTCAAGCATATGCAGTTATTGGTTTTATGACCCTTATTGTGATGGAAGTCATAGAAATTGGTCTCTTTCCACCTTTTTGGTTTAGGGTCAGGATCAAATGGTTGGATTTAGGCAATGTGATGATTTTGTTGGCCAACAGAGTCTTCATGGTGGACTCTAAGGATTCTCCAAGAGGAGTAAACTTGTGTTTAGGATCTATAGCCCAAGGTTTGTAGTTAGATGGCTTCTTGTTTGATTCTGTCATGTTTACCTCTAAGGCTTTGATGGCTTGGGTACCAACAGTGAGATTGAAAGTGGGTGCCTTGGATGGGTTGTAGACATTGTCAACAATGCCATCTGTGACGATGCCTTTATTTTTGTTCCAATTTTTTTCTTGTCTTTGGAACTAGATCCAGATTCATACTTCTCTTTTTGGAGTGATATGTCTCCTTTTTTCACAAGGAATTTCTCAATTTTGATTGCATTATCTACCATCTTATCGAAGGATGTGTGATCTTGCATCTATAAAGGGTAGTTGATTTCTGGAACAAGATTTTTGATGAAAATTTCCAACTTCTTTGTTTCTGGAATGGGTCTAGCATATAGAGAAAACTTCTTCCTCCATCATTTGAGGAAAGTCAAGAATGGTTCTCTTGGGTATTGTTTCAGATTAAAAATGTTGATCATGGTGACTGGATGTTTGATGTTGTAGGAGTATTGTTGATAGAATAGCTTGATTAACTCCTCAAAATTTTTGATTGTTGGAGGCATTTTTGAGAACCAATGAATGGCTACTCCTCCCAGAGATTGAGGGAAAAGATGCATTAGGTAGATTGGTTCATGCATGAACTCCATGGATTGAGTACATAATTCTTTGATGTGGTCTTGGGGATCAGATTTTCCATCATATTTTTCATACTTAGGCATTTCCACTCTCTTCAGGAATGGTGGCATGTATAAGTCTTTATCAAATGGAAAAGGACATAGAACCTCCATGGAGAACTCTTTAGGTTCCTTCTCTTTTTCGAGTTTGTTGAGCTTGACTTGTATGACATGCATATGTTTCATCATAGCCATAATAGGAGTTTCTTCCTCTTGAGTAATGATATCTTCAACATTAAAGTTAGGAGGAAGTTTAGCTCCTTGTTGAGATAACTCTAGAAAGTATGCCTCTTTCTCTTCACACAAGAAATGCCTCATCATTTTCTTGAAGTTATCATCATTTTGATATTGGGCGATTTCAGAAGGTGTGGGTTCTTAATATGCACCATGTTGAGATTGGTGTCCTTGGGAGCCTTGGTTTGCTCCTCCTTGAGACATAGTGTTTTTGTGAGGACTGTTGGGAATTGATTTAGGTGGGTTCAATTGATGACATGTGTGAATCGATGTAGGAGGGGTGACGTAACCACCTTTCAAGAAAAGATTACCAAGAGTGTCTTCTCCAAAGAGATTTGTGTTGTAGGGTTAATCAAATGTATCAGCAATCATATAAGATGTGATTGAACAGAGTTTGGGTTTTTCTCTTTGTTTTTACTGTGATGAAGCTCTAGTTTCCACCATTAACCTTGGGTGAAGCAAAAGAGCGAGAATAAGACAACTGAAGAATGACTTGATTCAAGAAGATTGAATGATGCAACCTTGTCAAGATTGGATTTATTGAAGATTAGATTGGAGGTAAATGAAGGATAATGTGCCCTAGTAGTATGGGTAGATGCCCAAAAGATGGTGGACATGAGCTCACAACACTTAGCCATTTTTTTGAAGATTGAATTGAAGATGATTTCGACTAGGTTTTGACACAAGATGAAAAAGGTTCAAATCGATAAATCAGAAGACTAGATCAGACTCAAGAGACTACTTTTTGGAAAATAATTGTATTCTTTCTAGTTTCTACTATGTTCCTGATAGAATGATTTTTTTGACAGAATCTGGAAGTAGGTTGTAAAAATTGGATTTATGGCAATTTGGCAAGTTTCTAGAGTTGAATATGAGCAGTTGCACCCCAATAAACTCAAAATAAAATACCTTTCACCATAGTATGATCTTTTTTGAGTTGGTCCACATAGGTCTATATGAATCAGATCCAACTTGTTCTCTACTAAATTCTACTTGCTCCTGAATGAATTTCTCACATGCTTCCCCATCACACATTCCCTACACATAGTATCAACTGGCTTTGCTATGCTAGGTAGATGTCTTACTGCTTTAACATTGCTTATCTTTACTATTGTTGTCTTTGTTGAATATGAGAATTTGTGCTCTTGTGTTAGGAACCTAAATAGACCAAGGAAAAGTGTGTGATCACCCCTGGTTCTGATTATGACATTTGGGGAAGTTTTGTGCAAAACAACTTAAGTGTCTGGTTGTCGACTAGTGATTAGTTGGACTTGGAAGACTTGATAGGTCTCAGTGATTGAGTACCCTATAGATTAGGTTGGGATAACCTAGAAACAAGTCATTTCCTACACATGTGATAAGTGTGAGAGGCACTCATTGTTGGAAAACTTTCTTGTAGTTTCTACCTTGAACCCTTTGAGGTTTTGTTGAGCGACTAGTTCAGTCCTTGTTCGTGCTTCTAGCTACCCACTTTAAAGTTTTTATAGAAATTTGGCAAGTTGTCTATACTAAATTATATGACTAGATATAGTTTTTTCATTATGGCAACAAATTCATATAGAGGTTTGGATTCAGCGCACTAAGTGTAAAGATCAGAAATCAGTTAAGTGTTGAAGAATGGACAGCATACAGAGTTCTTGTAGCTAAGAGCACCTGTGCCCATGCGTACAAATGAATTATGGTATGCACCCTAGAAGTTAAGGTTGTTAGACTATATTCTTACTTAGTCTAAGAATGCATAAGTAGATATGAAAAGATGTGAAAGTTACAGTCAGTTGAAGTTTCATAGCCAGTGTATGCCAGTAGAGAACAGAGCATAGAGCCGATAGTGACTATTTTGGTTTGCTATTGTAAATTAATGTTGTAGAGGCTATGTGCCCATTGTATTTAGGTTTCTAACATATGTATATGTATAATTGTAATCACTCTTAAGCCAATTCATTTGGAAGCATTATTTGTAATTAGTTATAGGGTCAAACTAATTGTATAATTGGAATGAGCGCATAAATATAAGGTGTGCCCACTGTATTCACATGGAAGTGGAAATAAATTTGTGAGAAGAAGAGTAGAGGTATGTGAAGAGAGCATATGATGTATTAGAGCTTTGCAAGAGGTCAAAGCATCATCACACCAAAGGAACTAATATGACAAGCAATGTCACAGTGATAGTTCACCTACAGATATAGTGTGTATCTGATTCAGAAGGTTGTAGCCTTCATCATTTGAGGAGTGAGCTCTAGGATAGTGAGTTCACTCCCCTAACATGGATCATTTTAAAGGACTCCTAACAAGGTCTGACCCTTAACAAGGTCTACTATACTAAAAGCATTGCAAAGCTACTCCTAACAGGGTAAAGGATCTTCTAACAAGGATCACAAAACACTAGTGCAAATTATTAGTGGGTATCAAGTCCCACCAAGGTTTTTACCTATTTGGGTTTCCCAGTAACCATATTGGTGTCATGTGTTGATTTCATGTTTCATTTTTATGTGAATTTTTAATCTAGTACTTAAGCATTTATAATTTAGTATTCAGATTAAAGTGAAAAGTTAAAATATAGTGAACATTGATTCACCCCCCCTCTTAGTGTTCCCATTCCTAAGAATTGGTATCAAAGCTCTGGTCCTCAGCAAAGAAGTTCAACCACTTGAGGAGATCATGGACAAAGTAGAAATGAAACATCTGAAGAAGAATCTTGAAGCAGCTCTTGAAGACTTGGAAAATTCAAAAAAAGAAATTGAAGAACTAAAAGAAAAAGTCAGTGATGCTCAATTAGTTATCAAAAGACTAAGAAAGGATTTGAAAGAAATCTCTAGCAATGATCTTGAAGAAAAAATCAATAAACTGAATGAAGAAAATAAGTCCTTGAAAGAACAACTTGAGGAGTTTGATGATAAGCTGACTAATAATAAAGAAGTCTATGATGAATAGATCAAAGAGAACCTTTAGCTGAATGAATAACTAAGGCAAGAAAACATGGAAATATTGGAGCTAAGAAACAACAAAGAAAGCTTGGAGTCTAAATTGAAAAAGTCAAAGGATCATATAGCCATTTTACACACTAGTGCTGAACTAGTAGAATCATAGTTGTATGCAAGAAGAATCAGAGACACTAGCTATATCGGATACAATGAAGCACAAAATTAGATTGACAGTATGCGAGCAAGAAAGGATTCACAAAAGAAATCTACTGATAATGAGAAGTCTGAAGATCAAACCAAAGACAATGGTGGTCCTCCTAGGAATGAGCGCAAGTCAGTAGAATGCACCTATTTTGCATGTAACAAGCATGGACACATTGCAAAGAACTATACAGAGGTAAAACCTTTTAATGGTTATTGTTATACATGTAATAGATTTGGTCATAGAGCAATAAATTGCAAGACTAGTAAGAAGAGCAGGATTCAGAATGATCAAAGAAATCAGAATCAAACAAATGTTAGAAGTTCTCAGAATGTTACATGTCAGATATGTAACTATAATGGTCACTCAGCCAAAACATGTAGAATGGTGACTCATATCAATCTGCTGAGGAATAATAGACCTCCAATGATTTTTCACACATGTAACAAGGCTGGACATATCTCAAAGTTTTGTAAATCAAGGATGCAAGGTCAAGAAAGCCCTAAAAAGACCAAAGAACTAGTTTTGGATCCTAAAGTAGAAGTCAAGTTTGTGAAGGCCTTAGAAGATGTGAGCTTGATTTGGTCAGAAGGAAAGAAGGAAAATGCTATTGATAATGTATTAGATGTAGCCCAAGTGGATGCACCCTCTACATCTGCATAAATGGCCCTCAAGGTCATAGAGGGAGCTAATTTAGCTCTAGACCCCTGCATGGCTGGTATACTCATCCTCAGAGTATGCACCTTTGGACTTAAGCTTTTGAAGTGTATAGGAACCATTGTGCAAGAGTGCACACACTGATTGTTAGTGGAACTCAAGTTTGAAAATTTGAAGTGAGAGCCTAGTTTACACAAGTTGCATTAATGGAAAAATTCCTACTTTAAGTACATAGGAAGTTGTTTATTCACTCATTGCATTCATACTCAAAGCAATTGGAGAGAATATTGAGCCTTGGAAGTTGTTGTGAAGATTTGAAGATTGATCTATCACTAATTGCAATGCATTTGATCAATTGTAGAAACCCTAGCTCATTGTATACACCTAAAAATGGTCACCTAGACTATTAGCCCCTTTTGCTAAATCATAAATTGCTTATTCTTGATCAAATCCTAGTTCTATCATTTATTTGATTATTTTCTATGGGCTAACCATCTTATCCTAAGTCTTTATTTATTAAAAAGAATATTCCCTCCCCTTTTAATAAATAAAAAGCCCCCACTTTTCCTCTTATCCTAAGTTGCACAAATAAAGCATTATTCTTATTTTATAAAAAAGGAAAAAGCACTTTTTGTCTCATATGGACACAAAAGTAAACTCTTATTTTCTCATTGGAGGATATTTGTGCACATGGATTGCTCCTCTTTCAAGCTCCACCGTTGATTAAATCTTTTGCCTCTTAATCTCCATGGTCCATTCCTTCTCATTTCCTTTAAAAGAAGAGCTCTCTTCTTCATTCTAGATCCCCCAACTTTTTATGCTAACTTTATGCTGCAAGTTTTCTAGGTACATTTGGAGCTTTTTGAAGATTTGGAGCATTCTTGCATTCTACATCTCATTCTTGCATTCTTAGCTTAGCTTCATATTTATGCTTTCCTAAATTAGCTTCATTTCTATGCTCTAGATTAGCTCACATAGATTAATTAGCTTGGGTTGTAACACTTGCATATTTCCTTTCATAGCTTAGCTTGCATTTCCATTTCTAGCATAGCATTGCATTGCATTTTCATTCTTGATTCTTGAGGATATTAGAATTCTTTCCCTTGTCTTCATTGAATCTCCCATTGCATGGTTTACTAGCAAGGTTATTGGCTTAATAGCTCTAGCTGAGAGCATTCTTAAAAACCCTTGCACTCCATGCCTAGGGACCTATGGATCGATTTGTGAGGGCTCATTCTTGAGTTTCCTTGCATGTAATGATCCATAGAAGTGTGACACATTTATAGCACACACTCATTACACTAATTCAAAAACCATCAGAACATCTCAGAGATCATTTGGAAAGTGAATATCAAGTAAGTCATGGCCACTCCTATTGTTTTTGATGTTGATGAGAAGAAGAGGTACATTTGCAAGAGGCACCCATTTAAATCAACCCTAGATGATTTAGAGGGAGCTTTCACCCACATGTCGATCAGCATCATGCATGTAGAAGACATAAGGGCTTACATCTATTCTAAGAAGGAACCTGTTGGACTGGATAGGTTAAGGGCACACATGGACACAATGTTGAAACCAGAAAAAACCTTCATGGATGAATACACAAAATGGAATGATCACCCCATTATTGAGTATGCCACAGCATATGAATTCTATGAAACTAAATGGATTAAAATATTGTTGAGTAGAATCCATGATCACTTGTTTTGGATTGGAGATGTACCAGTAAGAATAATAGGAGACCTAATTCATGAGATGACAGTCCTTTCTAAGATAGGTGTCATCCTTCCTATGGGTAAGGATGTCAGGAAAATGGTGGAGCAAGTGTGTAAATCTAGAAGTGATAAGCATAGCATGACCATTGAGCCTATAGAGCAACTAGACATCAAGTTGATATCAATGATATTGGGTTACAGATTTCATCACACATGCAGGGTGAATAGTGTGTCTGCGGGCACTATTCTAGCAGCCATCTGTCTTGTGCAAGAAGATGGAGAGTTCAACTTGTGTGAGATATTGCATGCATAGTTGATAGACAATATCAAAGCCATCAAACATGATAAGACTAAGGTATTCAGGTTTGGGTCCCTAATCATCTATATGTACCTTCATATAGTTGGTAAAGTGTCAGACTTGTATCTAGACAAGTCCATTCCTACCATGCCTCAGATATCAAACAAGGAAACCATAGAAAGAACACTTAGAGATTACATTACTTTTGAATTGAAGACCTTCAAAGAAAAGATGCAGATGAGGTATAGGATTCCTGAGAGTATTGTAGAAAAGTATAAAGATACAATATGCTTCATGGTGGAGATTGATACTACATGTATGGAAGTTGTGGAACCTAGGACTAAGTGGATTCATCCACTTGGGTATGAGATTGAAGAACAAGTTCTTGAAGCTTATGCACAGGTACTGCTATCAACCCCTAAGGATGTCAATGAACCTAGGTGGTGAACCTATGAAGAAAAGACTAGAGAAGTTGATGCTAAGCTAAACAGTGCTGCAACAAAGAGAAAGGTTGCAAAGGTCACATTAGAGATCCTAAGAATACATGGTGTATCACAAGAAGACCTTGATAAAGCAAGGGATGAGAAGATTTCCCTAGAATTGAAGAGTGTAGCAGAAGAACAAGAAGATCCCAAGATGAAAAAGATAAAAATTGAAAAAGATGACAGTCATAAGGATAAAGAAGACAATACTCCTTCTGCACCCAAAGATACTCCTCCGGAGTATAAGCCTTTATTCAAGAGGAAGAAAGAAGCAAGCACTAGTCATCCATCCTCATGAGAATTAAGGAGAAAGAAAAACACTAGAGCACCTCCTCAGGTAGGATTCAAACCTAGCCTCAAAGTTCTATATGCAAGAATTGTTGATGAGGGAAGGATTGATCAAATAGGGAAGTTCTATGAATCATACAGTGAGATTGATAAGTTTGAAATTCATGGTATGATTATCAAACATATGATAAAGTTCAAGAAGATAGTTCTTGAGTTGAAAATAGAAATTCCAAATAATGTATGGGACATTTTAGAACATCTAAAAAGACAAGCAAATGAAGAAGACCTAAGGATCAGGGAAAAAGTGCTAGAAGACACTCTGCCTGTATGTTCTAAAGAAGAAATAGATCTTATATTGAATTTGGTAAAGCCACACCTTAGAACAAAGATGAGAATTCTTCACATTATGAATAAAGATTATGAGTTGATAACAAAGGAAATAGAGAAGGCCTTTGAGAAGGTGTTATTAGAGAAATGGATCAAACCACCCACTGCGCCCATCACTCATGCACCCATCAAGGAAGATAAAGTGGTAGAACCCACTAATGTACCAATGATAGGTCCTCAAGACTCAATGCCCATGTTAGAATCACCAAAAGATAGCACAATTATCATAGATAATGTGGAAATAGCCATGGCAGCTACTGATCAGGAGTTGGACAAGTTTGAGGAAGCATTTTTTAGCACTAAGGAAGCAAAAATCTTATGTAGCAATACCCTTCCCACTCAACAAGAAGAAGTAATCATAGAAAATATATCTGATGAGAAAGAAGAATAAAAGAAAGGAGTAGATGTAGAAAAGAAAGATGAATCTTCTATTGATTTTCTCAAGGTGAAGCAAGAGGTGATGGATAACACTCCCATCACTCCCACCTCAGCATTGTTGTCAAGTTTCACACCTAACACTAGCAGTTTGGACTCCTGGAAGGAAGAAGACCTGATTAAGCTCAGTGTCCTAGCTATGGAGAAGGTGAAGGAGAAGCAAGTAATGAGGAATCCTCTCCTGGTGGAATCAGTAAATATTTTGAATAGTTTGCTGACAGAGGATAAGAAAATGGTAAATGTACATTTAGTTGATGATGTGAGTACAGTCATCTCTTAGTTCAAAGTAAATTTTTCAAGCCTAGAAGAATTTGCAACCATAGTGGCAGAGGAGAAATACTTAAAGAAAAGATTCAATGAACTAATGAGTAATTTTGCACTAGACTTGAACTCTCTTAAGTCTGGTCAGGCATCATTGAAGGAGTTTGCAGATCAAGGAAGGAAAGTCATTGCAGAATCCATGGATCAGGAAAAGTTCACTGATGCCCATCTTAAGAAGATCAAAAATGCAGAGGCAATGATTTGAGAAGGTGAAGATTTTAGTGCTAGACATAGCCACTAATGTAAACATGTGCAAAAATGTCTATTAAGGTCATTTAGACATAATTGAGAAGGTAGAGAAAGAAATGGAGAAGATAAGGTCTAGACAGACTCAATTGAGGAACGCTCTTGTGCCCTCACTAGACATTCTCAATCAAAACATAAAGGAGATTGATGCAACCATGATAACCTATGATCAAGGTCTGAGCACAAAATTGGAGAAGATGGAGAAGCTTCAATATGCATTATGTGCCCATCTACAAATAGTCAATTCTCTGATAACCTTTTGGAAGAAGGAGATCTGGAAACTCAAGATTGCATATCCAGATGTTTTCCCTCAGTGAGTGTATGTAGATAAAGTTTTTTTATGAACCTTTGTCATTAATTTCAAAGGGGGAGTTGTATAGAATATGGAGTACATATATGTATAGGGAGATATAAGAGTTTGTATAAAAGACAAAAAAAATTTGTGTAAAGGAACAGTTAGAGACTTGGCCATATTCCTTTGTTGCCATCAATGACAAAGGGGGAGATTATTGGCAAGTTGTCTATACTGAAGCATATGACTAGATATAGTGTTTTCATTATGGAAACAAAGTCATATAGTAGTTTGGAGTCAGAACACTAAGTGTAAAGATCAGAAATCAGTTAAGTGTTGAAGACTGGACAACATACAGAGTTCCTGTAGCTCAGAGCACCTGCGCCCATGCATACAGATGAATTATGGTATGCGCCCTAGAAGTTAAGGTTGTTAGACTATATTATTACTTCATCTAAGAATGCATAAGTAGATATGAAAAGATGTGAAAGTTACAGTAAGTTGAATTTGCACAACCAGTGTATGCCAGCAAAGAACAGAGCATAGAGCCGACAGTGACTATTTTGGTTTGCAATTGTAAATTAATATTGTAGAGGCTATGTGACCATTGTATTTAGGTTGCCAACATATGTATATGTATAATTGTAATCATGCTTAAGCCAATTCATTTGGAAATGTTATTTGTAATTAGTTATAGGGCTGACCTAATTGTATAATTGGTATGAACACATAAATATAAGGTGTGCCCATTGTATTCAGCATCGAAGTGGAAATAAAGTTGTGAGAAGTAGAGAAAAGGTATGCAAAGAGAGCATATGGTGTATTAGAGCTTTGCAAGAGGTCAAAGCATCAACACACCAAAGGAACTAATCTGATAAGCAGTGTCACAGTGATAGTTCACCTATAGATATAGTGTGTATTTGATTCAGAAGGTTGTAGCCTTCATCATTTGAGCAGTGAGCTCTAGGACAGTGAGTCCACTCCCCTAACAGGGATCATTGTAAAAGACTCCTAATATGGTCCGACCCTTAACAAGGTCTACTATACTAAAAGCATTGTAAAGCTACTCCTAACAGGGTAAAGGATCTTCTAACAAGCATCACAAAACACTAGTGCAGATTATTAGTCGGTATCAAGTCCCACCAGGGTTTTTACCTATTTGGATTTCCCCGTAACCATATTGGTGTCATGTGTTGATTTCATGTTTCATGTTTATGTGAATGTTTAATCTAGTACTTAAGCATTTATAATTTAGTATTTAGATTAAAGTGAAAATTTAAAATACAATGAACACTAATTCACCCCCCCCTTCCCAGTGTTCCCATTCCTAATAGGGTAGACGCCCAAAAAATGGTGGACATGAGCTCGCAACACTTAGCCATTTTTTTGAAGATTGAATTGAAGATGATTTTGACAAGGTTTTGACACAAGATGAAAAAGGTTCAAATCGATAAATCAGAAGACTAAATCAGACTCAAGAGACCACTTTTTGGAAAATAATTGGATTCTTTCTTGTTTCTACTCTATTCCTGACAGAATGATTTTTTTTACAGAATCTGGAAGTAGGTTGTAAAAATTGGATTTATGGAAATTTGGCAAGTTTCTGGCAATTTTTTTCAAAATTCTCATACGAGTTTCTCCAAGCTTGTATAAGTCTGGGTAAGCTCTGGCACAACAATTGACAAGACTCATATGACAGTTGACACCAAGGTTTGATTTTTTGGACTTTTCTTGACAAAACTTGTACGACACTATACATGCTCCCATACAACAATCTGGAGGTTCTGATACGACTTTTGGAAAAACTTGTATGACTATCTGACACTATAGGAAAAATTTTGGACTCCAGAAAGAAATTTTGCTTTAGATTTTTCAATTTTTCAATATTCAGTTTCAGATTGTTTGTAAGATTTTCTCTATCCAAGTTTGCAGATTCGTGTAATAGTTTTGGGATTGTTCATTTCCAAAGGACCAAGTAGATAGAAAACATGAAAAATAGAAAGCAAAGGGAAGCAATCAATTATCTCAAAACAATGAACAAGGGCAAAAGCAACCTTGTGCATAAACAAGCAATAGTGACTTATTATGCTAATCCCTAGGAATGCTACTTATGTATGTTCTCAAAAGTTTTCCAATAACATACATTGTCCTAGAAAATGAAAAATTGGCCTCGCTAAGGTGTTTAGTAATGGTCTAAATTTGCAACTTTTGTGATCTCAAGAGGGTGAACTCCAATCTAGGTGCATCAAGGTTTTGACACAGTCCAAGACTTTAATCAATCAGGAGCTGCTAGGAAGATCTGACCACCAAACAAGAGACCACACTTGTGGAGATTTCTTCCACAAAGACATTTATATAGTGGATGTTGCTACCATATTGAAAATGGCTATTACTGCTTGAGGTTCCATCCATGTGGTTGACCCAATAAAGAGAATGTCCACTACGGTTAACCCTCTCTAAAGGTGACTCACAAAAGATACCACATGGGGACTTGGTCTAGATCCAAGGATTTGATTTTTTGATACTACCCAAAAAGGGAGTAGAGCATAATCCTCTAGCCTTATCATTTTTACCCAAACACAGCAAACAGATCAATCTGACATGCTAACACTGACATCACCTCACCAAGGCTTGTGATGTCAATAATGATGTCTACCAAGCTCTCTAAGAGGGACCAAGAGAGAATGTACCAATCAAATTTGAGGACCAAACCAAGTAGAGCATGAGATAATCATAGTAACCTCCCTACCTACAAGGAGATCTATCGTCAAGAAGAGCTTCGCATGCATAAACAAGAGAATGAAGCCCACTCTCTCAAGATCATCCGTAAATAGTGTTCATAGGGCCTATTTACTATGTGTAAAAGATATGAAAAAAGAAAATCTATGTTCATTTTATAGCCCAAAACTGAAGTCTGTGATATGAAAGCAGGAAAAGTCACGCAAGCTTGACACATGAGAGTTCATTTTATGTCCCAAAATGAAGTGTTATCAGATGCAATAGAATACCTAAGTTCCTCGCAATGTGCTTAGTATATTTTACCTATTTTGCAATTTTGTTGCACTTTTCCAATTAGATTCAACAAATACCAATCAGAAATAGAATATCTCAATTGTTAGGGTTAGCTGTTAGTCCAAACCAAAAATTAAATCTAGAAAACTACCTAAAAATTTGAAATAACAATTTAATTCTGATGGCAAAACTTGTACGACAATCAGTTGCCTCTCGTACAATAATCTAGAAACTCATACGATAGTGGATGTATGCCCACATGACACAGTAGCTCCCAAGCAACAATGTGTAAGATTTGATACAAGTCTCAAAAATGGTGACTGTCGTACGATAGTTAGGGGGTCCTAACATGACTTTCTAACAAAACTCGTATGAAAAATGTACGGACAGAAAATAAAAGATCATAGTTTTGGCCAGAAAATGATAGAAAATTGATAGAAATTGTTAGAAAAGAAATGGAAAACTATTTCAGGGCCATACGCTAGGTGCCAAAAATGTGTGTGTGAAAATTGTACCTATTTGTGGACACAACACTTTAGTAAAACATAAGACGTTAGAAAAAATGAAAATCTATAGATAAATGAAACTAAGCTAACCAAGTGATTTACTACCTTCTAGTAGGTGCAAGTACGGTATTCTCATATTAGACCGAGATTAGTGACAATGCAACACCTAAATGAAGGATTTAATGCTAAAAGATGAATGTAGAATGAATGCAGATTAATCTTTTTTTTTGGGGGATTTTGAATGCAATAAGGTGAAAAAATGTATGAATCTAATCTAGAATTGAATCAAATGATATGCATATCTAATTTAACAATGATATGAATTGATATGAAAAACTATGCAAAGCTATGAAAAACTATGAATGATCTCACAAAGTTGCCTATTCGCAAAAGCTTGATTCTTCGTACGCAATTTCACCAGAGTAATTGTGCAAATTTGAGAGATGATTTGTGAAGATTTGAGCCTTTTTTTTATAGAAATCTAGGGCTTGGGGATGCATTGAGAAAAGCCATAAATCACTCTTGATAAACTCAAGTTGATTTTTGAGTTAACAAGAAATCAAAATTAATTAACTCACAAAATCATGCAAAATCATGCAAAAACAACTTTTTGACTCAAATCAAAAGTTTAGATCAGCTTTCAAATCAAAATAGATGTTGAGTTTTAAAAATATAACAACTTGAATTGATTTTCTAATTTAAAGTTTAACTGCTCCTTCAAATGTGCATAGATAATTATGAATTAATTAAATAAATAAAGTGATTTATCTTCAACTTAACTGATTTTTGAATTAAAACAATTGATTTATGGGTTAATCAATTATTAAATCAAATTTTTATTCAAAAACTATATCATTAAATATTGACAATTGACATTAGTTAATTAAATAAGAATTTAATCAATTAGTCATAAGATTTTTGATTTATTGTCAAAATTAAATAATACAATTTAGGAAAATATAATATAATCTAATTAAATAATTAAGTGGCAACATTAAACTTAATTAATTAAATATTTAGAATATTCAATTAATCAAACTTTAGGATAAATATGATTTATCGCCAAATAATTATTCAATCAAAGATAATTAGGATAAAGTAGGAATATTTCAAGGAATATTCCCCGATGCAGAATTAAGATAATCAATTAGTGTTTTGTTAACTTGATGTGTAGATGTGTCTTAGGTTAGGAATTTGATGTCGATTTCGATCGAATTGTTAATGTAAGAGGTTAATGAACCTATAGCCCATTTTTGGGGTATTACAAAAATAACATAAAAGAGTCTTTCAAAACAACAAAAATAGCACAAAATTATCTTATAAACTACAAAAACATAACAAAAGACCTTCAATAAACATAACATGCATGTATAATCATGGAGCAAGTAGGGGAACAATGAGTGGGAAAGGAGGAATTCAAAATTCAAACCTAGATAGCAAAGGGAATGGTAGATCTGATGTTGGTCCATCAGGAGGTGGAGGTCAACAGGAGGACACAGATGCAAACGAGACTCAAGGTAAGATTCCTGGTGGTGGACTGGGGACAGGGGACCCAGGGGGGACCCAGAAAGGATCCATGTGATCAAAATAGGATGAAAACTGGAAAATCTATCAAAATTTGGTCAGGCATTTTTGGCGTCAAACCAACAGGTAAGTCCTCTCTCCCACCTATGCAAATCTTGTCCAACATTGAGGAGGGAACTTTTGCTATTACCATTCCGAATCAAATAATAGATGTTAACATTTCTCGAATGGCTAACTCTCTTGTGGGGAGATTCTTGGGATCTCATCCTAATATCGAGGTGGTTAGGGCTTCTATTAAAAGAAAATGGGCTTTGAAAGGCCAAGTGGAGGTGGTTGCTATTCCTAAAGGATGCCTAGCTTTTTCTTTTTCATGCGAGGAATACTTAAGGAATATCCTATGTAACAGACTGTGGATGATAGGAAAGCATTCCATGATCCTTCATAAGTGGTGCCCCAACTTGAACATGCAAGAAGATTTGAATGTGTAGGTGTCGGTCTGGGTGACTCTTCTGGGTCTGTCTCTAGAGTTCTAGATGGAAGATATCTTTAAGGGTATAGCTAATGTCTTTGGGGAACTCTTGTCAATGGATCATGTCATGGTTTCAAGAAGGTGCCTAACGTATGCTAGGATTTGTGTTGGGGTGCAGTAGGGAGTGGATATGTCAGAATCTATCACTCTCCAATCCAAACTTGGATCATGGGTTCAGAAGATTGAGTATGAAACTACTCCCTTTGCTTGTTTTATTTGTAAGAAAATAGGACACTGGGCAAAGAAATGCCCAAAGCAATTACCAAAAAAAAAAAATGAAAAAGATATGGGTAAGGAAGTCAATAACTAGAATGAACTCTAATGGGGTTAGTGATAATGGGAAGAAAGAAGGAAAGATGGAAGGGAAGGGCACATCTGCTAAAGTTATGACACATCTCTTTCAGATACAGAGAAGAAAATGGGGGGTAGCATAGAATTATTAAAGGAATCTAAACCAAGAAGCTTTGATGACTCCTTTGCAGAAGAAATCCAGAGTAGGCCTTTGGGTGCTATGGAGGGTAATGAGAAGTTTGATGTGTATTTTTTTGAAAGAGAAATATCGGGAGGTAATGGCTTCTCTTTACCTACCCAAAATAAGGAAATTTGGCAAGATGCCCAAGTCTGTCTGATTTTGGGATGCTCGGAGGATCTAGCTCAGAAGACTTTTTCTACATCGACAGGATCTGATAAGAAATTACCCTTCCCATCAAATACTTCAAAGTGGGGTGATGAGGTGGATATTGAGGCTGCCCTATTGGGGTCTGAAGAATCGACTAAAGAGGGTTGGTCAAAAGTGGAGAATAAAAATATAGTTAAAAATCTTAAGAAAAATAATAATAAAGAAGGTGTGTAGAAGAATATTGCCTCCTCAATTCTCAGAAGCACTAGGAGCAGTAAGAATGGAGATGTGGGAGCTCCCCATGTTTCCCCAGGAAGACCCTCAAATCAAAAAAGGAGAGCTCTTGAGACCAGTAAGAGCTTAGAAGATGGTAGTCAAAAAACCATCCTAGAGTCTGGTCCATTCCATAAATAATGAAGTTTATTTCTTGGAATGTAAGAGGATTAAATAATCCTCACAAGAAAAGCATGGTTAAAAACATGATCGGAGATAATAAACCTGATATTATTCTTCTTCACAAGACTAAGATGTCTAAGGATAAAGTTGAGAAACTCCAATTTTTCAGTAATGGTCTTTCCCTTGGAACTGATGCGGAGGGGGCTTCAAGGGGTATAGTGACAAGTTGGAACTATAATTTCATTAAGGGGGAAGTTATATCCCAAGGAATAATGTGACTAATATTAGATTCTAGCATATTAGAGATGGCACTTCATGGGTGTTGACTAATATCTATGCTTTGAAAACTAGGTGGGGGAGGAAATATTTTTGGAGGGATGTTTCTAGATATAGGAGAGATTTTTCTGATGAAGGATGGATCATTATGGGGGAATTTAACACTCCTTTAGAGGAAAATGAGAAACTTTGGGGTAGCTAGCCCAATCTGGACAAAAAAACAAATCTTATGGACTTTATCGATAGCCAAGAGTTACATGACATTGACTTGTAGGGGATAGATTATACTTGGACCAACAGGAGAGAGGGGAGAGAGATAATTTAGGTCAGACTTGACAGAGCACTTACTAGTAGCAATTGGTTCAATAATTATTCTTGCTCTTTATCTACCTATATTAGAGCTAGCTCTAATCACTACCCGATCACCATCAATGTTGATTTCAATGGGTTGAAAAGGAACTTCCCTTTTTGCTTTGAGAAAATGTGGACTATTCACCCTAACCTGGAAAAGCTGATTGAGGATTGGTGGAGTATTAGGATTAAAGGAACGGCTATGTTCAAAGTCGCAAAGAAACTAAAAAATGTGAAGGACAATATAAAGAAATAGAACAAAGAGACCTTTGGAAATATCTTTACCAACAAAAAGAAAATTTTAGAAGAGCTAAAGGAGATTCAGAATAGTATTCAGAATGATGGGTATAGCCTTTTTTCTAAAGATGAGGAAGATACTAAACTGGTTGAATACCATGACATTATCTCAAAAGAAGAATGATTCTAGAGGCAAAGATCCAGAAAGATTTTTTCAAAGGAAGGGGATAGGAACTCTAAATACTTCTTCATGATCATGGTGAAACATATAATGGGAAACAAAATCTCTAGACTTAAGGTTAATGGTACCATTAGTGAAAATGAGGAGGGTTTTAGAGGTGAAGGAAATAATTTTTTTGGGGAACTCTTAAAGAAAGCTGAGGATCTGGACAAGGAATGTCAAGAAGAGCTGCTGGATGGTATCCCTTACATTTTGAATGATGATCACAATAGAGCTATCACTTCTATCCCTTCTATTAATGAGATTCATAAGGTTGTTTTCTCCTTTGAAGGAGATAAAGCCCCTAGGCCGAATGGTTATCCTCTTTTTTTCTTCCAAAAATACTAGAGAATTTTGAAAGATGATGTAACGGATGCAGTTAAAGAATTTTTTGGGGCTAGAAGGATTCTCAAGGAACTTAATGGTACCTTTATTGCCTTGATTCCAAAGAAAATAGGGGCTGATAGTATGGACTAGTTCAGACCTATTAGTTTATGCAACTCGGTGTACAAGATTATATCAAAAGTCCTTACCTCTAGAATTATTCTCTTTCTTCCTTCTCTTATCTCTAAACAGTAGAATGGCTTTGTCCCTGGTAGGAAAATTCTAGATTCTATCATTTATGTCCATGAAAATATTCACTCCTTAACTATATCAAAGAAGGAAGGTTTTTTGTTGAAACTAGACTTGTCTAAATCCAATGACAGGGTTGATTGGGATTTTTTGAAGGCTACTCTTGAGGCTTTTGGTTTCAATAAGAGGAGTAGAGATCTCATTCACTATTTGGTCTCCTCTGCTACCTTCTATGTGCTTTTGAATGGCTCTCCTACTCCTTGTTTCAAGTCTTCGAGAGGTCTTAGATAGGGGGATCCCTTATCTCCAATTTTGTTTGTTATTTTGGTGGAATGCTTGGGTAGACACATTGGCAGATTGGTTAACAGAGGTGATTTTAAAGGTCTGAAACCTTCTTCTAAGGACTTGATTTGTTCGCACCAACAGTTTGTGGATGAATCCATAATAATGGGACAAGTCACTATTAAGAATGGAAAAACTATCAAAAAGGCCCTTGACAACTATGTTGTTGCTACGAGTCAGAGTATCAATTGGAATAAGAGCTCTATTTTCTTCATTAATGTTCCTGAAGAAAGAAAAGAAAGGTTAAAAAGAGTTTTGGGTTGTGAGGTTGACTATCTCCCAAGTTCTTATTTAGGCTTACCTCTATGCCTTGTTCCTTCGGACTCTTTTTGGAGAGATATGATTCATAAATTTCACAAGAGTTTAGCTAGTTGGAAGGGTGCTCTTCTTAGCTAGGCTGGTAAGATTGTGGTGCTTAAAGCTACCCTCCAAAGTATTCATCTTTATGCTCTGAGTCTCTTCAAAATACCTAGGAAGTTTTTTGAAAGTATAGAGAAAATCCAAAAGAACTTCCTTTTGTCCAGAGTGGAAAAAAAAAAAGAATAGCTCTCATAGCTTGGGAGAAGGTTTGTAAACCTTCTAGGAAAGGGGGTCAGGGTCTCCGCACTATAAGAAGTATGAATGACTTTCTTATGGCTAAACTCCTTTGGAGATTGTTCAAGAACTCAGGGGAATGGAGCACCATATGGCACAATAAATATAACAAGGATAGTACTGATTTCAATAATTTTTTGAACCATGAAACTGTCCAAGGTGGATCTTGCATTTGGAACAATGCCTTAAGAAGAAAGGATTTGATCAAGAAGGGTATCAAATGGAAGGTTGGTAATGGTGAGAATATTCTTTTTTGGGAAGATACTTGGATTCTTGATAAGCCTCTCATTGATTTTCCAATGTGGAAGGAAAAGATGATTCAATGCAAACAGCTTTTGGGAATTCATGTGGTTGACTACAAGGAGGGGGATAAATGGACTGATTTGGCTAGGGTGGATCCTTCTCTTAGAATCCTAAACAAACTTTTGAATGTTATCTTTCTTTTTGATGAAGAGGATACTCTAATTTGGAAATATAATGCAAATGGCTCTTTCTCAATTTCCTCTTTGTACATGCAGAACTTTGAAGATAGCCCTGAACCTTGTCGGGCTAAGGCTTGGTACAAGGGTTTAACACCTAAAATTAATGTTTTTTTTTGGATCTTATTACAGGATAAAGTTCTAACAATTGACAATCTTAGGAAAAGAGGCCTTGTTCTAACCAATAGATGATGTCTTTGCAAAAAAGATGAGGAGAATATCAACCATATGACTATCCATTGTTCTTTTGCTAGGAAATTTTGGGGAAAATTCCTTGATTTGATGAATATGGAGTGGGTGTTTCCTCAGGACATTCAGGAGCTATTCACATGTTGGAAGCCACCTACTAATAACAAATTCTTACTCTCTTTTTGGAACTTCTTCCTTCCTTTCATGTGTTGGGGGGTTTGGAAAGAAAGGAATGATATAATTTTTAGAAGTAAGGAGTCTAGTTGGGTTGTTATCTTCCACAAGATTAAGAGATCTCTGTTGGAAAATTTAGGGTTGATCAAAAATTATCAAGACCTGAATGATGATTAGGAGGTTCAAGTCTATAATAATTGGAAGATTGAAGGAAGGAAGGTTCAGGATACCAAAAGAAGTTTGAGAAATGAGGCTAGGTGGGATTGTCCCCCTAATGGTTGGATTAAAGTCAATTTTGATGGCACCTCTAAGGGCAACCTGGGAATTTTTGGCTATGGCATAGTGATCTGAGATGATTATGGGAATTGCAAAGGGGTCATGGCCATTCCTATAAGATTCAATACCAACCATGTTGCGGAGGCTAACACTGCTCCTTATGGTTTGATATTAGCTAAAAGGAAAAATTATACTAAGGTTTGGATTGAAGGGGACTCCCTAAATATTATTAAATGTTTGAAGAACACTATGACCCCATCGTAGACTATAGCCAATATTATTAGCAAGGCTAAAAAAATTATTGATTCCTTTGATGAATGTTTGATAACTCATAACTTTAGGGAGGCCAACTCAGTGGCTGACTGGGCTATGAATGTGGCTTGTAAAAGCCAGGTGGATATTGCATGGGATGGTGGTTTTGCACTCCCTTTTGAAGGGACATCATTAATTAATAAGGAGTGGGTGATTAGTAAGCAACACATTTTTAATGAAGAGCATATTAATGAGTATTGATTATAGAAATTTGTGTGGTTCATGAAGGACAGTGGGGTGATTCTGAGATAATTCTTGTAGCTTTTGGCATAATTTTTGGGTTTTTCAAGATATCACAGGGTTTTATTACAACTCGAAGTCTAATTTGCAGAGTGTTGGGATTAATTTTGAGAAGGTATTTTTGGAATTTTATAGACCTATGGGAGGTAGGAAGAGAAGATGTGAGCCAGGGAATTATAGTGAATGGAGCCAAAACCAGGAGGTATAGAAAATACTTAAAGACGGAGGTCTAGCGGTTTATATGGAGAAACTGCATGGAGGGAAAGTTGTTGTGACTAGGAACTTCATCAAATCCTAGAACAAGGGGAGTGTTATGGTTGGTACACAAAGCATGGAGGTTATTGAGGAGATAATAGTAGAAGCGATGGGTTTGGAGATTGAGGGCATTAACTTCTACAGGGATAAGAAGATCTTGAACAAAGCCTTGGAGGCTTTTGCACCTACGGAGTAGGAGAGGAAACATATGGTAAAGGTAGACAACTCTTACTTTAATCCTAAGAGTATTTCCAGGCCTTGGCATCTTTTTTTTTTTGTGATTATTGGCTATATTACCCTTGATGGTCGTTATAATAAAATTTACAACCATCATTTAATTCTTCTAAATCATTTTAGGCATGGGGTTAAAATCAATTTCCCTTTTTACCTTCTAAGTTCTTTGAATGCCTCTATCCTCAACTAGAAAAGGGATCTGGAGGGTGACCATGCCTGCCATGAAGGGCTTATGGTCCTCATTTATGAGGTTCTAAAATCAAAGAAGGTGGAAAGGCCCCGATTTAACAGGAAAGCCCTCGAAGACTATGAAACTGATGGGAAAGAGTCTGAGGAGACCTTTATAGAGGAAATGGAAGATGATAAGAGTGACTCTGAGGAGTATCAGGACTCCACTCCCAAAAGAAAAAATAAGAAAAGTAAGGTGGAGGACTCGGTCACGGAGATGGATTTGGAGGAAGAGGAGAGTAGGGAGGAAAGCTCCAAGAAGTAGGGCAAAAATAGAATGGATTCCATTGGAAAGCACACTAGAGAAAAAAAAAGAGAAGTAAATTGCTAAAAGGGTTTTCATTTCCTCTGATGAGGGATCTTCTTCTTAGGAAAAGAACCATAATAATTAGGATGACTGTGTGGACAATGACCTTGCTATGGAAGAGAGTGTGGGGCTCGAACAAAATGTGTTGGTTGAGGATAATATTTTGCATCATGTCACATAGGTTGTGACTAATATTGAAAAATATGGGTAGGGGAAGGACACGGTCAACATGGGGAAGGATAAATTGGAGAGTTCCATGGAGAAGACGGAGGGAATGAAGAAGGATTTTGAGAATCTGGGTTGTCTAGCTTTTCTAATCACCCTTAGCAATATGAAAACTGACATTACAGCTATGAAGTCTCATATTCATCAGCTCCAAAAAGAGATGGGGGTCCTTAAAAAGATGAACCTGGGGGAGAAAACTATGGGCCAAACTATTGATGAGCTCATTAAGACTATCAAAAGGGCTGAGGGGCTCACTGCCTTCAATGAAAAAATTATTGCTATGGAGAAAAAATTGATAATAATGAAGGAATGACCAAAAGAATTGAGATAATGGAAAATAGAATCGACAAGCTAGAGAAAACAATTGGGAATATAGCAGAGTAGAGCTATGCTATTCTTAAAGCGTTGAATGAGCATGTGAAGATTTTGGTGGACAAGCTGGACCATGGGAAAGGGGAGTAGGCGATCACTAAGGCTAAAGATGATCAAGGTCCTAGTAGGCATACTAGATCCAGGTTCAGGAAGATGGAGGATGATAAGAATAATGACATTGAAGATCTGAAAATATCCACAGCTAACATGCAAATGCTAGTTGATCAGGCAGCATAAATTATGAAATGTGTTTAGAGAGTAGCTTGCTATCTTGTTGTCCTTTGTCTTTTTTCTGTTCTTTTTGTTTAAGGACTCATTTCTGTGGCTTTTTTTGGTGTTGTTACACTTGTCTTTTTGGAGCTTTAATGCCTATTTTGTAATCTTGATGTAAAAGGTTTTGGGTCCTTTCAAAACCTGCTTTTATGTAATCAAAACAAAAGACCTTCAAAATATTTCAAAAACATCACAAAAACATAAAATATTTGATCACTTTTTATAAAGGCTTGAAAACTAGGCATAATCTAGAACTCATGGATTGGACATCTGACCAAGCTATTTATCCTCCTTATAAAACTTCATTTAATATGTCAACTTAGGGACATGTTACTTGAAATGGACCAGCAAGTTATATGCACCAAGTACCATTCAACCATACATTTTACAGTAGTTGCAGGAAATAAATGCTAGAAGGAAACTATTTTATGACTTCAAGAAGCAAATACTAGAATGGAAATTAAACCATAGCTACAGAAAAGAAAGTACTAGAATGGAAATTGTAGAAGTGAAGTTTCTAACAAAATATGAAGACTCTCACAAACTAAGCTATAATTCTTTATTTGTTCTGCCACTTTGGCTGCAGGAAGTGATAGCTATCTTGTGGCTTTGGCTGTAGGAACAACTCAACACCAATACTGAAATATTTGAAAATGCAGGAAAACAAATTTAACTAGCATGAACCTAACTAACTATGGATTTCTCACCAAGTGGGCCCCCTTGGATGAGTATCCCAAACACTTAATTATGCAAAGTTAAATCTCAATACTTCATTTGTTCATTTATTGAATAATTGAGTATAGAGATGTATGAAAACTAGTAAGCAGTAGAATGAAATTGTATTGCAAGTAAATTGATAATGCACTCCCTTCTCATGCAGGAGTGGGGCTTTATTTAAAAGGAAAAATTCTAACAGTGAAATAATCACACCACAAAAATAGGCAGAGCTTTTATTACAACACTACCAATAGAAAGGAAGAAAGTTATAAAAATGGAAACAGAATAGATCTAGAAAAGAGGAAAGAGTTATTGCGACAGCGGATCTAACTTCCCACTCTCTCCTATATTTCCTTAGATAATTCATCACATTGTCTTAGTCTTTGCTTGACAATTTCCACCTTGATCATTCAGAAACCTTTTGCTAGTGATGTGTTAATATTTCTACGCTGGAGTCTTCTGAAAGATCGAATCGAGCATCTAGTGTATGAGTGTGTTTCACCTAGTCAAGACAATGATTGCTATATTGATGCGATGCACTTTAGATGTTAGGATAAAGACATTCATGGTAATAAACACCAAAACACACATGCATTATTTATGTTCAAACAACTATTTTACTTATAAAGACATAACCACAATTTTAAAGTAAATAATATAGCATATTCATCCAAGTGTAGCATATTAAGTGTGTTTAAACCATAGCAGAAGTCTAGTGGTAGGATGCCACATAGTAAGAAAACTGAGTATAAATCTTTTGTAGAAAATATAACAAAACAAGGAAAAAGACTTAGTAGAGACTATCCTAGGGTGTCTAAAATATAGCATTAATATGCCTCATCATTTTGCCCCCTACGAAGACTAGTGTTGGTCCTCAAGCACTGAAACATTCTGGATCTTTGCAAGCACCCTGAGATCTCCTTCCTGAGTCTCACCAGTCATAGAACTAA
Organism: Chamaecyparis obtusa; assembly: GCA_027943335.1. Classification (NCBI taxonomy): domain Eukaryota; kingdom Viridiplantae; phylum Streptophyta; class Pinopsida; order Cupressales; family Cupressaceae; genus Chamaecyparis; species Chamaecyparis obtusa. The sequence goes on along the minus strand of BSBK01003107.1, from coordinate 45,215 downwards.
ACACTCGCCAGTAGAATCCATTTGTCTATTCCATCTTAATGCATCAACTCATCTCCAATTGCTCATCTACCTCATTATCCACGCAGTTGTATAATGGCCATAAAAGAAGAGGAGCCTAGAAGGTAAGGGGTAACCATCTCTCTGGTCATGGTTGTCAACCAAGCTATATATAGCATTTTATGCATTGCATTGTAGCTCAGAGGTTAATGAGACTGTGAGGCTCTACCTTCTTTAATGCTATTGGTAGCCTGGCCTATCTTTGCCATAATCCTTTTGCTACTCTATGCCCTTTTGCTAATGAGAGTCTCTCAAAATCTATAAAGACTTGTTCATGATTGTCCAAAATTATCCTTCTATGTTTTGAATCATTGAATCCATAAACTATTTCCAGCCAATCACAATATAACCTTCGGGGTGAGCCACTTTCTGGATGCAGGGGAAGTGTGATTGATCATTTGATTTCCCTATATTTGTTTATATAGTTTATCTCATTTATTTCCCAAGAAAGTAGAGAAGATAGGTGAATATCACCAACAAATAGCAAAAGGTTCCAATCAGTATTGGAGGGAATGGCATGATTGTGCAAGTAAAGTTCACACAAAAGATTCCTAATACAGTCTGGTGATGCCTCATATGCAGCTAAAAATTCCTAGGGTGTGCTTATGTCTATGATAAGGTCTCTACAAAACCTCATTAATTTGAACATTAAAAACTTCTCTTTTAAACATAGGGCGTAAACCCTAGGAGGTGACCTGCATTCTATTAATTTAGGAATTAACTCTTTGACTGAATCCAATTTTCCTTGCAAAATTTGAATTTATTGTTGTTTTATTCCTATTTCCTTTTTCAATCTATCCCTTTCTAATTCCCACATTGTTTTTCATATTGCATTTGTGTAAAGTAGTCAATGGAAAGGGAGTGAATTGTTACCTTTCCCTGGTTTCTTGGTGGAACTTGATACGTTGTTATTTCTTCTTGGTTTACCTGTTGAACTTGTTCTGTTGTTATTTCTTCCTAGTTTTCTAGTGGAACTGGCATAGATATTGTCAAGACATCATTCTCTTGGATGTTTTCTTGTTGAGAAGAAGATACATCAGAGATTTCTTTTTTCTCTACTTCTTTGTGCTCTATTTCCTTATCTGGAACCTCAGCTACAGGATCTTCCTCCATCACGTTATGGCACCTTGTGAATGAAATGTCTATTTTTGGTTGTTCATTCATGGGTTCCTCAATAGGAACATCAAGGGTAGAACCAGTCATTGTAGGTGAGTCCTTCTCCATTTGTTTTGTGTTCAAACAAACACTTCATCATTGTAGGGTGTCAACTGGTGCTACAAGACACTTTTGCGAGGTCTTTTTCTTTGTAGCAGGACTGGTTGTAGGAGGAATATGGGTGTCATCCATAACATATTCAGTCATTTTTTCCTTGACCTTTTCTTTCTTTTGGGAATTCTGTTCTACCCTTGGATTATGAAAATCTGTAGGAACCTCAGTTTCACTACCCTTTAGGTTAGGGTTTGGATTATCAGTTGTCATATTTTATTTGTCAGTTCCTAAAGTAGAAGGGTTTTCCTGAGCCTTTTCTGGAATGGCCTCATCAGGGATATTTTCTTACTCTTCTTGAATTTCAGGTGGTGGACCTTCACCATTCAATTGTACATGAGGTGTTGCGATAAACTCATCCTAGGTCATTGGAGAGGTATCATACAAAAACCTTTCCACCAAGAGTTTTATCAACCCATGGTGGGTGACAACACTTGATCTACCCTTCCTGACTTCATTAGCACTAGAATTTAATAGAGAATATAGAAAATTGGGCACATTTACCAGGTGTCCATGTCACAAATGACTCAAACGCTTAAAATGTATGGCATGCAAGAAAGAAAATCATCCCTAATAGGTAATGTACCTTATAATATGAACTGCTAGTTGAGCGTACTCACTAGGAAGACATGTTCTTCTGGCACCTCACTTGCTTCATTCCAATCCATTATTTGTTGGCAAAGAAAATTCATCTTGGGTTGTTCATGCATCATGGCCATGTGGAAAGGCTTCTCCTTTGGGAGGAAGTCTAGAAACTTCTAAAATTTGTGCTTCAGAAGCCTCTACTCTCAATCATTTTATGTAAGCAACCCCATTATTGTATGTCCATAGGAATTTCAATGCTTTGGGCTCATCATAACCATATAACCTTACAAAATATGTAAGCCAACCTACTTGGTTAAAAACTTAGACATTGGCTTGATCTTGCAATAGGGATGCATGATTAGCTGGCTCATATTGTATAGGTTGTCCACCCATTTTGCTTGTTGATAACTTATGTAACCTTAATCCCTATAATTGCAATAGTCTTCCTAACAATTCTTCCCTCTATTCTATCCAGTATTCTACTAAACCAGGGCTAGATGATTACCTCGTTGGGCTTCCTAGCTTGTTTAATGGGTAGTCTGGACAAATGGCAGAGGGATTTTGAAATTTTTTTAAAAACTAGAGCTAGAATTTTGGATTTTAAAAACAAAGTTATAGGGAATTTCATATGCAAGGGTTGTTAAATCAATGACTATGCAGTACAACCTTGAAAATTAATAATGGTAGATTTAAGCAAGGATATTTATTACAACACACAACTAAACTGACTGCCCGCATAAAAAATGTGGTAGGTGTCCTCACATGCTTGGTGTGTCAGTACTGCAATACTTGGATGAAGTGATAAATTAATTACAATGCAATTGAAAATTATGTCTAATTAAGTAAAGATCATTTCAACAATAAATGAATGCATACCTAGAATATAATAACATTTAAATGGCCAAATCTGAAAAGATTGAGTGAGGTGGGCAAACAAAAAGTAATAATTGGCATAATGATGATTTTATTGATGAATGAATATGGAAGAAAAGGTTGATGGGATGGGATGTGATGTGATGGTCTCTTTATTATGGAAAAGGATATTTTCATGAGAAATGAAATTTTTATTATAACTACATGTGTGTAGAGTCAAAGAAATGATCGAAGTAAGTAATTGGCTCTAGGAGAGTCTTCAACAATAGGAGGTCCATCAGCTACAGGAAAATATTCAACTAGAGGAGGTCCATCAACTGTAGGAGGTGCATCGGCTACACAATCTTTATTAGCTACAAGGGGTTCAACTACAATAGGAGAAATCTTAAACTTCCGTAGGAAGTTGACCTTTGTTTGTGGCTTATGGTACAGAAAAAGTTTATGCCCATTTACTAGCAACTTAAAACATATAGGGTTGATGGCGGATAACTGAACTACACCATTATCATAAACATGTTCAATTTCATAGGGGCTAAGCCATCTTGTAGTGAGCTTACCTTATGTCTCCTAAAATCTAGAGTCATACAAAAGAGCCCAGTCACTAGCAATAAACTGTCTGTTGAGGATATGTGAATCATGCCACTTTTTGTGTTTTATCTGAACCATCTCAGTTTGTTGCAAGGCTACCTTTCTCATTTCATCCAGAAGGTTGAGTTGTAGGATCCTATTGTGTTGCACTGTAGGAAGATCAATGTTGAGCTGTAATGCTATTTGTAGGATTTTGTGCTCAAATTCTATAAGCATTACAACATTCTTCCCATAAACCAATTCAAAGGGAGTGAAACTGATTATTGTCTTCCATGTTGTCCTATATGCCCAGACTGGTTCTTGTAATCTTGTGCTCTAGTCCTTTTTGTGTATCTGCACTATTTTTGTCAAGATTGCTTCTATCTCCATGTTAGTGATTTATGCTTGACCATTCGCCTATGAATGATATGGACTTGATTTTTGGTGGTGAATATTGTACTCATTCATTAGGGTAGTGATTAATGTTGATGTAAATTGAATGCCCTAATCAGTGACCATTTATCTAGGTACACCATATCATGTAAAGATTTCCTCATACAGAAACTTAGCTACCTTGTTATCTTGAGCATGCTTCATGGCTCGCACCTCCACCCACTTTGTCACATAATCAATGCACACAAGAATATATAAATTTTCATTAGATGAAGGACTGATGGGTCAGAAAAAATCTAGCCCCCATTTATCAAAGCGAGTGACTACCACTTGACAAAAGAGAGGCATTTCGTCAGACTTAGTCGGTCACCCCATCCATTGGCATTGATCACATTTCCTTATGTAGTTGACCACATCCTTATGTATGGTTGGCTAGTAGTAGCCAATCTTCAATATCTTCATTACTTTTCTTTTGGCTACAAAATTTCCCCCACAAGGCTCATCGTGATAGGCATGGAGGATGTCATAAGTCTCATCTTCCCTAAAACATCTTCTTAGTATTTGATCAAGGTGAGTGTAGAATAGACAATCAGCTAGGAGCCTCTTTTCTTTTGAGGAGAAATATAGAGGTACCTTTTGAGAAACTAAATATTTAGCAATGTCGTTATACTAGGGGGTTTGTGCTGAGATGGAGAATAGGTGATCATCAAGGAATTTGTCATCAATTATTTATGGTTCATCTACATTCTACAATCTTGAGAGGAAATCAGCAACTACATTGGACTTGCCTATCTTATCCACTATTGTGATATCAAATTCCTGCAATAGTAGAAGCCATCGAGCCAACCTTCCTATGATAGTAGGTTTGTTAGCTAGGTATTTTATGGCTACATGATTAGTATGTACAAATATTTGGTAGCATGTGATGTATTGGTGAAATTTTTTCAAAGCATAAATGACTGTCAGAAGTTCCTTCTCCATGACTGTGTAGTTCAACTTGGCTCCTTGTAGGTTTTTGCTAATAAAGTATATGGCATGTTCTACCATACCTTATTTTTGTCTGAGAATAGCTCCTACAGCATGATTTGAGGCATCTAAATGAATGTGGAATGGAAGTTCCCAATTAGGTCCCCATAGAACAGGAGCCTGAGTAAGGACAAACTTCAATTACATGAAGGCTTTATCACAGCGTGACGTCCATAAGAATTCTGAATCCTTAGTGAGTAGATAATACAGGGCACTGGCCATTTTGTTGAAGTCTTTAATGAATCTTCTATAGTAGCCAGCATGTCCAAGAAAGCTTCTGACATCTTTCTCCTTGGTTGGTGTGGTCAGATTTTGAATAACTTCAATTTTGGCAAGGTCCACTTAGATGTCAACAACAGATATATAATGACCCAACACTACTCTTTCTTGCATCATCATGAAGCACTTTTTTCTATTTAGAGACATATTGTGTTCTTCACACCTTGTAAGAACTTTATCTAGGTTTGTCAAAGCCTCCTCATAAGTTTCTATATATGTTGTAAAGTTATCCATATAGATTTCCATACAATCATGAGAGATATCAGCAAAAATATTGATAACTGTCATTTGGAATGTTGCTGGAGCAGTACAGAGGCCAAAAGGAAAAATTGAATAGGAAAAGGTTCCCCATGGGTAGGTGAATGTATTCTTTTCCTGATCCTTGGGAAAAATTTTGATTTGATTGTATCTATTGTACCCATCTAGGAAGGAAAAATACTTCTTGCCTGCTAAGGAATCTATGACCTGATTAATAAATGGAAAGGGGAAGTGATCCTTCTTAGTGGCATTGTTAAGTTCTCTATAGTCAACACACACCATTCATTTACCTCCTTTCTTGGGAACTATGACTAATGGAGAAACCCACTGGTTATCTGATATTGGATATATAAATCCAGCATTGAACATTTTTTGCAGTTCAGTCTTCACTATTTCTCTTAATATAGGGTTAACACACCTTTGAAACTACCTAATAAGAGGTTTTTCTTCTTTTAGGTATATCCTATGGGTACACATCTTTGGGTCCAGGCCTTTCATGTCAACATAATCCTATGCAAACATTGTAGTATGTTCCTTCAGTATTTTAGTCAGGGATGTTTGCTGCTGAGGAGTTAGCTGGCTATTAATATTCAAGCAACAACCAATAGATACCTCTAATTTCTTAGTCAGTTCTATCATATATGCATCTGTTAATGAGGGAACTTGGATCTAATGGGCAAGAAACTAGTGGTAGAGATATTTGGCTGCAGGAGAAGCCCATTGGTAATCAGGGTTTAAAGCTTGTAGAGAGCAGTTATTGGAGGAACAATCTAGGGAATCTGAGTTTGATCCATATTGATTATGCAATATGTTGGTGATTACTTTGTCTTCTTCCTAGAGCTACAGGAAAGGATCTATTTTTAACATCATTAACTGAGACACTAAGTTTATAACTTTGACTTCTTCTCCTATATCAGGCCATATCGGTGAGGCTAATTCCATCTGAGGTTGGGTAGGCAAATACAAGACTAAAGTCTTGGTATGCTGACCATCAGAGATGGTCATATCCCCTGAGAGAAATCTGATGTAAGCATCATCAGTTTCTATCCAAGGCCTACCAAGAATAATTGGATAACCCCCTAGTGTAGCTTTGGGTGATAGGATCATGAAATCAGCTAGATAAGACCAAGATTCGAGGTCAACTATGATGTCCTCTACCATCTCATCAGGCTTCACAGTGGAACTGTCTACAAGCTACAGGACAATGGGTGTAGTTCTAAGGTTGGTGATACCAAGTTATTGCATTATATCCCTAGTCATGATGTTTATAGTGGCTACAAGATCTATCAATGCATTTTTGATAGTTGTCCCATTAATAATGACCTTGACAACAGGGCTGCTAGGGTCAGAATATTTTGGGATGGTAAGCTTTCCTAGCATAATATTGGCCAATTTTCCCAAGACATGGATGGTCTAGGGATCCTTTTTCTTGTAGCTAGACTTCTTGAAACAAGCTTCTTTAATGGCTTTTCCATATGCGGGGACATCCTTGATTACCTGAAAAGGGGAATTTGAACATTAATGTTCTTTAGTTTATCAAGGATGTTGAAGGCCACTTCTTCAATAGGCTTTGGATTTCTAAGTTGCAGTCTTTTTGGAAAAGGAGGTTTAGTATGCTCGTTGTTCTCAAGTGTTAGCTTAGGGACTGCTGAAGGAGGAGATTTTTTGGCATGGTTAGATTCCTCAGAGGGTACTTCAATGATAATTGGAGGTTTAGGAGTAGGTAGAGTAGTACTAGATCACAAGTGAATATCATCAAGAGTGATGGCATAAGTAGGATATTTCATGGGGCACTGCATTAGGTTAGTAGCATATACACTTTGTTGAGATGTAGGAGGTCTATTATTTGGGTTCAACTATAGATGTGCAGGTAGTTGAGTAGGCTTGGGAGGTGGATTATTAGTTGCTAGAGGTGGAAAAAGTGCTTGTTGTTGTGGAGGCTGAGGAGGTGGCAGAAGAAATCCTTCTGGTTGATTTGGCCATTGCTGACCTCCTCCCACTATGGGTTCTATTGCTAGTTACCCTATGGTGGCTACCATGCCCCTTGGGGTTGTTTCCAATTCCCTTGATGGTTTTTCCACTATGGACTGGGGTAATTTTGCCACTAATTCTAGAAATTACTCCAAGGAGGAGTTTGATAATTCACGGGGGTTGCCATTGATTATTATAAAATGGACTACTAAATGTAAGTGGATCCTAAGGCATACCTTTTATTTGCACCCATGGTCATCATTGAGTGATGAAGAATATTTTCTCATCCACTAGTTCAATTGGTTCATAATCAATTGGAATTTGTGTATTCTCTACATTAGCAACCAGTTTGCACTAGAAGTCTCTCTTCTTTTGTCTATAGTGGGGACATAATTCAGCTAGCATGGCCTTTTTTTTTTATGTTTCTTGTTAGCCTACATGGTATCCATCTATGTGGCCATGTTGTTAATGATGTCTTGCTTGAAGTCAGACAAGAGATGCATTATCTCTGTCATGGAAGTGCCTGCACCATTTGACTTTCCTTAAGCGGACACATATCCCCTTCCTTCCTTTCCGATAGCTCTGGAATACTTAAGGCATACATTTTTGATATCATCCCATGTAGCTTGGCTGATATCTCCTCCATCCATCAGGTCCAGTGCCTCTGTGCATCCAACATGTATGCCTCATAGAAAGAGTAGCTTATAGGATTCCTCATTAAGTGTGTGATGTATGTTCTTTTGTAAGTTGAATATGAAACGTAATCCTCAAGACTCTCATCCTCTTCCTATGTCATCTTAAAGATGTCATCCCCTTGCATATCATTTCCTCTACAATACTCTTTATATTTTATCAAGAAAGTAGCCTTCATTTCATCCTAATTATGAACAATATCTTGTCCAAATCCCATGAACCAATGCAATGCAGACTCCTTAAGAGTTGCAGGAAAGAGTTTAAGCCTGTGGGCATTAGTGGTGTAGTCATAGCTCCTACAAAGGATATCAAACTCAAAGAGAAAGGTATTTGGGTCTTCTCTCACAAGACCATAGAATTTTTGAAGGGCTAAAGAGGGTATGTTCTTGAGGTTGTTATTTTCATGTTGGTCAGTGATAGGAAAAGGAAATGTAGTGGTATTTTCCATCCTTGGTGGATTTCTAGGATGAGGTGGATGTGGATGATGAGGGTGATAGATGACCAATTGTAAAGGGTTTTCTTGTTCGATGGGATTTTCAAGAAAATAGGATCTTAGATTGGCGAAGACTTCAACAAATAGATTAATTTCAGGTTGTTCTCAAAGGAAATAAGGAGTTCTTCTTTAGAAGATGAGGATGATGATGTGGTTTTGGGAAGTTCAATAGTAACATCAACAAGCAGGCCTTCTTCTTCGAATGGATGATTGGATTGATTTGTTAAGTACCTTCCTCGAGCGTCTCTTCTTCTATTATGCATGTAACTAGTATGAAGTAATGCAGATTGTTGTGCTTCTCAAGATGAAATTTATTCTACTCAAAGCAGGAAATGAAAGCATAAATAAAAACAAATCCTAGGAATGGCTGAGTGAGAACTAGGTTTGGCACCATCCCCGAAAATGATGCCAAAAAATTATCACTTTTTATAAAGGCTTAGAAACTAGGCATAATCTGAAACTCAGGGATTGGACATCCAACTGAGTAGTTTATCCTCCTTATAAAAATTTATTTAATATGTCAACCAAGGGATGTGTTACTTGAAATGGGCCAAAATGATATATGCACCAAGTACCATACATTCTACAGTTACTGCAGGAAACAAATGCTAGAAGGAAACTATTTTATGACTTTAGGAAGCAAATACTAGAATGGAAATTAAACCATATCTGCAGAAAAGAAAGTACTGGAATGGAAATTGAAGGAGTGAATTTGCTAACAAAATATGAAGACTCTCACAAACTAAGCTATAATGCTTTATTTGTTCTACCACTTTGGCTGCAGGAAGTGATAGCTATCCTGTGGCTTTGGCCATAGGAACAACTCAACACCAATACTAAAATAATGAAAAAATGTAGGAAAATGAATTTAACTAGCATGAACCTAACTAACTATGGATTTCTCACCAAGTGGGCCCCCTTGAATGAGTATCCCAAACACTTAATTATGCAACGTTAAATCTCAATACTTCATTTTCTCATTGATTGAATAACTGAGTATAGAGATGTATGAAAACTAGTAAGCAACATAATGAAATTGTATTGCAACTAAATTGATAATGCCCTCCCTTCTCACATAGGAGTGGGGCTTTATTTAAAAGGAAAACTTCTAACAACTAACTAATCATGCCATAGAAATAGGTGGAGCTTTTATTACAACACTACCAATAGAAAGGAAGAAAGTTATAAAACTGGAAACATAATAGATGTAGAAAAGAGGAAAGAGGTTGCAACAATAGATCTAACTTCCCACTCTCTCCTAGATTTCCTCAGAGAATTCATCACGTTGTCTTAGTCTTTGCTTGACGATTGCCACCTTGATCATCCAGAAACCTTTTCTTGGCGCTGCGTTAGTGTTTCTCCATTGGAGTTTGTTGAAAGATCGGATCGAGCATCCAGTGTATGAGTGTGTTTTACCTAGTCAAGATGACAATTTCTATATTTATGCATTTCACTTTAGACGTTAGGATAAAGACATTTATGGTAATAAACACCAAAACACACATGCATTATTTATGTTCAAACAACTATTTTACTTATAAAGACATAACCATAATTTCAAAGTAAATAATATAGCATATTCATCCAAGCGTAGCATATTAAGTGTGTTTAAACCATAGAAAAAGTCTAGTGGTAGGATGCCACATAATAACAGAACTGAGTATAAATTTTTTGAGCAAATATAATAGAACAAGGAAAAAGACTTAGCAGAGACTATCCTAGGGTGTCTAAAATATGGCATTAATATGCCTCATCAATATTCATCTAGGTGACCATGTTTGGGGTGTATATGATAAGGGCATTCACTTATGTGATACGAAACATCTACCTTGACTCCAAACATACAAATCTTATGGTGGGTCAAAACCATTTGTAAAAATATCAAAAAAATGTCCAAGACAACCAAACAAATAAAAAAAACCAACAAAAAAATCTTGCAATAAATATCCTTTGTACATAAACCAATTCTTTGGCATTTCAAAATAGGCATTGAATGACAACATACAACACATCTGAACTTTAGCACAACCAAGTCATAACACTCAAAACTAGTTAAAAGGTCCTTAGCTACACTGCCAAAACTATCTTATCTATCAATTAGTCCCACAACAAAGCATTTTGTCAAAAATCATGTTGTCTTAGATAAGGGAAGGAACACTCAAAATCAAATGGAGATATCTTAGATGGGGTACCTTTTTTCTTGTACTCAAATAGCATTAGTAATATGTAAAAATTCAATGTCCAAACTACTACAAAAATACAAACACATAATTAGTATAACTACAACTTGTTGAGTCAAGTTAGTCGTATTATGTCTTGATTTTCATAAGTCATGTTCTTATGCATCTCTGGGATGTCCACAAGATATTTAGAGATGCCATGATGGTTCATGACTTATTTATATTTGTTTATTGTTTTTGGAATGTTTTTCATGAAGTCTTAAAAGAGTAATTTAAGTGTTTGTGATAATAGCCTTCACATCCACATAAAAATATCCAATTACAACATTGCAATGGATACTTTGGTTGTGCTACACTGTACATACCTTGACTCGGAATGCTCAACCTAGATGGATTGACCCACATTCCTTATATGTTCAGCATGCCTATTTTTAATGCAAAAGGATAAGCATACCTAGGTCTTTCATAGCTTGGTAAGATGGTATCCATCTTTGCTATCAATAAAGTGGCTTAATGGTGATAAATAAATAGCTCAATTCAGTTGGAAATCAAAAGCATGGTTATTAAAGCATTAAACTCTCTAGTTACTATAATATAAGGGTTTTAATCAAGAATTCATTATCATTCTTTTATCCCCTAACTATCATATTCTAAAGAATATCTAACATTCTCTTTGTCAATCCTAGCAAGTCCTTATGATAGAGTATCATGATACAAACAAAAAGATTGCATCCTACATAAGCATGTTAACACATATAGCATAATCAAGAATCATCAATCAAACTCATAATGCATTCATTCATCATATAGAGTGCATCATGTCTACTCACATCATATAGAAATGCATACATCCATAAATATAGAATCATATTTGATGCATGAGCATCTCGAGTCCTTGGAAATCCTGTGTCACCAAAAATGTGTTTGTGTTTTCCTGTGTTGCTCAGTTCCTACTTTGACTGAGTTAGCTTGGTAGTTGCTTGGTTTCCTTTGTTAACCAGGGTTGGTCGGTTATCTCTCTGGTGCTCAGTTAATTCCCTAGCACTTGGTGATACTTGTCTGGCACTTGGTTATCCTTGTTTACAGAGGTGTTTGTTTTAGTTTCCTATTGCGGTCAACTCTTGCAATTAATTATGATCATAGATTTAATGTTGGTATATATCATTGGGAAGCATGTGGACCTAGATCTGGTCATTCCTTATGTTGATGGTGGATTTGAAAGTTGACTTGTTCAGTAGCCTCTTGTATATATTGTAATCTTTATTTGTAGTTTTGGAACATCAATTAGAACATCAGTAGTAGAAGTTAGAAGATTGAAGATAGTTTTAGATCCTTGCATGTTGGAGGACTTCTATACTTGAATTGTAATATCTAGCCTAAATTGGGAAGGCCTTATAGCCCAGCATGTATGAATCCATTTGAATAAATTTATGAAGTTGATCTGCATTCTCTCTCTCACTTGTGTGTTTATTTCTTCCGCGTGTGATCTCTTCAAGGTGGATGTAGTTAGGGTGTACCTTTGGCCCCTCTCCTCTGTCTACCCTTGTGTCAGGTGGTATCAGAGCTGAGGTGAGATTTGGATCTAGGTTTGTGAATCTAGGTTTGAGGGTTCCTTCTTGTCAAACCCTAGTTGATTTATTGTGGGGTAGCAGATTACGGTCTAGCCTACAATTGTAGAGGGTTTCAAGATGGTTCATGGGAGGTGATATGCAGATCCAGGATTGGCAGACATGTTGAGATAACTTGCTGCTAGATTAGAAGTTGTTGAAATAGCCCAGCAAAGAGGAAGACATCTTGAAGATGTTAGTGATGATGAAATTGAGGAAGAACAAGGTGATGTAGAACCTACACCAGTGATGGATCAAGGTGAGGAAATATTATTGAAGGCTTTGACAAATTTGAAGTCTACACCACACTTTAATCCTCCTGAGTATAGTGGAAAATTGGATTCTGATGAATTGGTAGACTAGATCATTGAGATGGAAAAGTACTTTGAGTATGAAAATGCCCCTGAGGAAAAGAAGGTGAAAATTACAAGCACAAAGTTGAAAAGTCATGCATCCTTATGGTGGGAACATCTGTAGTTGGACAGAAAGAGGAAAGGCAAAGAAAAAATTAAGGTATGGAATAAGAGAGTGAATAAATTGAAAGGAAAGTTCTTACCTTGTGATTATCATATTAACCTAGTTAGGCGAATGCAAAGTTTGAGGTAGAAAGATCGCTCAGTAAAAGAGTATACTGAGGAATTATATAGATTAGATATCAGATTCGGACATGATGAAGATGATGTGGAAATAATTTCTAGGTACCTGAATGGATTGAGAGTTTCCATCCAAGAAGAAATCAGTTTGGTTAAATTGGAGAATATTGAAGAAGCTTATCAATTTGCATTGAAATTTGAGGAGAAATTGAACAAAAGACATGAGAAAAGAAAAAGAGGTAGAGGTGGTAGATTCCCTAGAGGAAGAGGTAGATCTTATGGTGAAAAAAGTAGATCTGAAATAGAAAAGACAAATCTAGATAAAGGCAAGACTGAGTGGAAAGGTGAAAGTTCATCTAGAGGAAGAGGCAATAACTACCGATGAGATTATAACAGAGGTGGTGTTGGAGATTTTTCTTGTAGGAACAAACTTGATAAATATGTATGCTTGATTCTTAGATTATGAACTCTCAAGTTTGATAAGATGAAGTCTAATTAATGAGGATTGGATAATATCCTCCTTCTTCGATCTCCATAGGACTCAGGTGGGTATTGCCTAGATAGTTTACTATGTTTCAAGTAAACTTCAAATGGTGGATGAGGATCTTCATTGCTATGCTACTACATTCCTAATTACTTCAATAAAACATCACTCTGCAAATAGCTGAAAATATCCTGACAAAGTATGACAAGGAAAACTATGAATGCAATAACAAATAATAGTGGCATAAGGATGTTAATCCTCCTTCTTTTTCTAAGTTTAACTCAAGGAAGGCTAACCTCTTTGATTCTCTCTTAAAGGAATTAGTAATGTGTACTATATTACTCAAATAGAGTCCTTTTAAAACATGTATGCACTTAGTAACAAAATGTGTTTGGATGATATGCTTTATGTTTGATGACTGAAAGATAATTACATGACAAGCATCCAACTAGTGCCTAATCCTTGGGCAAATAGTTGTTGAATGTAAATCCATAGGAAGAATTCAAAAAGAATATAGTAAAATGCCTTGCAAGCTACATGCAGTTTGAATAGAATGTCTTAAAAATTATCTTGTCACTTCTATATTGTTGTTATCAAAATCCTAACAATTATGTTTACCCTCTAAAATTATTTATGAAAATTTAATCCTTTCCTTGAAAGAAATTCATAAACAATTAGACTAGTTGCCTTGCAACTGGTATGTTTTTATATGCCTTACAAATAAAAATCATACAAGATTATAACACAAAAGTAAAGAGACAACAACAAAATATGAGAAAAACTACAATATATTTTATTAAAAATAGTCCTATTTCAATACGTACAAAACTTGAAGCTTAGAAGCTTAGACCAAGAAATGAGATGTTTGCTCTGTAGAGATTGTATTCAACATCATCTTCTAAAAAAAAGTTACAATTTCTATTTATATAGCCTAAACCATCTTGGAATCCTTAATGAATAAGGATGCAACAAGCTATGGATGGTTTAGCCCTAAACTTAAAATAGGAAAAGACAAAATACATTTGAGGCCCTTAGGCAGTGAGAAGACAAAAAACTTTTGATGACTCACTTGATATCTGATCTTTTTCATTTGATAACTGACACCTTTGTCTAGAGATATTCTTGATAACTTCACTAAGTTATTGCGAGATATGGTGACTGCTATTTCAGGCTAACTTCCACCATTATTTATAAGTATTCATCATCCCTGTGCTCATAGGTCAGGTGTCAAGTTCCAAGTGTCCTCTTTATTCTTCATCAATTGTGTCAAGTTCAACTGCTCCAAGTTTCTTCCTTTTGGGCTTTGTGAGAGCATCCCATGCAGCTACCTCTTCCTATGTAGGCCATTGAAAGTCTTGAATACTCTAAAGTTGTACCTCTTGTCTCTCCCACCTAGCATCAACAATCTGCTTGACATCTATGATAAACTTTATAAAATCCATTTCAGCTTTAAAGGCTTCATCAAGAGTAACATTAAAGCCATCCATATCTATTACATTATTGTCATTAATAAAAACCTCTTTCTTAGGTAGTAAGATATCAAATTATGATCTCCATTTATCCAATTCCTTTATTGAGCCATCCTCTACCTTGATTTGAGGGATGAACCTGTTGAAATTAGGTCCAAACATAATTATCCTTGCCTCCACTTGATTTTCTTTACCTTTAAAGAAAGATAAAGTGATCCCAATCTGCTCAATTTCTTCCCCTACTTGAAAAACTATTTTTGGAAGATCTGATCTGAGGGGTTGCACTGCTACCAATCTTTCAAATAAAGATGTTCTCGATGACCAAGTCCCAAAGTATGTATTCAAAGTAGAAACAAAATTGTTCACTTCAACTTGTAACTCAAGCAATTTAGTATATGTAATATAAACTACATCTGCTTTCGCTTTTAGAATAGAAATTCTATGTTGCAAGATATTTAATAAAGCCTCTAGTGCTACCTTTTTTTGCTCTACATTCACCTACTCTGTAGCTACAGTAGCTTCTTCTCCTCTTGTACTCTAAGTTTCTACCTGTGTAGGTTGTTCAGGTGGTGGAGGGGTGTTGGTGTAATTAAGTATTTACTAATTACACTTACTTAAGTTTACTTAGGATAATGCATTTGCATAATTAGTTGTCTTTGAGACACCTAGGAGTTTGCATTTCTTTTTAGCACATGGTTAGGAGAATCTCCACTTTAAGTGTGATAGTTGTCATCACATACCTCTTTGTGTGTGAGATCCACCTTTAGTGCTCTTATCACATTATCATCCTCTCATTGTTGCACATGTTTCTCATACTTTCATGTACAATGGAGGATGATCCACCTTCGGTGGACATGTGATTCCACCATGTCTAGTTGATAGCTTATCACTTGCATAACTTCTAGTTATCATGCATTGCCTATATATTGAGGCATTCCTACATTGTATGTAATCATTCATTCAATCTATTATCTTTATTTGATCATATCATATTTGTCTCTCTTGTGCTATCTCTTGAGCTTATAGATCTTGGTTTCTACTCTTTGCCTTAGGCAAATTCTTACATGGTATCAGAGCCAAAGGAGTCTTCATTGCATAGCCATTGGAGAGCGATTGATTGCTTCAACTTTTGGAGGGCCACGAACCAAATTCAAGATCAGCATTTTGTGGGAACATTTTGAGCAAGATCGAACTTCACCATTGCATCTGGGTGGCTATTTCCATAAATTTTGACTATAAATTTGCCTACCTTGAGAAAAATTCAAATCTGAGGCAAAAAAATTTTGCAAATCAGACCTCTAAGGCCTGATCTACAATTCGGGTAATTATTCTAGCAATTTTTTATTTCAGATCTGATCATATTTCTAATTCTGTCATTTATTTGTCGGATCTACATTTATTGTTAGAAATTATTTTTCAAATTTGGAAATTTTTTTCCATTTTTGGCACATTTTCGGATCTGAAAAATTTCCATTTTTAGAAATATATATTTTTGTGCAAAATATTTGGCCTATACAGCCTTTGTCTTGGACAGATAATACAAGTCGATCATACAGTACCAAGAACTAGCCCAAACCCAAGCACCTAGCAGGGCCGACTCTCTTATTTTTATTATGCATTGGCATTTGGGGTGATACAGTGAAGAAAAAATAATTGTGTTGTGAATGTGGGACTAAGTCCCACATCCGCTAATCCTCCGCTGCTCCCACTAACCTGCAGCTGGGAAACGTGCCGCCAACTCCTGCCACCACACTAGTGCAGTGCCATGGGTGGCTCTTCCACCACCCACCTCTGATGCCACCTCTGCTCACCAGCTGGTCAACCCTTACCCACCACTGGTCTTTCCAACCACACTGCCCGCGAGAAAATAGCACCACCACCATGCTGCTTCACCGTGGTTTCTGCTCGACGCCTCTGTCGCTCCCCTGCATGCCACTTCCTCAAGACTTCCTCTACTCCACAAGACACACAGCACCCTCTGCTTGGCCACTACTCATCCTCTACCATCACTCTAATCGGCTACCACCCACCTCCTCCACGCAGGCCACTCGGGGTTCCCACAGTGCCACCTCTGGTCCATCGGTCCTCTGCGTAGATCCGCTCAACCAAGATCTACCCACCAGTGCCACTATTGCCTCAGCTCCTACACCACCAGTGCAAGAAGATTCACGGTCAAAACCCTACCACTTTCACTCCACGCCAGCAGACACGGCAACCAACCCTAGCCTATTAAACTGCGCCACATGGTAAGGAAAGAAAATCTAGTATTTTTTAAAAAAAAATTTACATTTTTCACAATTTTCACCATCTTAAAATTGACGCCCATCTGAATGTCAAACTGAGCTTTTTTTCTCTGTCGTGACGGTCCCCAAGATGTCAAATTTAACCTCAGGGTTACATCATCAATTTGTGAGGGAAAATTTCATGGCCATTTGACCGTCAAAATTGGGCCTTTTTGCACTGTCATGACGGCCATTTAACCATCAAATTTAAGATAGTATGTATGGTGATGTCAGCATTTTTCAAAAATCTCCAGCCCTCACCAAATGCAGTTTTGATTTGGCAGTCTGGCTTTGGGAGACCATAACTTGGTCATCTGGACTCCAAATTAGGTGCAATTTTTTTTATTTTAGCTAAAATTTCCTAAACTTTTCAGTGGTGGTGTTGTTTTCTGGTTTTGGATCATGGATTCTGTAGAAATTATAGTTTTTGGTGACTGTACCTATCTGATCCTTGTTTTGGCAACTTCAAAGGCTTCGTACGAGCTCATACGGACACATTTTTATGTGCAATTTTTTTTGAAAGTGCATAATTTTTTGTCTGCTTTCCAGATCTGGTATCAGTTTGGAGAAATATTGTGTAGATATATTACTTTTATAATATGGTCTATTTTGGCCTATTGTGGCACTTGAAATTGATTAGATCTTTGAGAGATCTTCTATCTTATCTTCTTGAGTCTACTATAGCTTCATATTTTCTATTGAAAACATCAAAATTAGAAGTCCACTTTGATCTATTTTGTCAAGTGGCAATTGTACACGCACTAGCTATAAAGTGCCAAAATCATCATTTTTTTTTGGGGGGGGGGTTCTTTGATTGAGTGAATTGGGGGGGTTTCTTGTGTGTTGGTTTCTCTCTTTATTGTGCTCTTTTCATTTTGCATCATGGGTTCTATTGTGAAATTAACTCCACATAATTATGCTACATGGAAAGATAATGTATGGAGCAAGTTAATGGTTCAAGGTTTAAATCCTTATGTGGATGGTACAATTAGAAAACATGCTGATGATGATACTGCTGCAATAACTAAATGGTCATCCAAAAATTATAAAGCTTTAGGAGTCTTGAGAGAGAATATTTCTGCAGCTGTCATGTATCACATCAAAACCATAAATAATGCTCAAGAAGCTTGGGATAAACTTGCAGAGTTGTTTGGTCAAGTGGATGAGGAAATGGGATTCACAATTGAGACTGATCTCCTCAAATTAGAGCCCAGGACCTTTGACACAATCCAAGATTATCTCAACAAAGTCAATGACTATAGAGCACAACTTGATGATTGTGGTAATCCCATAAAGGATGCTAAGTTGGTTAGTCACTTGTTGAAACATCTTCCTCCTGAATATGGAGCTTTTGTTTCAAGTTATAATACTCACAAGTTTACCATGGGTAGTGCCTTCATTAAGCCTTCATTTGAGTCATTTTTAGAAATGTTGGTCTTAGAACAAGAAAAATTGATAAGTATGGGGCTTCTCAAGTCTTCAACTTCCAAGGCATTGGTGGCTAATCATGAGAGTCAAGGCAATCAAAGTCAAAAGAAGAAGAAGAATTGGAATTCTAAGTCTCAACAAGAAGGCACAACATCAACTTCCACACAACATGACACTTTTACATCACCTTCAAAGGGTGAATCTTCAAAGAAGGAGAAGCAGTTTTGTGCATATTGCAAAAAGGATGGACATGAAGAACACTTTTGTTATAAGAAGGACATTGATGAATTGAAGAATCTTCTTGCTAAGAACAACATCAAATTGCCTTCTAGGATGTCTACCTCAACCTCTTCTTCCCCAAATTTAGAAAAAGATAAAGGAAAGGGTCACACATTTGTCACTCAAAAAGGACAAGCTTTATATGCTTCGTCAAGTCCTGATTCAGGTAGATGGCTTCTAGATTCAGGGGCTTCTCATCATATGGCTTCTTCACAGTCCATGTTTTCATCATTTGAGCCTTGTAAAGGTCCACCTATTTTGATGGGCAATCACACTTACATGAATGTGATTGGGAAAGGAATTATTGATGTTAGGGAGGGACATTTCAATGATGTGTTGTGTTCCACACTTGACCAATAACCTTCTTTCTATCTATCGAATCACAAATGGTGCTACAAAGAAGACTGTGGAATTTACACCTGATTCAGTTTTCATCAAGGACTTAGAGAGTGGAGCAGTTATTGCTACTGGGATAGTGGATCACTCTTCTCGATTGTACTCCTTTGCAGAATTTGTTCCTCTTCATGATAGTGATTCTTCAGATAATGAGTCTTCAGCATATGATGATTATAGTGATGAGTCAGATTTTGAGGAGAGTTTTGGCTACTTTAACTTGGGTATTCTCACTCATGATCAAGCTCTTGAGCCTTCCATTTCATCTCCTCCTATTGAGACTATTTCTACTATTGCTCCTAATGATGCTTGCATTCACATAGCCATGGGTTCAAGTACTTCAGTGCAGCAAGATATTCATTGTCTTCCAGACTTGGTTCCATGGGATGACTACTTGACAGACATTGCAGGTTTGTTTGTGGAGTCCTATACTTCAGATTTGGGAGACTTCATTGATGATATTCATCTTCTCTTTGGTGAGGATGATCCTTCTTTAGTTGTTGTGAGGGAACATGTTGACCCTCATATTCATTCTCTACTTGATCATTCTTTTGACGGTGACATGATTGTGGATACTTTGATACAGCAGTTGCAGGAGGTCACTTTCTCTTTAGAGGAGATACTTGGGTCTTTGGTACATGTTCTACATTCATCCTCAGTTGATCCTTATTTGTCTTTTTATTAGAGTGGCTTAGTACACATGATTTGGAGGAGGCACATTTCAGCTTTGACATGGGGACACTTGATCAAGTTTCAAAGACTCCATCTTTTTTGAGGTTTCTTCCTAAAGATTGGGGAGGAGGCTTCCTATATACACCTTTGTTTCTTCCTAAGGGGAGGAATGTTGTTCTACACTCATGGAGTAGTTTCTACATCGAGCCTAGAGCATCTACCATTGGTGTTCATTCTACATTGAGGGGGGGCTACTTGGTCTCTCTTCCTCTACTTCTATCTTATGGGGGGGATATTTTCCTCACATGAGGTATTCTCTCTCATATTCTATTATTGTATTTATCTCTCTTTTTAGGGGAGGGTTTTTCCCATGAGGTTTTCCCTCTTTCTCCACTTTATGAGAGATTGCATTGTTCTTGCATATTGTACATGGGTACCTAACATGGTCTAGTGGCTAGGACCCATCTTGCATTGTGAGCTTAAGTGCATTCCCCTAAGTTGCACTTAAGGGGGGGTGTTGGTGTAATTAAGTATTTACTAATTACACTTACTTAAGTTTACTTAGGATAATGCATTTGCATAATTAGTTGTCTTTGAGACACCTAGGAGTTTGCATTTCTTTTTAGCACATGGTTAGGAGAATCTCCACTTTAGGTGTGATAGTTGTCATCACATACCTCTTTGTGTGTGAGATCCACCTTTAGTGCTCTTATCACATTATCATCCTCTCATTGTTGCACATGTTTCTCATACTTTCATGTACAATGTAGGATGATCCACCTTCGGTGGACATGTGATTCCACCATGTCTAGTTGATAGCTTATCACTTGCATAACTTCTAGTTATCATGCATTGCCTATATATTGAGGAATTCCTACATTGTATGTAATCATTCATTCAATCTATTATCTTTATTTGATCATTTGATCATATCATATTTATCTCTCTTGTGTTATCTCTTGAGCTTCTAGATCTTGGTTTCTACTCTTTGCCTTAGGAAAATTCTTACAAGGGGCAATTGAAGGCATGTTTACTATCTTTAAAGATAATTCTTCCACTATTTTCTCTAATGCATTTTCCTTCATTATGTGTAACTCCCTGTCCTTGAAAATAGCACTGTAATCTTCAAATAAGCCTTTAAACTTATCTGACAGCTACTTTGATTTAGCTTCATTCAACCTAGCAAATTGAGTAAGCACTTGTGAAATTTCTAGGTCACCAGTGTTATGAATTGACCACACAATTTTATCTCCCTCCATCTTCTCTTGCACATTCAAAAGAGAAGGCTTTTGTGTTTTTGGATACAAGCTCCACATTGTCAATGCTTGATTTTTTGGGCTATACCCAAACCCTCTTATCATGTCCCCAACTTGGGTCTTTGAAGATAAATTGATCTCTAGTTGCCTTCTTGTTTGATCAATTATAAAAGTAGAGGCAAGATCCCAACCAGGAACAAGTAGCATATTACTTTCCTTTACTAATCTTCTAGCATCTTCAAGGGTGATAGTCTCAGACTCTGGATCATAATCCTTTAGAACTTGTAGGGCTTCATCTAGCACTTGGCCCTCTTCTATTATTTGCACACCTGAAGCTACTTTTTGTTGTTTATGCCATAGAAGGAAGTTTTTAAATTCATCAGTTTTAATAAAATCATCATCTTTCAAAAAGGCTTCTTGATGAAGTAATCTCCCATCTCGGTAGAGAGCTAGTGGAAACTCAACTTCCTCTTCAATTTCTTTTTGTTTTCTCTTTTCTTCTCTAATTCTTTTTCTTAATTGGTGGTCGTAAGCCCTAGTGCCAGTAATCAGGGCTCCCCCTTGATCTCTCTTTTTCTCAATTCTCCTCACTTGAGAAGGCTCTCCTGACTATACTTTTTGTCTTTTAGGAGGAGGCTCACTTGTTGCCTTAGTATTTGGAGCTTATGTTAGGTCTACAATTACATTCTCATCTACTACCTACTCAGTAGTAGGTGGTTGTTCCATAGCAAGAGAGTTATGTACTGAATAACCTCCATCACTATCTTCTTCATATTCTGAAGATTTATTTTTTTCTCCTCTTTCCTTATCATCAATTTGTCCTTCCAGTAGATTTACCAATGTGTTATAATTGGCCATCATTTTTTCCAACTTCTATAAGGCAATGTAGGAAAGTAGCCTCCAAAAGGAATTCCCTTTTCCTTTAGCTAATCCTCTAATTCCAACAAATCTTGAAATTGTTGTGCTCTTATTTATACGACATCTTCTTCCAAGATGTTCCTTATGATATCTTCTTCTGGATAAGGCTCATGTCTATTACTAATGGGGATGGTAGGTGTGTAAAATTTTCTTGCAATTACAATGAAATCTTCAGTATCCACATACATGTATAAGGCAACATTCATTCTAAAGTGGCCTAACCAATTATTTACCTGAGTCAAGGCACTCTTTCCAATTGTAAAATTGCATACCTTGAACTGCCTTGGGGTAAAGGTACCCTTCCTATATGGGGCCAAATGTTCATTGTCTATCAACATAAGCTATCAAATAAATTCCAATATTGCAATTTTATGTGGCACATAATTGGGAAGAATGTGAGGTGGCTTAGGGAACCCATATACTCTAATCATTGTGAATGTTTTTTCATAGTATAAATCACCCCAATTGTGATTTCCTACCCATTTGTCAATGAATTGACATGGCCTTAATAACTGTAGAGATTTAATTGGCAGCCTAGAAAAATTTACTCCCAAGCTAAACATGATTGGTCATACCATCCAATTCTAAAATGCACAGAAATCATTCTCCATTGTATTAAAATTCCATACCCTCAACCAAAACTAGACTGGGTTGGGCTGACCATTCCTCATTCTCTTAGGTTTGAGATTTTGTAAATCCATGATGTTATAATTGTGAAACAAGATAATATGCATTAGCAGAGAATAATGCATAAACATAGGGAATTGTTCTTTCTTTTGAATTGATTCAAACCCCTCATGCATTTTATTAATAATATACCCTATGTAGTCAAAACTTGTACTCACATAGGGACTTTGCAAGTCTAGTACCATCATCAAAATGTCTGATGAAATTCTTTCAATGCCACCATCTACTCCCAATACTTTGTACAATCCATAAGTAATGTACTTTATGTAGAAATTCAAGTCTTTATAAAAATATGGGGTAGTCCCTGTTGGAGTTGATGAAAAACATCCCACAGCTCCCAAGAACACATGCATGCAAACATCTGTCATAGAAAGAGAGAGAAGCAAATAGCTATGGCGACCTAAATGTATGGATCCATGAGAGAGGAGAAATCCTTGATGTGAAAAAACAAAATTTGCAATCAATAATGAAAATGTCAAAAAAGGTTACAAAGTGTTATGAGATCAATCCTTATAAAAGGAGATCAGAAAACCTAAAAAGGTAAAACCTAGGTTGCACAATAATAATTAATAAAGCTATTAATTATTATATGCCTAAAGTTTAGCTTAAGTTGAAAGAGGTAATAAGTGACTTAATAATTAAATCAATATGATTCAATTAATCAGTAAACACTTTATTACTCTAACAACCCCCCTTAAGATAAACTTTGGGAGAAGCTAAAAACCTAGAAAGAACAACTAAAAGAAAATGGGTCCCAACAACAAAGGCCTGATCAAGTACCTAAGTACAAAAAAGAGTCTCTATAAAGTGGAGAAATAGAGAAAACCACATGGGAAAAACTCTACTCCATAAAGAGACAAAGACTAGTCTGAAGGACTGAAGAAGCCTCCAAAACTAGAAATGTTTCAGAAACTAGGAACAAAGATGAACATGTACAAGATCACTGAAGCATGAAACTGCAAACTCTGTAAAGAAGAAACTGATGATCTCAAGATCCTCCACAAAAATATGACCAAGTAGAGAAGACTGTAATTTGTATGAGTGCCCTCAAATAACACTACTTGAATTAGGAGGAAAACAAAGGCAAACACCTGAACTCAAAGATACAGATGGCATAAACTCCAAAAGCCTAAAGAGCTGATCAATCAAAGCTAGAAGAGTCCATCCAAAAATAGGAAAGAAAAGAAATTCCATATGGTAAATGATCCATCTCACCAGAATGCATAGATATCCAGCCACTATAACCGCTTAGTACATAGGATCAAATACTGAATACATAGCTCACACTATTGAACCAAGGAAGTAGTAGAACCAACAGTAGAAACCCTCCCATATTGCTGACAAGGGATTAATGATAGGTACACTAAAAAGATCATCCAATATGAACTATGTGATGAAGAAGAATGTGAAACATTGAATGTGTAGAGAGAGTATAAACACATATAGAGATACCTAAGGATAATGTCGTTGGAGGAATGCTCACATGACAAAATTAAATGGAAAACAAAGGAAAACATCAAACCCCCCTGGTACTTTATAATGAAGTGCGAGTACATAAAGTATGAACATGTGCAAGATCCCATACATGTAATAGAATGGCACTATATCTTAGTGCGTGTGCATAAAATAATGCTACAAAAAATGAAGGATACACTACTCAAAGAAGAGAAAAGGCTTCTGAAACAAAATAATAGCCTAAGATGAGCCATCCCTCAAAGGGAAGAGATCCCAGGACCTGTAACAACCAAGATATCCACCAGATTGCAAAAATGTAGGAATCTGAATAAAATGAACCTGGAGAAGAATCTAGAAAAATGACTCACAGCACTAAAAATCTCTCTAAACAAGCTTTCCAATGATATATCATTTTCTCAAAATGGAGTCCGAATGCACAAGATAGAGCTCCTAGAGTGTAGAATAGAAGATCTATCTTTGATAGAGAAAAACACCATCAGAAAAATAAAACTAAAAAATATAACCTCCAAATCTAGAAAGATCTCGGAATCAATTTTTGGATGATATCTTGTTTGCCAAATTTTGACACCGTATGCTCAAGATATGAGAAAAACACCAACAGCTACACTGGAGGGCCCAAAGAAGGTGTCTGGAAGGATCTAAGGATGGGTGACATCAGAAAAAGGACAAAATCACACAAGAATCCATTAGATCTGATAAAAGCTTAGAAAGATCTTTCTGGCAATATCTTGTTTGCCGAAAATGGAGTCCGGATGCAAGAGAAACGGATCCCAAAATGTAGGAGGTCTGAAATACCAAGATCATAGAGAACATCTGACTTTGATAGAAAAAAATGGCATCAAAATGGAAAAATCACAAAACCATACTAGTAAATTTGGATCGGGCTTGGAACTAGCTTTCTGACGATATATTGCATGCCCAATTTTGATCCCAGATACCTGAGATATGGGCAAAAAACCACAGGTAGCTCCAAAAGGCCCAAAAATGTGTCCAAATGTGCTGATGTCAACACTTCATGTGCTTAAAATTGATGGCCAAATGGCCATCACAGCATACAAAGCCCTTCAAGCTAAACATTTGGGCCCCTCGTCGCCATATAACCAGGGGCTGAGAATGCATGTGATCATTGGGCTTAAATTTGATGGCCAAATGGTCGTCGCCACCCAATTAACATTAAAATAAATAAATAAATAATTTTTGTTTCAAAATCACATGTGCGCCTCAAGATCCATGCCAGGCAGTTCAGAATTTTGCCTCGATTTGCATGCCAAAAAATTTTTCTTTGATTTGCATGCCAAATAGTAAAATTATTACCTCAATTTGTGTGCCAGATCAATATAATTTTGTCTCAATTTGTGTGCCAAGGCTGTATGGATTTGGCCTCAATTTGCATGCCATGGCGTGTGTACAGCCTGGTACACATAAAAAATTGTCTCTAAAGCCAACTTGTCCAAAATTGACAAGTTTTATATGGATTTTGGGTATCTCAAACCTTCCAGACGCAATCGTGAGGTCTGTTTCAGCCAAAAGTGCTCCAAAAAATAGTGATCACATTGGGATCTATGTCGGGGCCGATTGCAAAAAAAATTTGCACAGATTCCAAAAAAAATTGTCTCAAAAACCAACTTGTCCAAAATTGACAAGTTTTATATGGATTTTGGGTATCTCAGACCTTTTGAGCATAACTGTGAGGTCTGTTTTGGCCAAAAGTGCTCCAAAAAATAGTGATCACATCGGGATCTGTGTCAGGGCTGATTGCAAAAAAAAATTTGCACAGATTCCAACTTTGTCCAAATTGGACAAATTTTATATGGATCCCAGGGTTCTTGGATGCTATGAATGCAACCATGAGGTCCATTTGAAGTCAAGATCACTAGAAAAATAGGTCCCCCCAGATCTTACAGGAAACCCTCTGAAAATGCAGATCTAACAAACATAGCCAAATCTCTCAGAAATAGGATAGGGGCAAGCAGATCTAAAGCTTTGATACCATGCTGGAGTTGATGAAAAACAACCCATAGCTCCTAAGAACACCTACATGCAAACACCTGTCACAGAAAGAGAGAGAAGAAAATAGCTATGGAGACCTGAACGAATGGATCCACGAGAGAGAAGAAATCCTTGATGTGCAAAAACAAAAGTTGCAATCAATAATGAAAATGTCAGAAAAGGTTACAAAGTGTTATGAGATCAATCCTTATAAAAGGAGATTAGAAAACCTAAAAAGGTAAAATCTAGGTTGCATAATAATAATTAATAAAGGTATTAATTATTATATGCTTAAAGTTTAGCTTAAGTCAAAAGAGGTAATGAGTGACTTAATAATTAAATCAATATGATTCAATTAATCAGTAAATACTTTATTACTCTAACAGTCCCAGGTAATGTTGCAATATAATTCTTGTTGGCTTTAGGGACATGACTCTGAATTTCCCTTGCAACTAGGGTTGATTCCCTAATATACATGTTTCCTTGGGCCTGCAAGTTTATCTCAGTTGCCATCGGGACATATATGTTAAAGGCTTTCATGAAGGAATTTATGTCTAATGTCACCAAGGTTGAACCATCATCCTTTCTAATTGTTTTGGATAGAGGGTCATATTTATTCACCAATTCTAACAGTAGGTCTACATCCAGGAAAACATCAAGTACAATTAACCTATCTAACCCTGAGGTCCAAGGGTTTGAGACTGGCACCGGGCTTTCAAAAAAAATTATGGAAATATGTAAATAAACATAGACCAAATATATCATGGGTCTTAGCATCTCTAAAAAATGCTAGGTTATCAGTAAAAACTTGATCACTGACCTTTTTATTATGTGTTGACCCAGGCAATAAGCTGATGAATTCATCTGAATAACTTTCTTTCCCTTTTACATCACCCTTATCTTTTCTCCCTCTACTAGTAGAAGCTCCACTCACTACTGGCTTACTCATGTTGATCAACTTATAGAAGCCCTTTCTTGAATTTTTGAACTCTTGAAATCTCTGAACACTGAAAACTTAGAAAATCATGCAATTTTCTTGCTTTGGTTCTCTGAATGCTTGGTGAATTGAGAATAAACAATGGTTATCTATATTTATTCTAGGGAATTGAATGCATTAATTTGTTCAAGACCAAAGCTCTATAATTCATGTCACTTCAGTCATTACTTGGCATGCTCTGGATTCAATTTACTATCAATGGGCTCAAAAAATGACAGACAATCAAATTTTGAGTTCTAGCGACTACATAGCTCCTCATAGTCACTAAAAGACTTGGCGCTTTTTATTATTTTTCAGAGATCATGTGACTAAAGAGAGTTTTCTTAGTTGCTGAATGTTTGAGCTTTATCTGATTTTATCTTGAGATTCAACGACTACCATTAGATCTTCTAATCAAACGGTTCATATTAAGTCTCTTATAACTTTAGTTTCTTATCAGAAACATTGAGAGACTTAGCGACTGTAGAGAATCTCTTAATTGCTAAATGTTTTTTGACTTTTCAATCTTTTATGGAGATCATGCGACTTAGCTTATCTGGAGATCTAATGACTGAAAGAAGTCTCTTGATCGCTGAACCTTTTATCAAATCTTGACTTCATCTGGCAACTTCACGCCAACCATAAGATCTTAATCTAATGATACTCTTTATCTAAAATAAAACCTTTTATATATTAAAGATGTCAAAATTAAATGCTAACCACACGATCTTGATCCAATGGTAGTTGCTTAATCTCTAAATTTTTTAGAATGACATCATCTTTATCAAGTGACTAAGTGAAAACCGTAAGATCTTCGCTTTAAAGGGGAATAATCAATGGTAGTCACGCTATCTCCAGATCTCAACCTTGAATTTGACTTTCTTAGGAGATCTAGCGACTATAAGGATATAACACTACTTTATTACATCTGGAGACTTGACGACTATAATTATCTCATAGTCACTGAAAGATTTCTTATTTCACCATTTTGTCTGGAGATTGACCGACTAAGGGTATATTGGATCTAGAAACTGGGTGACTATAGTTATATTCAGGAAAATTTTCATTCTAGTCACTGAATCTCATAAAGTTCTTCAACTTATTTGGAGACCTCCTGACTAAAGTCATCCACTAAGTCACTTAAAAAAAAGAATATTCCTATGACTTAAGGAGATTGCATGACTAAAGGGTTTTGGGATGTTGCTTAATAAAAGGAATATGTTGGATTTCTTAGGAGACTAATCGACCAACGTGAAATGATAAAAGGCACATGTAAAAACATTTTTAAGTGATTTTCAAAAAAGTAACTACAAATTAGAACTCGACTAGGTATTTCAAGTGGAATGTGATGCAAGTGGAAGTACAATAGGAGCTATTTTGAGTCAAGAAGGTAAACTTGTTGCTTTCTTTAGTGAAAAGTTAAATGATGAAAAAAGGAAATATTCTATGTATGATCAAAAATTCTATGCTATTATTCAAGCCCTAAAGAAATGGAGACATTATTTGATACTAAGTGAATTTGTGTTGTATACCGATCATAAAGCTTTATAGTATTTGGGTAGTCAGAATAAGTTGAATCAGAGACATATGAAATGGGTTGAATGTTTGAAGATTTATACATTTGTGATAAAACATAAGAGTGGAGTCACTAACTGAGTTGTTGATGCATTGAGTAGAAGAAGATCTTTGATGACCGAGATGAAAATTGAAGTTCTTGGTTTTGATGACATGAGAGATTCTTATGAATTTGATCCTAATTTTTTTGAGCCATGGAGAAAGTGCAGAGCACCTATTAAAGATCAACCAAGTACTAAATTGGAAGAATATTTCATTCAAGGAGGTATGTTTTTTAAAGGTATACAACTATGTATACTGAGAAGATCAATGAGAACTAATTTGATAAAGGAGAAACATAGTAGTGGTTTGGCTGGACACTTTGGTGTTGATAAAACATTGAATTTTCTTAAGGAGAAATACTTTTGGCCACAATTGTATAAGGATGTTCAGAAATTTGTGAAAAGTTGTGGAATTTGTCAAGTGGAAAAAGGCGTAAGTCAAAATACTGGATTGTATACACCAATTTCCGTTCTCGAGAAACCTTGGATTGATATCAGTATGGATTTTGTTCTTAGCTTACCAAAGACAGTAAGAGGTAATGATTCTATATTTATTGTTGTGGATAGATTTTCTAAAATGGCACATTTTTTATGCAGGAGCATCTTGGGTCCTTGGCAATCCTATGTCGCCAAAAACATTTTGGAGTTTTTTTGTATTGCTCAGTTTCTTCTTTGACCAAGTTGGTCGGTAGTTGGTTGGTTTCCTTTGGTTACTGAGTGTGGTCGGTTACCTCCTAGGTGGTCGATTGTTTCTCTGGTGCTCAACGATGCTTGTCTATTGCTCGGTCATCCTTGCTTACCAAGTAGTTTCTTTTGAATTTATGTTGAGATGACTTATGCATTTATTATGGGTCATGGATTTAATGTTGGAATATGATGAACTTCAACTGATTTAGAACCTAATTGAAGATCTGTGATTAGAGATCACCGAGTTGCTGATTAGATATTTAATATGATTAAATCAGTAATATGGTGTCATTGATGTCAACTAGTTTGATAGCACTTATTTTGTAAGTTACTATACCTAAACATCTATAGAAAAGGAGTAAGAGAGATGAAGAATAGAAATATCTACATGAGGAAGATGTATATGATAGATGAGGATAAGGAATACATTGGGTAACTTGCTGATGAGTCTATGACCTTATGTTATTGACTTGATTATGTTTCATTCATCTATGATGAGGAAAAGAACTAAAAGACACAAGACAATGTGGTTAGTTGATGAAGCATCACAATGTACACCGAGCAGTGTAGTGTATACTGAGCATAGTATAAACCAATCTTGTATTCACTGACACATTCCTTTGTTAACCGAGCAAGAGAAAGGAACTAAATGATTAGTTTAGCCGTTAAGGATTGATGAGTTGTAAAGTACCTAATGATAGGAGATAGAGATAAAATTTGTTACGAAGATCAATGGCTAGCATAATTCAAGGAAGATCTAAAGGGTGAAATCAAAATGTGTTACTAGCACATCAGCCGAGGAAGGTTTAAGTGACAAAATGGATGAAGGAGAATAAGTGGAAAAATCCAATGAAGGAGAAGAAAATGGTTTAATTGTCTATTTAAGAGACCATAGTTTCATTATGAAATTCATGCCAGAAGGAGACTACAGAATTATCACATGAACAAGCTTCATGTATGCCTGATCAAACTGGTTAAGGAGAACCCAACTACAGAGTTTACCAAGCATCAGAAAGCTATTACCAAGCGATAGTAAGTCATTGATTATTGTTGATACATAATTGATATATTGATCAAAGGATTTGAATGAGCATAATATAGATTTGAACATCTGCAATTGAAGTTGTATAGTAATCAGATCAACTAATGTTACATTTTAACCATTGTAAATAGAGAAATCTCTTAACGGAGTGGACTTGAAAGTCTTATATGTATCATTCATAGAATGAACATTGTTATCCTGTCAACCCCATAGTGAATGCTGGTTGGACGATAATGATTGGTCTAAAATCCTCTAACAAGGTCACACCTCACAGTGTGTTTGTAACCTTTAACAAGGTTGGGTCTTCACCGACCTCACTTCAGAAGAGTGAACATTTTTTGGGTTGTCGGTCCCAAGTAGTTTTTCCCTTCACAGGGTTTCCACATTAAATCTTTTATGTTATGTGTTCATTGCGGTGATTGTTTGTTATCATACTTTGCATATTACATGTTAGATTTGATCGGTAATCATTATATGTTATTTGAATGGTAATTGGTAAAAGCACAGATAGTATAGTATTTTATGTTACTAAGTTGTAGAAGTTTAAGTAAATTGTTTTGGATTATACATTTTGATTTGGGACTATGGATAACTGATTCACCCCCCTCTCAGTTATTCTAACAATTGGTATCAAAGTTGTGGTTGCTTGGAATAGATTTTTAAGGACTTTAGCACAAAGGTCTCAAAATGTTTGAGGGAAGTACCAAAGCTAAACAAGGATAACTTCACAATATGGAAAAGTCGAATGAAGCTGCATATATTCAGGATTGGGAATTCTGCCCTAGATTTGATGGTGAATGGATACCTTGCACCACCCACTGGTCCCTTGACCCTTGATCAACTAAGAGATAGGCATGAACATAATGTTACTATGATGGAGATTGTTGCTGCCTATTCAGATGCTGAATTTGAAGACATCAAGGACTGTACTATTGCTAAGAAGATGTGGGATAAACTAGCTCAAATTTATAGTGGTGATGTGAATCTCAAGAGAGCAAGAGCCAAAAGCTTAAGAGGAAGATTTTATGACATAAAGATGAAAGAAGGTGAAAACATTGTGTAGTACACAAATAGAATAAAAGAGGTAGTTCACACTATTAGAACATTAGATGGAGTTATTAATGAAGACACTAGGGTAAGAAAAAGTCTAAGGACCTTATTGCCTATCTATGCCATCAAAATATCTGCAATTCATGAAAATAGGTCAGCACCTAACAACACACTCACTCTTGATAATCTGATTAGAAATCTTACAACATTTGAACTGAATAATTATGATAATAGTGTTGTACCGAATGTTGAATCCACTTTCATGACTTCTCTAAAGATTGGTAAGTCTAGTAGCAGAAATAATAAGGATGACAGTGATAGCAATACTAATGATGAGCCTGATGAACTTGAAGCTCTTATGGCCAGAAGGTTGCCTAAAGGTAAAGGAAGTTATAGAGGCAAATTACCTTTAGCATGCTTTAACTATAAAGAAGTTGGCCACATTACTGCTAGATGTCCATACAAGAAAGATGATGATAGAACCAAAGACCGATCTGAAGGAATCTATGGGAGAAGATACAATAGAGGCTATCGGCACTACAACAGAGACAACCGAGATAATAATGACAAAGGCAAGAAGGTATGCTACATTGTTGAGGAAGAAGATATCATTGATACCGACACTGATGATGATGTGGAGGTAGTATTTGTGGCAATGAAGGATGATTCCGAAGAAGATGAAAGGTATGTAGAGACAACACTTATCTCTAAGGTTAATAAGAATAATACATGGATCATAGATAGTGGATGTACACATCACATGACTGGTGATGAAGAAAAATTTGATTATCTTGAAGAATACAATGGAGGATCTGTAAGAATGGGTAATGATGCACCCTGTATGGTAAGAGGTAAAGGATCCCTGATGATAAATGATAGATTAAAATGTGAAAATGCTTATTGGGTAAGAGGATTAAACTATAACTTGTTAAGTGTGGCACAGATGAACAATTCAGGCCACCAAGTTGCTTTTGAGAGCAAAAAGGTGAAAATATTTGATGATGGAGGAAGACTTGTTGGAACTGGTACACAATCCAGAGGTAATCTATTTTATCTTGATAATGATCAGTCTTCTTGTTTATTGATGAAAGATGAAGATGCATGGTTGTGGCATAAGAGGTTATGTCATGTGAATATTGATAACATGATTAAGATCAGTAAAAAGAAAAGAGTTAGAGGTCTGCCTAACTTGTCAAAACCTGATCATGTTATGTGTCATGAATGTCAGAAAGGTAAAATGACTAAGTCTAGTTTCAAAAAAAAATATTATTCAACAAAAAAGATACTTGATATGGTTCATACCGACCTATGTAGTCCTATGAGAACTCAGAGTTATTATGGAGATAGATATTTTATTCTTTTTGTTGATAATTATACTAGGTTGATGACTGTGATGTTCTTAAAAGAAAAATTTGAGGCATTCAAGATGTTCAAGTGGTATAAAGAAAAAGTAGAAAAAGAGATTGGTAAAGAATTGAAATGCTTAAGATCTGATAGAGGAGGTTCTGATGAATTTACTAATTTTTGTAATGAGCATGGTATTAAAAGATAGGTCTCTGCACTGAGGACACCACAACAGAATGGCATTGTTGAAAGGAGGAATAGGTCAATTGTTGACTACACAAGGACATTAATGATAGAAAAGAATGTTGCTCAAATATACTGGAGAGAAGTTGTTTATGTGCTAAACCAAGTGCAACTGAAGAAGGACACTAATAAGACACCCTATGAGTTATGGTTTGGATAAAACCCATTGTAAGTTATTTTAGGATTTTTGGAAGCAAATGTTTTATTCTGAAAGATGAAAGAAATGGAAAGTTTGACTCAAAAGGTGAAGAAGGGATATTTCTAGGATATTCCAGTAAAAGTAAAGCATACAAGTGTCTGAACAGAGTTACTAATAAAATGATTGAAATTACTAATGTTCGAGTTGATGAGTTTGATGATAAGAATGCAGAGGAAAGCATAAAGGAACCTGAGGACTACAGTAGATTCACTTACATTGAACAACCTGAGTACTTACTGATGCAGCAGACAGTGACAACCGGTCAGCAGGAAAACAATATTGAGGAACAGGAAAAAGAAACCGACGAGCAGGAAGGACCTACGGAGCAAGCAAATGAACCTGCATAGGATGAACAAGAAAGAAGAAATTAGATATTGGAAAGTTTTATCAGAAGACATCATCCTAAGACACAAATCATTGGAGATAGACAAGCTGACATGCAAACAAGGAGTAAGAAAAGATAAGGTACATGTCTAGTTTGTGAATATGAACCAAAGAATGTAAAAGTTGCATTAGAAAATGATGAATGGGTTAATGCAATGAAAGAGGAAATAGAACAGGTAGAGAAGAAAAAAACCTGGACCTTAGTACCTAGACCTAAAGATAAGAATGTTATCAGTACTAAGTGGATATTTAGAAACAAGCAAAATGAAAATGGAGAGGTAACAAGATATAAAGATAGATTGGCATGCAAAGGATATGCACAGGAGGAAGGAATTGATTATGTTGAAACATTTGCACCTGTTGCTAGATTAGAAGGAGTCAGAATGTTACTTGCATATGCTGCACACAAAAAGTTCAAAGTTTATCAAATGGATGTCAAGTCAGCATTTCTGAATGGAATACTTGAAGAAGAAGTCTACATAGAACAACCTGAAGGGTTCGTTGATCCAGAAAAGAAAGATATGGTATGTAGATTACATAAAGCTTTATATGGTTTGAAGCAAGCACTGAGAGCCTAGTATGAGAGGTTGCATACTTATTTGTTAAGTATTGGATTTGTTAGAATAAGTAAGAACAACAATTTGTATATGAAAGGAGATGCTGATGATACTATTCTTATTGCTGAAATATTTGTGGATGACATTATTTTTGGAAGACAAGATCAAATCTATAAGTCATTTGCTAATGAAATGAGAAGTGAATTTGAAATGTCTATGTTTGAAGAGATTAAGTTCTTTCTAGGACTACAAGTGATTAAGCAGAGTGATGGTGTATTCATCAGACAATCCAAATATATCAAGGAAGTATTGAAGACATTTGGCATGGAAGATGCTAAACCTATGGGAGCACTGATGGCTACTGGATGTAAACTAACTAAGGAAGATGAAAATATAGAAGTGAACCAGGCACTATACCAATCTATGATTGGTAAGTTAATGTATGTAGTGCATAGTAGACCAGACATAGCACATGTTGTGGGAATTGTTGCAAGATTTTTTGCAAACCCTAGAGAGTCACACATGGTTGCTACAAAGAGAATCTTAAGATACCTGAAGAAAATAGAAGATTATGGATTATGGTACCCTAAGGAAGGCAAGTTTGAACTCAAAGTCTATACCAACGCTGATTGGGCTAGAAATGTGGATGATAGAAAAAATACCACCAGAGGAGCATTTTTCTTTGGTGAAAGACTTGTTACTTGGACAAGTAAGAAGTAGGCTTGCATTTCTCAGTCTACAGCCGAAGCAGAGTATGTTGTTGCTACTACAAACTATTCAAATATTGCATATATTAAGCAAGTACTGGAAGGTATGGATGAGGTAATCACTGAGCTAGTGATTATATATTGTGATAACACAAGTGCAATAAACATTTCAAAGAATCTAGTGATGCACTCTAAAACAAAGCATATATCTATTAAGTATCACTACTTGAGAGAACAAGTATAGGAGAAGAAAGTTAAGCTAGAATTTGTTACATCTAAAGAACAACTTGTAGACATATTTACAAAGCCTCTACTGAAGGATACATTTGAATACTTGAGGACTAGACTTGGGGTCCGTCCCCTGTCTATTGGTCACTAATGTGATCTAGATGTTACATCAGCCTAATCTTATTAGAAGATCATTCATGTTGATGTAGCATAGTTCACACTTTGGATCATGTCTAAGGTTGTGAAAATTTTGGAGAACTGGAATAGATTGGCATATCAGTATACAGATATACTGAGTATGCACTGGACAATAGAGAGTTACATGGCTACTACAAAGTTGTATGTTTATTTATTTCTTTGGCATTATTGTCAAAGGGAGAGATAAATAATATGAAACAATATCAATATGTACCAATGAGAACACTGACATCTATCTAAGGGAGAGACAAACTAAAAGAAAGGGAGAGAACTGAAGATCAGTTACTGAGAACAGAAGAAGGAATCCGAGAGCTGAAAATATCATATCTGCAGAATGACAAAGTTGCATTGGTAATGTTGTTGAGTAGCGTAGTGATTAAACATATTAAGCTAGGGAGAGCTTGTACTACATTTGTTCATAGAGTTGTAGAATACATGTTTGGTATGTGTATGGTATAGTTCATATTACTTGAGTTACCATCAATGCCAAAGGGAGAGATTGATGAACTACAACTGATTTAGAACCTAATTGAAGATACGTGATTAGAGATCACTGAGTTGCTGATTAGATATGTAATATGATTAAATTAGTATTTATGTTGTCATTGATGTCAACTAGTTTGATAGCACTTATTTTGTAAGTTACTATACCTAAACATTTTTAGAAAAGGAGTAAGAGAGATGAAGAATAGAAATATCTACATGAGGAAGATGTATATGATAGGTGAGGATAAGGAATACATTGGGTAACTTGCTGATGAGTCTATGACCTTATGTTATTGACTTGATTATGTTTCATTCATCTATGATGAGGAAAAGAACTAAAAGACACAAGGCAATGTGGTCGGTTGATGAAGCATCATAGTATACACCGAGCAGCATAGTGTATACCGAGCATAGTATAAACTAAGCTTGTATTCACTGACACATTTCTTTGTTAACTGAGCAGGAGAAAGGAACTAAATAATTAGTTTACCTGTTAAGGATTGATGAGCTGTAAAGTACCTCATGATAGGAGATGGAGATAAAGTTTCTTACGAAGATCAATGGCTAGCATAATTCAAGGAAGATCTAAAGGATGAAATCAAAACATGTTACTATCACATCAGCCGAGGAAGGTTTAAGTGACAAAATGGAAAAAGGAGAATAAGAGGCAAAATCTAATGAAGGAGAAGAAAATAGTTTACTTGTCTATTTAAGAGACCATAGTTTTGTTATGAAACTCATGCCAGAAGAAGGAGACTGTAGAATTATCACATGAACAAGCTTCATGTATGCCTGTTCAAACTAGTTAAGGAGAACCGAACTGCAGAGTTTATCGAGCGTCAGAAAGCTATTACCGAGCGACAGTAAGTCATTGATTATTGTTGATACATAATTGATATATTGATTAGAGGATTTGAATGAGCATAATATAGATTTGAACATCTGCAATTGAAATTTTATTGTAATCAGATCAACTGATGTTACATTTTAACAATTGTAAACAAAGAAATCTCTTAACAGAGTGGACTTGAAAGTCTTATATGTATCATTCATAGAATGAACATTGTT
Organism: Chamaecyparis obtusa; assembly: GCA_027943335.1. Lineage (NCBI taxonomy): Eukaryota > Viridiplantae > Streptophyta > Pinopsida > Cupressales > Cupressaceae > Chamaecyparis > Chamaecyparis obtusa. The sequence goes on along the minus strand of BSBK01003107.1, from coordinate 8,256 downwards.
ATCCTGTCAGCCCTATAGTGAATGCTGGTTGGATGATAACGGTTGGTCTAAAATCCTCTAACAAGGTCACACCTCATAGTCTTTTTGTAACCTTTAATAGGGTTGGGTCTTCACCGACCTCACTTCAGAAGAGTGAACATTTTTTGGGTTGTCGGTCCTAGGTGGTTTTTCCCTTCACAGGGTTTCCACGTTAAATCTTTTGTGTTATGTGTTCATTGTGGTGATTGTTTCTTATCATCCTTTTCATATTACATATTAGATTTGATCGGTAATCATTATATGTTATTTGACTAGTAATCGATAAAAGCACGGATAGTATAGTATTTTATGTTACCAAGTTGCAGAAGTTTAAGTAAATTGTTTTGGATTATACATTTTGATTTGGGACTGTGGATAACTGATTCACCCCCCTCTTAGTTATTCTAATAGAATCAACCATTGGGAAGTGTGTGGTCCCATATCTGACCGTTCCTTCTATTGATTGTGGATCTGAAGGTCGACTCAGTTTGGTAGACCCTTGTATAAATGTAGTTGTTTGGTTGTAGTTTAGGGGGAAGTTTTAGATAGAGATAAGAAGATAGTAGATTGGAGATTAGTGGCAGATCCTCACATATTTGAGGACTTCTATAACTCATTTTAATAATTTTCCCTAATCAGGAAGGCCTTATAGCTTGGCATGTATGATTCTATTTGATGAAAATTAATGAAAGATTCTACATTCTCTCTCTCACTACTGTGTGTTATTACTTCTGCGTGTTTTTGAGTAGGTTGGATCATTAGGGTGTGCTATTTTTTGGCCCCTTGGGTCCTACCCTTGTGTCAAGTGGTACCAGAACGAGGTGAGATCTTGATCTAGATCTGTCGATCTAGGTTTGTAGGTTCCTCTTGGGAAGCCCTAGTTGATTTTTGTGGGGTAGCAGATTGTGATCTGACCTATAATTGCAAAGGGTTGTCAAGATGGTTCGTGGGAGGCAAGATGCAAATCCAGGATTGGTAGATATGCTAGGGTAGATTACTTTTAGGTTAGAAGCCATTGAAACAGCCCAAAGAAGAGGTAGGTATCTTGAAGATGTTAGTGATGATGAAGTTGAGGAAGAACATGCGAATGTAGAACCTACACCTTTTATGGATCAAGGTGAGGAAAGATTTTTTAAGGCTTTGACAAGTCTAAAGTCTACACCACATTTCAATCCTCCTGATTATGGTGGAAAATTGGATTCTGATGAACTGGTGGACTGAATCACTGAGATGGAAAAGTATTTTGAGTATGAAAATAGTCCTAAAGACAAGAAAGTGAAGATTGTAAGCACTAAGTTGAAAAGTCAGGCATCTTGTGGTGGGAACATCTACAATTGGATAGGAAGAAGAAAGGCAAAGACAAAATCAAGGTATGGAATAAAATGGTGAATAAATTGAAAGGAAAGTTCTTACCTTGTGATTATCAAATTAACCTAGCTCAGCGAATGCAAAGTTTGAGGCAGAAAGATAGCTCGGTAAAGGAATATACTGAGCAAATTTGTAGATTAGATATCAGATCTGGACATGATGAAGATGATGTGGAAAGAATTGGTAGATACCTAAATGGTTTGAGAATTTCCATCCAAGAGGAAATTATTTTGGTCAAGTTGGAGAGAATTGAAGAGGCTTATCAATTTTCATTGAAGGCCAAGGAGAAATTGAACAAGAGACATGAGCAGAGACAAAGACGTCTAGGTGGTAGATTCCCTAGAGGAAGAGGTAGATCTAATGGTGAAAATTGTAGATCTGAACCAAAAAAGGCAAATCTAGATAAAGGCAAGACCGAGTGGAAAGGTGAAATTTCATCTAGAGGTAGAGGTAGTAACTACTGAGGTGGTTATAGCAAAGGAAGTTTCTGAGGAACTTGTTACAATTGTGGAGAAGAAGGACATAGATCTTTTGAATGTACACATGCTAGTAAGAAGGCTAGTAGCAGTAGAAATGCTTTGGTGCAAGAAGAATCGCCGAATGAACCTGAGAAGGAAAATAACTTGGTGGTAAGGAGAGCACTATGGAATGAAAGCAAAAAGGAAGATCTAGTAAGGAAAAGTTTGTTCAAGACCAGATGTAGGGTTTCTGACAAAGTTTGGAAGGTAATCATTGATAATGGTAGCTCAGAGAATCTGGCATCTAAAGAGATGGTCACAAAATTAAAGTTGGAAAGGTTGGCACATCTGAAGCCTTGTCAAATTTCATGGATCAAAGATGAGCATACACTCCTGGTAAGTGAGCAATGTTATGTGAATTTGAAGATTGGAAATTACTATGATAAGGTGTTATGTGATATCATGCCTATGGATTGTTGTCATATTTTGTTGGGTAGACCTTGGCAATATGATAGACATGCTATATATGATGGGAGATTGCATAAGTATACTATTGTGGCTGATGGAAAGAAACAAATCTTGTTACCATTGATGGAAGAACCTGTTAGTAATGTTTGCACATTTGTGAAAGTTTGTTAACTCCTTGAAGAAGAATGATGTATGTTTTGTTGTGATTCCTAACAAACTGAGTAAGAAAATAGAGGATAATGTCCCTAGGGAGATTGATAAGTTACTCACCGAGTACAGTGATATCATTTCTCATAATGTACCTAATGGTTTTCCACTGAAAAGAAGCATTGATCATTACATGGATCTAATCCCTAGAGCTAGTTTATCGAACAAGGCACCTCATTGGTTAACACCTACTAAGAATTAGGAATTGAACTGACAGATTCAAGAGTTGCTAGAGAAAGGTTTGATCAGAGAAAGTTTGAGTCCTTGTGTAGTACCTATTGTATTGGCACCAAAAAAGAATGGAGAATGGAGAATGTGTACTAATTCCACATCAATCAATAAGATAATAGTGAAGTATAGGTTTCCTATACTGAGAATGGATGATATAATGGATAGTTTGACTGGAGCAAAGTATTTCACCAAAATTGATTTGAAATTTGGGTATCATCATATCATAATTAGAGAAGGTGATGACTGGAAGACTACTTTCAAGAAAAAAGAAGGTTTGTATGAGTGGTTGGTTATGCATTTTGGTTTAACTAATACACTGAGTACTTTTATGAGGCTGATGAATGAAGTTTTGAAGAAATTCTTGGGTAAGTTTATGATTGTATATCTTGATGATATTCTAATATTCAGTAAGACCAGAGAAGAACATCTATTGCATGTTAGACAAGTTTTGCAAAGACTGAAAGAAGAAAAGTTGCTGATAAATCTGAAAAAGTGTTCATTCAAGAAAGAGGAGATTATGTATTTGGGATTTGTGATCTCAGCTGATGGTTTGAAGATGGATCGTGAAAATGTTGAAGCTATTTTGAATTGGCCTACACTTGTGAATGCTAGTGAGGTAATATCATTTCATGGTTTGGCAAGTTTTTACCAAAAGTTCATAAGGAATTTCAATTCAATATGTAATGCTATGATTGAGACTATGAGAGGAGATAAAAGGGAATTCAAGTGGACACATGGAGCTGATAAAAGTTTTGAGACTCTGAAGCAGAAGGTTGTTGAATTACCTATTTTGGCATTACCTAATTTTAATAAGGTATTTCAAGTGGAATGTGATGCAAGTGGTAGTGCAATTGGATCTGTGTTGAGTTGAGAAGGTAAACCTATTGCTTTCTTTAGTGAAAAGTTGAATGATGCTAGAAGGAAATATTTTGTGTATGATCAAGAATTCTATGCTATTGTTCAAGCATTGAAGAAATGGAGACATTATTTGATATTGAGTGAATTTATGTTGTATACTAATCATAAGACTTTACAATATTTGGGTAGTCAGAATAAGTTGAATTAGAGACATATGAAATGGGTTGAGTATTTGCAGAGTTATACATTTGTGATAAAGTATAAGAGTGGAGTCACTAACCGAGTTGCTTATGCATTGAGTAGAAGAAGATCTTTGATGATCGAGATGAAAATTGAAGTTCTTGGTTTTCATGAGATGAGAGATTCTTATGAATTTGACCCTGATTTTTTTGAGCCATGGAGAAAGTGCAGAGCACCTATTCAAGATCAACAAGATACTAAATGGGATGAATATTTTATTAACAAACGTATGTTGTTTAAAGGTATTTGGTTGTGTATACTGAGAGGAATAATGAGAACTAATTTGATAAAGGAGAAGCATAGTAGTGGTTTGGCTGGACATTTTGGTATAGATAAAACATGGAATTTGCTTAAGGAAAAGTACTATTGGCCATAGTTGTATAAAGATGTTCAAAAATTTGTGAAAAGTTGTGGAATTTGTCAAGTTGCAAAAGGAGTAAGTTAGAATACTGGATTATATGTACCAATTGTTGTACCTAAGAAACCTTGGATTGACATTAGTATGGATTTTGTTCTTGGCTTACCGAAGACAGTAAGAGGTAATGATTCTATATTTGTTGTTATGGATAGATTTTCTAAGATGGCACATTTTATACCTTGTAGGAAGACATCAGATGCAGTACATGTAGTAGATCTTTTCTTTAAGGAAATTGTTAGATTGCATGGATTACTGAGGATTATTATCTCTAACCGAGATAGTAAATTTATTGGATACTTTTGGAAAACCCTTTGGAAGAAATTTGGCACTAAGTTGAAATATATTTCTACATTTCACCCACAAACCGATGGACAAACTGAAGTTGTGAATAGAAGTTTGGGAAATTTTTTGAGATGTTTAGTTGGAGACACACCAAGTAATTGGGATTTTATGTTGGCGCAAGCAAATTTTGCATACAATAATTTAGTGAATAGGAGTACTGGAAAGACACCATTTTAGATTGTGAATGGCATACAACTGAGAGGTATATCTAATTTGAGAGACATTGCTGATGAAAATAAGAGAAGCACTGAAGGAGTAAAATTTGTTGAGTACATGAAGACATTGCATGAAGATGTGAAAATTAAGCTAGAAGAGAGTAATCAGAAATACAAAGAAAGAGCTGATAGATCAAGGAGACATAAGACTTTTGATGTTGGTGATGAAGTGATGGTTCATTTGAAAAAAGGCCGATTTCCTGTTGGAACATATGGGAAGCTGAAGATGAAGAAGTTTGGACCTTGCAAGATTTTGAGGAAATTTGACAGTCGAAATGCATATGAAATTGAGTTACCTGATGACATGGACATATCACCTATTTTCAACATTGCCAATTTGTATGAGTATCATGAACTTGATGAAGACTTGGCAGTACCAATGGAATATCCTAAGAAGCAAAAAGAGAAAGTTGAATAGATTTTGGAGCAAAGAATTGGCAAGAGTACAAGAGGAAAACAATATATGGAATATCTAGTAAAATGGAAGAATAGACCGATGAAAGATAGTTCATGGATTTCATAGTCTGAGTTGGATGCAGCTCAGATCATACCTACCAAATGATTTGTAGAATCATTTCACAATAACCCCAGGTGTCTGATGCAGGAGCATCTTGGGTCCTTGGCAATCTTGTGTCACCAAAAACATTTTGGAGTTTATCTGTGTTTCTCAGTTTCTTCTTTGACCAAGTTGGTTGGTATTTGGTCAGTTTCCTTTGGTTACTGAGTGTGGTTGGTTACCTCCTAGGCAATCAATTTTTTCTCTGGCACTCGGCGATGCTTATCTGTTACTCAGTCATCCTTGCTTACCGAGTAGTTTCTTTTGAATTTCTATTGAGCTGACTTGTGCATTTATTATGGGTCATGGATTTAATGTTGGAATCAACCATTGGGAAGTGTGTGGTCCTAGATTTGACCATTCCTTCTATTGATCATGGATCTGAAGGCTGACTCAGTTCGGTAGACCCTTGTATAAATGTAGTTATTTGGTTGTAGTTTAGGGGGAAGTTTTAGATAGAGATAAGAAGATAATAGATTGGAGATTAGTGGCAGATCCTCACATGTTTGAGGACTTTTGTAATTCATTATAATAATTGGCCCTAATCGGGAAGGCCTTACAGCTCGGTATGTATGATTCTATTTGATGAAAATTAATGAAAGATTATGCATTCTCTCTCTCACTGTTGTGTGTTGTTGCTTCCGCGTGTTGTTGAGCAGGCTGGATCATTAGGGTGTGCCATTGTTTGGCCCCTTTGGTCCTGCCCTTGCATCAATTTTATACCCTATAGAAATACATCAGATGTAGTACATATAGGAGATCTTTTCTTTAAGGAAATTGTCAAATTGCATGGATTACTGAGGAGTATCATCTCTAACCAAGATAGTAAATTTGGTAGATACTTTTGGAAGACCCTTTGGAGAAAGTTTGGTACCAAGTTGAAATATAGTTCTACATTTCACCCACAGACTGATGGATAGACAGAAGTTGTGAATAGAAGCTTGGGTAATCTTTTGAGATGTTTAGTTGGAGACAAACTAAGTAATTGGGATTTTGTGTTGGCACAAGCAGAGTTTGCATACAATAATTCAATGAATAGGAGTAGTGGAAAAACACCTTTTGATATTGTAAATGACATACAATTGAGAGGTATATCAAATTTGAGGGATATTGTTGATGAAGGAAAGAGAAGTGTTGGAGGAGAAAAGTTTGTTGAGTACATGAAGACATTGCATGAAGATGTGAAACATAAGATGAAGAAAAGTAATCAAAAATATAAAGATGGAGCTGATAGATCTAGAAGACATAAGACTTTTGCAATTGGTGATGAAGTGATGATTCATTTGAAGAAAGGCAGATTTCCTACTGGAACATATGGGAAGCTAAAAATGAAGAAGTTTGGTCCTTGAAAGATTTTGAGGAAATTTGACAATGGAAATGCTTATGAGATTGAGTTACCTGATGATATGGATATATCACCCATATTCAACATTGATGATTTATAGGAGTACTGTGAGTTGGATGAATAAATGATAGTATCAAATGATTATCTTAAGAAACAGATAGAAGAAGTTGAGCAGATTTTGGAACAAAGAATTGGTAGAAGTACAAGAGGAAAATAGTATATGGAATATCTTGTAAAGTGGAAGAATAGACCGATTAAAGACAGTTCATGGATTTCACAATCTGAGTTGGATTCAACTTTGATTGTACCTACTTCATGATTTGGAGAATCATTTAAAATAACCCCAGGTGTCTGATGCAAGAGAATCTCAGGTCCTTGGCAATCCTATGTCACCAAAAACATGTTTGTGTTTTCCTATGTTGCTCAGTTCCTTCTTTGACTGAGTTGGATTGGTAGTTGCTTAGTTTCCTTTGTTAACCGGGGTTGGTCAGTTATCTCTATGGTGCTCAATTAATTCCCTGGCACTCGGTGATGCTTGTCTGATGCTTGGTTATCCTTGCTTACCAAGGTGTTTGTTTTAGTTTCTTATTGAGGCTGACTCTTGCAATTAATTATGTTCATAGATTAAATGTTGGTATCTATCACTAGGAAGTGTGTGGACCTAGATTTGGGTGTTCCTTCCATTGATGGTGGATCTGAATGCCAACTTATTCGGTAGCCTCTTGTATATATTGTAATCTTTGTTTGTAGTTTTGGAACATTAATTAGAACATCAGTAGTAGAAGTTAGAAGATTGAAGATAGTTTTAGATCCTCACATGTTGGAGGACTTTTGTACTTGAATTGTAATATCTGGCCTAAACCAAGAAGGCCTTACAGCCCACCATGTATGAATCAATTTGAATAAATTGATGAATTTGATCTACACTCTCTCTCTCACTTGTGTGTTTGTTGCTTCTGTGTGTGATCTTTGCAAGGTGGATCTGGTTAGGGTCTGCCTTTGGCCCCTCTCCTCTATCTACCCTTGATTCAATATCATATAAATTTTTCCATCTCATGAACATCACATCATAGACATCATAAGTGTTAGCATGAAAAGAAAGACAGAACATATGCATCAACATCATAGAAAGTAAAGCATCATAAATCATGAACACAGAATCATATAAGGCTGCCAAAACATATATATGTGTGTGTGTGTGTGTGTGTGTGTGTGTGTGTATGTATATATATATATATATGTATATATATAACATATATATATATATATACATATATACATATATATATGTATACATATGTATATATATATGTATATATATATGTATATATATATGTATATATATATATATATATATGTATATATATATGTATACATATATATACATATAGATATATGTATATATATATATATACATATATATATACATATGTATATATACATATATATACATATATATACATATATATACATATATATATATGTATACATATGTATACATATATATATACATATATATAATTATATATACA